>LR738713.1:148233800-148252812 GCA_902687465.1 Secale cereale | reverse complement strand
GATGCGAGCTGCTTTCCTTCCTTGATGCATATTCAGGCTACCACCAGATATTCATGGCCAAGGAAGATGAAGAGAAGACTGCATTCATTACTCCATGTGGCACATATTGCTTCATACGCATGCCCTTTGGGTTGAAGAATGCAGGCTCAACATTTGCAAGGGTGGTGCACACTGCTTTTGAGCCACAGATCCACAGAAATGTAGAAGCTTACATGGATGACATAGTGGTCAAGAGCAAGAGCAAAGATACCCTGATCCAAGACTTGGAAGAGACGTTTGCAAATCTGCGCAAGATCCAGCTCAAGTTGAACCCCGAGAAGTGTGTCTTCCGGTCCCCTCCGGCAAGCTTCTCGGGTTCTTTGTGTCCCAGAGGGGGATTGAAGCCAATCCCGACAAGATAAAAGCCATCGAGCAAATCGAAGCCCCAAAGCGCGTCAAGGACGTAAGGAGACTTGCAGGTTGTGTAGATGCCCTCAGTAGGTTCATTTCAAAGTCTGCAGAACGCGCCCTGCCTTTCTTCAAAATCTTGAAGAAGGCAGGTCCTATGAAATGGACTCCGGAAGCGGAGGCAGCGCTGCAAGACTTGAAGGGATACCTATCCTCCACTCCAATACTTGTTGCACCTAGGCCACAAGAGAAGTTGCTGCTGTATCTAGCAGCAACCAATCAAGTGGTTAGTGCTGCGTTAGTAGCGGAGAGGGAGGCCGATGAGGAGTCTACACCACCGGCAAGTGAATCCACCAACAAGCAGGGGGCTTCTCCGACAAGCTCTGGCCCCGACAAGGACAAGTCTGCGCAGGAACAAGGAGAAGTGCGAAGGAAGATGGTGCAGTACCCGGTGTATTTTGTGAGTTCCCTCTTGCAGGGGGCTAGATCAAGATACTCTGGGGTGCAAAAGTTGCTTTTCGGTCTCCTCATGGCCTCGAGAAAGCTGCGCCATTACTTCCAAGCACACGAGATAACAGTGGTCACTCGCTTTCCGTTGAAGAGGATATTGCACAATCCAGAAGCAACAGGCAGGATCGTCGAGTGGGCACTAGAGCTGTCAAGCTTTGGTCTCAAGTTTGAAAGTACTTCAACCATACAGAGCAGAGCTTTGGCAGAATTCATAGCCGAGTGGACCCCAACGCCCGATGAAGAAGTTCCAGAAACAAGTGTCCCCGTACAAGAAGCAAGCAGTGAATGGGTAATGTACTTTGATGGTGCCTTCTCGCTGCAAGGAGCCGGTGCCAGCGTGGAACTCATAGCACCCACCGGAGAGCACCTCAAGTATGTTATCCAGATGCACTTTCCCAGGGAACAAGCGACAAACAATACTGCAGAGTATGAAGGCTTGCTTGCCGGCCTCAGAATTGCAGCCGAGCTTGGGATCAGGAAGTTGATTGTGCGGGGAGATTCTCAGTTGGTGGTCCGGCAAGTTAACAAAAGTTACCAGAGCCCTTTGATGGAAGCCTATGTTGATGAAGTGAGGAAGCTTGAAGAACACTTTGAAGGTCTGCAAATGGAGCACGTTCCAAGAGCTCAGAATGATATTGCAGATGGCCTTTCAAAGTGTGCTGCGATGATGTTACCTGTGGAACCAGGGACCTTCCTGCTCAAGCTAACTCAGCGTTCCGTTACACCATCAGTTGGGCAAAACAAGAAGAGAAAATTGGTCTCCGGCGACTACTTGCCGGCGGATCTTCCCGAAGCCGCCGCCAAGGTCCCCAAGATCAACAGTCAGAACACTGAGGGACAGCTTGCTCCTGCAGATCCAAGGATCTGTACAGTTGAAGCAAGCGTTCCCGACAAGCCTTGCCCCGGCAGGCTTGCCGGGGAACCATCAGCTCCGGCAGAGCCAGAGGTTCTTGCCGTAGAAGCTGAGGTTCCCGCAGCAGCCCTCATGCCTTTAGTCCTTGCTGTTGAGCCTCGGGCTCCAGCATGGGCACAACAGATCGTCCGTTTTCTGAAAACTGGAGAACTTCCCGACGACCCAGAAGAGATAGAGAAAATAACCAGGCAGTCAAGTATGTACCAGTTCGTGGATAACGAACTGTACAGAAGAAGGCTCAATGGTGTCAGGTTGAAGTGCATTTCCAGAGAAGATGGACAGAAGCTGTTGGCAGAGATACATGGAGGCATATGTGGCCACCACATTGGCGCAAGGGCACTTGCCGGAAAGGCGTTCCGGCAAGGGTTCTTTTGGCAAGAATCCCTCCAAGATGCAACTGCACAAGTAACCAAGTGTGAAGCGTGCCAGTTCCATGCCAAGCAAATTCATCAGCCAGCTCAAGCTCTCCAGACGATCCCTTTGTCCTGGCCCTTCTCGGTCTGGGGGCTCGACATCCTCGGCCCCTTCCCCCGTGCTGTCGGGGGCTTTGAGTACTTGTACGTTGCAATCGACAAGTTCACAAAGTGGCCAGAAGTGGAACCAGTGAGAAAGGTGACAGCACAGTCAGCAGTCAGGTTCTTCAGGTCAACTGTTTGCCATTTTGGAATCCCTAACAGGATCATCACCGACAACGGTACACAATTTACTAGTCGCACCTTCATGCAGTACGTCCAAGACCTTGGCGCCAAGGTCTGTTTCGCTTCTGTTGCTCACCCGAGGAGCAATGGTCAAGCGGAGAGGGCCAATGCTGAAGTGCTGCGCGGACTCAAGACAAGAACCTTCGACAGGCTGCGCAAGTGCAGAAGAAACTGGATAGAGGAGCTGCCGGCGGCTCTTTGGTCAATCAGGACGACACCAAGTCGAGCCACCGGACAGACACCCTTTGCTCTAGTCTATGGAGCAGAGGCAGTTCTCCCCACGGAACTCGTGTACGGATCTCCTCGAGTGCTCGCTTATGATGAGCTCGAGCAAGAGCAACTGCGGCAAGATGATGCATTGCTCCTTGAGGAGGAACGTCTCCAGGCTGCTGTACGAGCTGCTCGATACCAGCAAGCCTTGCGCCGCTATCATAGCCGCAAGGTTAAGGCCAGGAGTCTCGAGGAAGGCGACCTTGTTCTTCGGCGTGTTCAGTCCGCCAAGAATTCCAACAAGTTGACGCCGAAGTGGGAAGGCCCTTATCGGGTGAGACAAGTCACAAGGCCCGGCGCTGTCCGGCTTAAGACCGAAGAAGGCTTACCGGTGAGCAATTCCTGGAACATAGAGCATCTTCGCAAGTTTCACCCATGAGGCGCGGTTGCCGTGATCCGCTCCGGCAACCACCTTTTGTACAAGTCTTGCCGCTATTGCATGTAATCCTTTGTACAAAGCCGGGCGCAGATCCCGTGCATCAGTAAAGCTTTTGTGTTTCGCACTATTTGCCTTTTCCATGCTGTTCTTCGTTATTTGCATGCATTGTTTGGCATCTTGTGCAACACACATACCCGGTAAGCATTAGCACGCCGAGAGGCCCTATACTTGTTTTCCCTCTTCTTTTTCTTTCCCTCTTAAGCAGAAGGAATGTTCCTCGCGCACAAGTTTGCCGGGGGGGAAGGAAGTGGAGGGTGAACCAAGTGCTGTTCAAGAAAGAGAAGCTTACCAGAGAACGAACAGATTATGAAAGCTAAGTTACCAGAATTTGAGCAGTTCAAAATTTTAAATTCTAGTTATCTTCCTTGAACAACCACACTTTGTATAGAAAACCTGTGCGCGGAGGAACCTACCCGTAGCTAGCCGCACCCTTACTTTGTTTTCGAGTACGCTCAACGACTTAAGTGAGCTGCGACAAGTGTCGCGCCCTTGCTTCGTTTTCGAGTTCGCTCAGCAAGCTAAGTGCGTTGCGACTAGCTGCGGCAAGGTTGCTTGCCGGTAAGGCCTTTGCCAGCAGGCTGCTCAGGGTCCAGTACTCAGCGCTCGCGGCAAGGGTCCCTTGCCGGCAAGTCCCCTAGAAGCGTAGGGTTAAGAGCATACAAAGTGGAGGACCAAAAGCAAGGGAGATAACACCGCATCGATTGCTCAGAAATAAGATAATATATTACAGAGATAACTTGTTGCAATGACTAATAGATTCGTGTTCATGGCACACTTTGCAGCAGCAAAGGAAACAGAAAGAAAGAGGCCTAATCTACGCGATCGCCTTCACGCCTGGAGATCTTTTTCACCTTGGCGATGATGTGGGCGACCTGCGCCTTCAGTGCCTCCTGATCTGCGTCGGCCGGCAAGCTGCGGAGAACGTTAACAAGATTGATACGAGGGTTGCGGTAGACAATCTTCGTCAAGACGCGCTCCAAGGTGCCCGCGCAGAGCTGACGCGACTCCTCGGCCAGCTGCGCGGGGAGCTTCTCCTGCAGACGTGCGAGCGCCGGCGCGATCCCCCTGAAGAAAAGGCTTAACTTGGCGCTGTGGGGGAGATTCGGGTCCGGAGAGTACACGAGGTGCTCCACCCTCAGCGCCATCAGCCCCTTGTCGATATTAGCAGCAGAAGCGACCAGGTCGTCGGTCCACTTCTCCACAGCCCGGCTGAAGTTGTTCGCTGAAGTGCTGGCGCTCTCCACTAGGCCTCGTTCCTTGCGGAGCTCGGCCTTCAGCTTCGTCTCGCGATCCCGGGCGGCGTCAAGCGAGCCAGTCAAAGTGGAGACCTTCAACTCCAAGTCAGCAATTGAATCCTTGGCGGCTTTGAGGTCGTCGCCCTGCTTGGAGAGGCGTACCTGAAGGTCAGAATTGGTGTGGGCGTCCTTTTCCCGCTCCACATTGAGTGCGGTGATCCTGTCCGTGCTCGCCTTCAGGTACTGCTCCAGCTGCGCCACCTTGGCCTCGAGATCCTTCTTGGCAGTTTCCGCGGTGGCGGCGGCAGCTTTCGCCTCCTTCAGGGCCCCGCCAAGGGCCTGCTCTCGGGCGGTGAGGTCGTCCTCATGGGCGTCGAGCTCAACCTTCCGCTGGTTGAGCGCTCCTTCTCGCCGGGACAGCTCTTCACCAACCAGTCGCTGCTGCTCCTCGGCCTCAGCTTTCTCCAGGAGGAACTCTTGCTGCTCTCTGGCAAGCCTTTCACGCTCCTCCGCCAAGTCGCGGAGGGCCGCCTGGTTGGCGGCACGGAGCTCCGCGGCGCGCTTCTCCAAGTCTGCTCCAGCCTTGGCGGTGAGGGCTTCCCGGGACTCCAGTTTCGCCTGCCTGGCCCGGTAAAGAGCCAGGAGCCGGCGAAGCAGCTTCTCCTCCTCGGGCTCATCGCTCCCGCCAGGCGCTTCAACAATCTTCAACCCCGCGGAGGCGAAGACCTCTCCATCAAAGGTCTCTCCCTCCACGGGGGCTCGCGACGAGGAACCCCACGGAACTTGTATGAATACGCCATTGGGGGCCTCAAGGTAGATCCCCGGCTGCTCCTTGGCGGTGGAGGGGTCGGCGGCCGGCGCAGCGCTTGACGCTCCTGCCGCCTCCGGGCCGGCAGTGTGGTCGCCTTCCCCCTCCCAGCCGCGGCGTCTGCGGTCGGGGCAGTCTCCTCAGCGGCAGGCTCGTCGGCTCCTGCCGTGTCCTCGACGACGGTGGCGTTGCCGCCGTCGCCTTGCGCGCCCTCTTCCTCGACGATGACCTCCGTCTCCATCCGCTCCGGGGGAGGAGGGTCTAGCAGAAGATGAAGAAAAGGAAATATCAAGCAAATATCCAAAAAGACAAGTCCAAGAAGAAGAAGCTACAAGACTTACCTTCGCAGACTTCGTCGACGACAGGCTCCCTCGCCGGGGAGTCCTCCCTTGGCGGGGTGGCCACCCTTGTCGGGCTACCCGCCCTTGGCGGGGAGCCCGTCCTTGGCGGAGCGTCCTCCCTCGCCGGAGAGTTCGCCCTTGGCGGGGAGGGTTGAATCTGCAGCTCCTCGGGAGTGACCTCTGGTTGCTCCTACGGCTGCGGCTCCACTTCTGCGCAAGACAAACAAGGCCAACAAGACAACAAGATGTTAGTACAAGCTGAAACCTCAAGCGCACCCGACGAACAAAAAATCCAAAACCCAGACTTACGCTGGGGGCTGCGCTGGGGGCTGCTCCTCGGAGCAGCGGGTTGATCCGGCAAGCTCGTCGCCGGAGCGTCCCCTGTCGCTGCGACGGGCGAGTCGTCTTCGACCTCGACCACGGGGATCTTGGCCCTCTTCGCCAACCGCTGGGTCAGGGTCCTACAAGCAAAACAAGGACAAGATCAGAATCATCAAATAAAAAATCAAGACAGAATCGAAGAAATTACAAATTACAAGTGCTTACTCCTCTTCCTCGTCGTCGTCGGAGCTCAGGGCGGAGAAATCGAACTCCACCTGAGGTGCTCCCGCGCGAGGAGCAGGAGGAGAAGGCTCCCTCGGGCGCTTGGCGGTCTCCGGGGCTGGGGGCTGCGAAGACCCCGCCTCCGTTGACGCCGAGGCCCGAGGAGCAGGCGGAGCGGCCGCTCCACTCCGGGAGGATCCCTCTCCGCTTGGCGCTGGTGCACGGGGCGCCTTCGTCGCGGCTGGTGCGCGGGGCGCCTCCATCGCGGCTGGTGCACGGGGCGCCTCCGTCGCAGCTTGGCTCGCTCTGGTGGCGCGCGTCGCCCGGCGAGCAGGTTGTTGTCGGGGCGCCTGCGTCCTCGTCGTTGTAGCCGCCTTGCGGAGGCGCTTCCTCGGTGTTTGCGTGGGACTTGCCGGAGGCGGGGAGTTCTCCGAGGACGAGGAGGCGTCGTCGTCAAGCCCCAGGGATCCACCAGTATCCTCGTCGGCCTCGGCGTCCTCCTCCTCCTCCTCGGTAGGCTCGCTGGGCCCAGCACTTTGCCCTGCGGCCTCGCTCCCTCCGGCGGCTCCGCTCCCTCCGGCGGCTCCGCTCCCTCCGGCACCTCTGCTCCCTCCGACAACCTCGCCTCCTGCGGCGGCCTCGCTCACAACCCCGGGAATCCCGGCATGCCTCAGGGAAGGAACCCCGGCAAGCTCGTCGGGCGGAAGCTTGAGCAGTCTGCGGATCTCTGCCTCCTCCGCTTGGCACACCTCGTCCGCGGCCTGCGCCTCGTCGACGGTGAATCCGAAGTCTCCCGCCGCTGCAGCTGCGGCGGCCTCTTCCATCCGGGAAGTAATATAGGCTATATCCCGCTCTGTGGTGGCCCGAGTGAGACCCTTGTTCTCGTCGGCGTTCTTGGGCACCTCGACCAAGTTGTCGAAGAAACTCAGTATCGTGTCCGGCGGAGGCTCTATCCAGGTGGGGTCGACGCCGTGGGAGTCACACGCGGGCATCGCCGCGCGCAAGGAGTCCCGGGCAGTGCTGTTGCACAGCGGCACCACTCCCCAGGGAGATCTAAACCACTCCGGGTGGGCCGGGTCGTGCTTGAAAAGCTCCCGGACCATCCCCTTCAGCTCCAAAGCCGTGAAGTTGAAATTCAATCCCGGGCGCAGCCTCATAATGTCCGCCGCATTGCCAAACTCCCATGCTGTCCTTTTCCTTTCTTGTAAAGGGGCAATGCGGCGGCGGAGGAAATCTGCCCCCACTTCTCCAATGGTCAATTTGGCTACCCGGAGACGAAGTATCCTGATAAGGGCGGTGTTGAGCTTGCCGTCCTCCGGGGCCAACTCGCTCCAGTCTCTGCCGCGCACTATGGCTGTTGTGCGCGGCGCGGTAAAAGGCTCCGGCTGGTCCTCCACTATCCAACACCAATCTGCGCGCCACTCTTCCCACTTGCCGCGGAGTTCTCCTTTCAGATATGAATCTTTCTTGTTCAACCGGAAGATCCAGGAGATACCTCCGGAGAGGGGAGCGCCAGCCTCTACTCTAGGCATAAAGAAATGGCGAAAAAGCGCTACATTGGGATGGATCCCTACATAGTTTTCGCACAGATGTGCGAAAACCGCCATCGTAAGGATGGCGTTGGGGGTAAAGTCTAGAAGGTGGAGGCCGTATGTGTTCATAATGTCGCAGAAAAACTCCGAGAACGGAGGGCACAATCCGCAGTGAAAGAAGACAGCAAAGAAGAAATACCCGCCGGGAACTAGATCTTTGGCGATGGCGGGGTAGACTTTGGTGCGGGGATGAGCTTTGGACTCCTTGGACCAGAAGAGGTAGAACTTGTTCCACAGCTCCCTCGCGCTGAGCCTCGGTGCGAAGACCACATTCCCCTTCCGCAGGGCGGCAAGCTTCGCCGCCTGCTCGGACTTCTCACTCTTGGCCTTCTCCGCTTTCGCCTTCTCGCTCTTCGGAGCCATGGTGGAGGCGGCGGGGGAAGGGGGCGAGGAGCTCGACGGCGCCGCGGATGCGGAAGACGGCGGAGGAGGGGGTGGAGGCAAAGGGCAGCGGAGGCTTTCTGGAGGTTGAAGACGCAGTGAAGATGGAGGAGGGAAACTGCCCCTGTTCCCTCTGCTTTTAAGGGGGAAGTGGGGGACGCTCCGCATTTCCCATTAAAGAACGAGGCCACGATCTCTCCCACGACGCCGCAATCGACGCGTGCCGTTAGGGAGGGGCGCGGCGGATGCGGAAGGGAATCTACGGCTCGCCGTGGGCCGCGCGTTCCCATGCACTGTTTTGGGCCTGGCCCAACAGCGCTCGGCACCGTGTGTGGCCCAGGCCCGGGGGCTCCTGTCGGTGTACTAAGATAGGGGTACCTTAGTACCCCAACTTGTGCACGGGCAGTAGCAGCTTCCCGCGGCAGGGTTTACCACGTGCTTGCCGGAAACCTTTCTGGTCCCTACAAAACCATTCAAAAACAAAGTATACAAGACAGAAGATCAAGGCCCCGGCAAGTGGAGCTTGCCGGGAAGGCCGTCCCCAGGCTCAAGATTAACACATTAAACACAAGACCCTGGCAAGAGGAGCTTGCCAGGAAGACCAGAAGACTGCATCTCAGAAGACATGCCTCGGCGCACCCTGCGCCCCGGCAGGACCCGGGGAGCGACAAGCTTCCGGGCCCGGCAAGATCAAGACCCCGGCAAGGTGCTTGCCGGGGGAAGCCTGCGCTGTGTGCCCGCGCTCCAGCTCATCGGCCCACGCGTCGCCCTGGGGCCCTTCCAGGGACGCGTGGCGGATGGCTGTGCAGCCTGGGGGACACGGTGGCACTCCACGGTGACGAGGCTATCGCCGTGGCGAACGGAGACGCATGGACGGGTGCTTTTGGGGTCGACGGTGACGGGCATTTAATGCCCTTGTCCCCCACTGTCAAAGTTAGGTGATGACCACTGTTCATCCACTGTTCACGCACTATTCCCGCACTGTTACAACTACCACCAAAGTTACATTTTTACCCTCATCTACGTTGACACCTGTCGGTGACCCCTTGAGCTATAAAAGGAGGCCCATGCACAACGTAGAAAGGGTTCGGAACCTAGATAGCTCTCTTGCTCGGTGTAGCTAGTTCTTCAAGCTCCCGAGCCCAAAAACTCAATACAATCCAAGCAGGAGTAGGGTTTTACGCGTCCGTCGCGGCCCGAACCTGGGTAAACTGCCCGCGTGCTCTCCTCGATCTGCTCTTCATGCTCCCTCCGCTCCCTTACCGCAACGTAAAAGGGGCTCCGGTCCCATAGGTGCTCGTGGTGGACAGTTTCCCCCGACAATTTGAAACAATGTGGAATAGTTTCACAGCTACGCCACCTGGAACACCACAGCATAATGGTGTGTCCAAATGTCGTAACCACACTCTATTGGATATGGTACGTTCTATGATGTCTCTTTCCGATTTGCCTTTATCATTTTAGTGTTATGCATTAGAGACAGTTGCTTTCACGTTAAATAGGGCACCATATAAATCCATTGAGATGACACCGTATGAACTATGGTTTGGAAAGAAAACAAAGCTGTCGTTTCTTAAAGTTTGGGGTCGCAATGCTTATGTGAAAAAGCTTCAGCCTAATAAGCTCGAACCCAAATCGGAGAAGTGCGTCTTCATAGGATAACCAAAAGAAATTGTTGGGTACACCTTCTACCACAGATCCGAAGGCAAGATTTTTTTTGCTTAAAATGGGTCCTTTCTAAAGAAGGAGTTTCTATCGAAAGAAGTGAGTGGGAGGTAAGTAGAACTTGAAGAGGTAATTGTACTTTCACTTAAATTGGAATGTAGATCATAAGAGAAAACCGTTCCCATGATACCTACACCGACTAGAGAAGAAGCTAATGACAATGATCATGAAACTTCATGTCAAGTTACTACTGAAACTCAAAGGTCGACCAGAACACGTACCACACCAGAGTGGTATGGTAACCCTGTCCTAGAAGTTATGTTGTTAGACAACGGTGAACCTTCGAACTATGAAGAAGCTATGATGAGCCCAGATTCTGAAAAATGGCTTGATGCCATGAAATCTGAGATGGGATCCATGTATGAGAACAAAGTATGGACTTTGGTGGACTTCCCGCTGATCGGAAAGCCATAGAGAATAAATGGATCTTCAAGAAGAAGTCTGACGCTGATGGTAATGTTACTATCTACAAAGCTCGACTTGCCGCAAAAGATTTTTGACAAGTTCAAGGAGCTGACTACGATGAGACTTTCTCGCCCATAGCGATGCTTAAGTCTATCCAAATCATGTTAGCAATTGCTGCATTTTATGATTATGAAATCTGGCAAATGGATGTCAAAACTACATTCCTTAATGGATATCTGAAAGAAGAGTTGTATATGATGCAACCAGAAGGTTTTGTCGATCCTAAAGGTGCTAACAAGGTGTGCAAGCTCCAGCGATCCATCTATGGACTGGTGCAAGCATCTCGGAGTTGGAATATAAGCTTCGATGAGGTGATCAAAGCATATGGTTTTATACAGACTTATGGTGAAGCCTGTATTTACAAGAAAGTGAGTGGGAGCTCTGTAGCATTTCTGATATTATATGTGGATGACATATTGTTGATCGGGAATGATATAGAATTTTTAGATAGCATAAAAGGATACTTGAATAAATTTTTTTCAATGAAAGACCTCGGTGAAGCTGCTTATATATTGGGCATCAAGATCTATAGAGATAGATTAAGACGACTTTCACAAAGCACATACCTTGATAAAGTTTTGAAGAAGTTCAAAATGGATCAGTCAAAGAAAGGGTTCTTGCCTGTGTTACAAGGTGTGAAGTTGAGTAAGATTCAAAACCCGACCACAACAGAATATAGAGAGAAAATGAAAGTCATTCCCTATGCCTCGGTCATAGGTTCTATAAATTATGCCATGTTGTGTACCATACTTGTTGTGTCCTTACCATGAGTTTGGCAAGGGGGTACAATAGTGATCCAGGACTAGATCACTGGACAACGGTCAAAATTATCATTAGGTACCTAAAGAGGACTAAGGAAATGTTTCTCGGTTATGAAGGTGATAAAGAGTTTGTCGTAAAGAGTTACGTCGATGCAAGCTTTGACACCAATCCGGAAATCTCTGAGTCTCGATCTGGATGCATATTCAAAGTGGGAGCAATTAGCTAGATTAGCTCCATGCAGAGCATTGTAGACATAGAAATTTGCAAAATACATACGGATATGAATGTGACAGACCCGTTGACTAAAATCTCTCTCACAAGCACAACATGATCATACCTTAGAACTCTTGGAGTGTTAATCACATAACGACATGAACTAGATTATTGACTCTAGTAAACTCTTTGGGTGTTAATCACATGGAGATGTGAACTATGGGTATTAATCACATGGAGATGTGAACTAGATTATTAACTCTAGTAAACTCTTTGGATGTTAATCACATGATGAGGTGAACTAGATTACTGACTCTAGTGCAAGTGGAAAACTGATGGAAATATGCCCTAGAGGCAATAATAAAATGATTATTACTATATTTCCTTAATCATGATAAAGGTTTATTATTCATGCTAGAAATTGTATTGATCGGAAACCTAAATACATGTGTGAATACATAGACAAACACTGTGTCCCTAGTGAGCCACTACTTGACTAGCTCGTTGTTAAAAGATGGTTAAGGTTTCCTAACCATGGACATGAGTTCTAATTTGATAATGGTATTACATAATTAGGAGAATGATGTGATGGACAAGACCCATTCATTAGCTTAGCATAATGATCGTTCAGTTTATTGCTATTGCTTTATTCATGTCAAATACATATTCCTCCGACTAGAGATTATGCAACTCCTGGACACCGGAGGAATGCCTTGTGTGCTATCAAATATCACAACGTAACTAAGTGACTATAAAGATGCTCTACATGTATCTCTGAAGGTGTTTGTTGAGTTGGCATAGATCGAGATTAGGACTTGTCACTCCGAGTATCAGAGAGGTATCTCTGGGTCCTCTCGGTAATACACATCATAATAAGCCTTGCAAACAAATGACTAATGAGTTAGTCTTGGGGTAACGTATTACAAAATGAGTAAAGAGACTTGCCGGTAATGAGATTGAACTAGGTATGAAGATACTGACGATCGAATCTCGGGCAAGTAACATACCGATTGTTTGGGGAATGTAGTATTTCAAAAAAATTCCTATGATCACGCAAGATCTATCTAGGAGAAGCATAGCAACGAGCGGGGAGAGTGTGTCCACGTACCCACGTAGACCGAAAGCCGAAGAATTTAGTAACGCGGTTGTAGTCGAACGTCTTCACGATCCAACCGATCCTAATACCGAACGTACGTCACCTCCGTGTTCAGCACACGTTCAGAACGATGACGTCTCTCGAGCTCTTGATCCAGTTGAGACGAGGGAGAGTTCCGTCAGCACAACAGCGTGGCAACGGTGTTGATGATGTGGTCCGCGCAGGGCTTCACCTAAGCACTGCGACAATATGACCCGAGGTGGAATCTATGGAGGGGGGCACCGCACACGGCTAAAACAATTGTCAACTTGTGTGTTCTAGGGCGCCCCCTGCCCCCGTATATAAAGGAGTAAGGGGAAGGCCGGCCGACCCTCATTTTACTTGCTCCATTGCTTCTACAACAATGGTAGTTTCTACAGCAACTACCATTTTACTTGCTCCATTGCTTCTGAAACTCCTTGTGCATCTTTACCTTAGTAACTTAGGACTAGCCTCCAAAGCACAACATCCAACTCTTAGCCAATTTACATCAGTAAGCTCTCAAAGTTTCTAGACAGAAACTTACCAGGCGTTTGAATTTCTTTCTACTGCACCTGGAACCAAACTAACCTTGGGTAACTCTCATTTCTACCACGAAGAACACGCCACACATGATTTGTGGCACCAAGTAAGCCAGTAGGCAAAATTCGTGCGGTGACCACGCATGTGCACCATGCCATGGCTTCTTGTCGGCGCGCTCTAGATGCCGCCGAGCGCTCTGTTGAGCGCGTGCTTGCTTCCGCGCCTGCTAGAGCTTGCCAACCCGCGCCACCATCCTCGTCTTGATCTCTACAGCACCCCCTGGCACTCGCCGACACCGAAGCTCGCTGCAGCAAGCACATGCGCGGTCCGGCCAAGGCAACAATGCGGTGCGCACTGTGCTCGTCGCCACCCTAGCGCCCCTGTGCTCGTCTCCGTCCGTCCACAGCTCCCGCGTGAACCCCGTCGCCTTCTCCCCCTCTCACTAACACCACTCATCGCCGGTCGCAGCATCTAGGTGTCGCCGGCAGAGCCCCAATCCCCCCTCTCGGCTCGCCTATGTATAGGCCCCCTCCCAGCCTTCCCGAGCACCCAGCTCCACTCCCACACTCACGACGACTGCGTAGAACCCCGTGGCCCGGCCGGGCAGGCCACATGCCGCCGTCCCCGAGATCGAGCTCACCGGCGATCCCCTCGGGTCGTCGCGGTAGCTCCAGACCCTCTCAGGCCAGGGCGACCTTACTAGAGCCTCCGCCACTCTCTGGTTGTGCCATTCCACCTAGTTCGGGCTTCTGGAGACGCCGTTGCTCACCGTCTTCTTCAACTCCGGTGACCACCCCGTTCTGCCTCCGCCTGCGAGCTCATTTCCGACGCCGTCCGACCACCCCTAGCCACTCTATGGGTACGGGCAGGTGCGCCTCGACCTCCTATGTCGATCTATCCCTTCCATCTTGGCCAAGGAGCCCGCGTCGCCGGCGTGCGCTCCGGCGAGGCCGCGGCCGCCCCTGTTCTTCTCCCTCTCTCCCCCTCAGCTGACTAGCGGGGCCCGCTAGTCAGCCTCTCTGTACCCGCGCAAAGCGGTACGAGTGGTGGCGCCCTGGGCCTTTACGCCTTCGACGTCATCCACTATTCAGTCTGTTTATTTAAATTCTAAATTTAAATATATTCCTGAGAACTTCAAACTGCAATAACTTTTTAACCATAAGTCCAAATGAATTGATTCTTTTTGCATTGTGTTCTTTGTAAAGAAATCTTGCAGCACACCAAAAATGAGATTATTTGGTGCTGTGTAGATTTTCTGGTGAATTTTTGAATGGTTCTTGATATTTTCTTTTTGTACTTTTAATTATTTTCAGAAGGTGAAGCTTGTCTTGAGGATCACCAGGAGGCTTGTGAACCTCATTTGCATTAAGGAAAGCCACAACAACATTTTCATGATGCCATGTCAATATTTGTGATTTTTCCAACTTGGGTAAATGATTTAATTAATGCACATGAATTATTTTTGTTATTTACTTTCTGTTGTTTGCTGTATTTAGTTATTTTATTTAGTTTACAGAAAGTTGGAAGTTGGTTTAAGGTATTAAGATAGCTAGAAGAAAGTTTGGATCATGGAGAACTAATATGAGTATGCATATAAATAGCTATGTGAAGTTAATTTTTCTACATAAGAATTATGGTAAAATTTTGCTAGAAAATATTCTGTTTTTAATTGAAAGTAAATCATAACCAGAATAATAGTGGAAGTGGTAATGATTGTACTTAGTAATGTAAAGTTGACCTAGTTATTTTTGGTAATGCATATTGGTATGATGCATTTCCATGGCATTTTATGACACCGGTTATTTATTTATTTTTAAGTTGAACCTGTTAATAACTCAACTTGAATAAATTGTTAACCGAGTCATGGTGTCACTGAATCGAGTTTTCCTAGTGCAACCACATTTGCCTTCATGGGAAGGTCTTTATTCGGTCCGTTGTCATGCCTCTAGTCGGTACCTCCAAGTAGGGAAGGTTATGATCATGCAATACCCTGGCCCGGTAAGCAGACATAACTTTGTGTGCCCGTCGTTAAGTTTATGGTACCGAGTCCCCGTTTTGGGACAATTTCTGTTTGGCCACAATGGTGGTCGGTGTGCCTTTGGTAGGCATGGGGCCACCCAGGACTATTACAGTGGGGAATGAGTCGGAGTGGCCGGGAGAGTGTCATGGCAATGGAAGAGTTTTGTCGGAACGCCGTTGGTCCACCCAAATGGGAAAGCGAGGCCATGCGTTTCATGGTGTGGGTACAATGCACTACATCTGCAGAGTGTAATTAATATATCGATAGCCGAGTCCACGGTCACGGACACGCTCGAAAGTAAGTCACACCATGGGTCAACATGTAATAAAATCTTGCTCACTAAGTTATGAATTTGTTTTGTACTGTAAAAAATGGTGGAAGAGCCACCGAGATGATTTGAGACCAAGTATGGTCAGGGTTGTGATCGCCGGAAAGATCATGAATTATGTCCTGTTGAGATGAACAAGTTTATAGTATAATAAAAATCACCATGGGTAAGTCAGACCGATGGTCTGATTTCACAAAGGCATGAGCATAGCGTGTCAGTTGTTTATTCGCGTATGATGCTGCATTTTACCAATTAAATAATTATCATGATATAGTTTGTCATTATGATTTTGTTTGCTGTAAGCTTGCAAGTACATTCAATGTACTGACATGGCGTGTCATGCCAAATTTCAGGAAAGTTTCGCTGGAAAGGAGTGCCGTCCGAGTCTAGACCGTGTCCACATCGGTGTCCCTGTGAGATGGAGTTCCGCTACGAAGTCGTTCCGCTGCTGCGTAGTTTTTATGACCGAGGCCTTTTATGTTCATTTAATAATGTACATATTGTCCAGCCGCACTGTGTGTGCCACTTGGCCTCGCTACTTGTTGTAATGTAAAACTATGGTCTGCTAGTATCAATAGAGCGGTTATTTTCTGTACCAAGGTGTTGTGTTTTGCTAGAAGACAAGATCTCTGGGCTGGCAATGCAAGGTAAACCAGTCGCTCTGATCCGGGGTGCCACAACGCTTGGTATCAGAGACGCGCTGACTGTCGGACGCGTTAGACTAAGACGTGCTAACTAAGCGCCAGATACACGTTTAGGCTGAGTGCTGGTAGTCTGTATAGCTGATTAATGCTTTGCATATACTTGTCTTATTTTTATGCTAACCTAATGATGGTTGTGAGTGTAGATGGCTCCAGTGCCGTATCCATGCCAGTTGCAGCTGATGCCGTACACGTCACCGCACCTCCTTCGTAACGTGTGGCGTCGGCTGTACCCTCATGGAGATGACCCAGTTTATCGTGTGTACCGGGAGCGCCTAGCAGACTCAATATATGAATATGAGGCAGTGGTGACTCTGCACGTCAGTTCTGACTCCAGCTCTTACACTCGTACCTCTCGAAGCGGTTATGCTTCTACCGCTTCGCAGGCCGTCCAATTTGCTGCATTCGAGATCCTTGTTGAGCTCCGTCACAGCGAGGTCCGCATGCAGAACCACCCAGGTTTCCAATACTATCCTTCTCTACATGACAACGGTCGTGTTCATTTCCCTGAGATTGATCCGGAGTCTGATAATGTTGCTAGTCATCTTTCCCGCTATATTACTGCTAGCTATCTCATGATCCACGAGCTGGCTCGCGAGTTGACTAACACTCATATTGCTTTAGCCACCACTAGGTCTGTCACCATTCCTGCCTCCACGGGATTTACCCCTTACGTCCCCAGTTCCGTCTCCCCTATTTCACCAGTAACCCCTCCCAGTAGCTCGGGCGCTTCGACCATAACTCCTCTTAGTGCCCCTGCCGAGTGGATATCACTTCTCACTACCCCTGTAGCTCCTATGATCCACCCTACTCCCGCCCCGGAATGAGAGCCTCCGAGGCAGCATCGTCGTGTTATCTTTAACCCCGAGATTTCAGTTAACCTCGTTAGTTCAGGATCCGAGTCCACTTCAGGGGAGGACCCCGCAGCACCCGCAGAGCAGTAGAGCTCCAGAGTTTTCGCAGTTGTCAGACTAATGTACGAATGTAGTTGTACGAGTCATGATGTTTCGTTTCATGTATGAGAACCGGGCATGTTAATTACTTTTCATGTTTCATGTATGAGTCCCTGTATAATTATGCTGAAGCTGTATTTCTTTTACTCGATGTCTTTCTTCGCAATTTCGTTTTCCCTCGAGTTTTGTTGCTGGCTTTTCCCCACATATTTTCTTTTGAATGATTCTCATCTCAGTTGCGTTGTCTTGGGAAAAATCCATAATAGGGTGACGCGGGGAGGCAACAGTAGCAACGCTCACGAGGATGTTTCTGTTCGTCGCTCCGCCCTACAGGCAGGACACTCCCCCGAGCCGTACATACCACCGCCTCCACCGCCAAATCCGCCTACCACTGAGCAAATTCTGCGTATGTTTGAGGAAAGAAGAAGTAATTATCTGCTTGAGATATTAAAAGGTGTTCAAGCTATGGTTGGTCAGAATGGAAATCAGAACAGTCATCACTCCAAGCTATCAGATTTTCAGAGAACTCAGCCTCCTAGTTGTTAGGTTGTTGATCCTTTGGATGCTGACGATTGGTTGCGGACTATTGAAAGGAAGCTTGAGATGGCCCGTACTGCAGAAGAGGACAAGGTTCCATATGCAACTCACTATCTTGAAGGCGCTGCTGCCATATGGTGGGAAAATGCAAAAGCCATGTGGCCTGCTGATGAAGAACTCACCTGGTCGAAATTCAAGGATCAGTTCCGAAAATATCACATCCCTACTGGAATTATGAAAACCAAGCAGCGTGAATTTCTTGCACTCGCCCAAGGAAATCTGTCTGTGGGAGAATATTTACAGAAATTTAACCACCTGGCCCGTTACTCCCTGTATGATGTGGCCATTGAATAAAGGAAGATTGACAGATTTCTTGGAGGATTAAAGTCGCAACTCAGGTGCACTCTCAGCATGCTCGATTTTCCAGACTTCCAAACTTTGGTGAATAAAGCTTTCATTGCGGAAAGAGAACACACGCTCGTAATGGACAACCGACCTGCTAATAACGAGCACAAGCGCAAGTTTGAACCAAGGAAAGAAGGGCAACCAGTGCAGAAGGCTCAAACCTGGCAGCAAACTCAGGTGGAATACAAGCCCAATTGGCAACATAATGTTAACAAGACCACTACCCAAGTCAAGAATGTTGTCACCAACCCAGTACATGAGGAGCGTCAGCGCAACAATTCTTGCTTCAGTTGTGGGCAAAATGGACACTATGCCAGGCAATGCCCCAAGAACAGCAACGCGAACGCCTTATTCCGGCCACAAGTCAACTTTATGGGGTCATACATGAACCAGCAAAACATTGCCGGGCACGTCCATCACCTATCCGCACATGAAGCCCAAGAAAACCCCAAAGTAGTCATTGGTATGTTTTCTATTAATAGCATACCTGCAATAATTTTATTTGACTCAGGGTGTGACACCCCGAGACTGATGCACCAGGTGTCAGTCAGTTATTCGTCGTCTTTGCCATGTCATCTGCTTGCGTGTTGCATCTTGCCATGCTATAGTGTGCATTGCATCAGCATGTTTTCAAAACTTGCATCCGGCAGAACCCCCCTCGTCCTTTATGTTGTCCGTTCTGAGTCCAGACACACTTGCACGCGCCCGCGGCACCTCTGAATATTTATTTTATGAGTGACCGAAAAATGTTCTCGGAATGGGATGAAACTTGGAGTGTGGTCTCATTATAGTGTAGACAGACCGCCTACCAAATTTCATCGCATTTGGAGTTCGTTTGATAGCCCAACCGTTAAATATAGCGGCACTAGTCGCCGGTTAATTCGCCGGACGTTTTCGGTCTCCGAAAACCCCCGCGGGCCTCCTACAGAGCCCACTACCTCCGCCTAGGCCCATCCTACCCCCCCTCTCGACCGGTGTCGTCCGATCGAGATCGGAGGGCTCTGAAATGCCTCAAAACCCCCTCCTAACCCTAATCCTAGCCCCCTTCCCTATATAAACTCCTCCCCATGCCAAATATGGCATCTCTAACCTAGCCTACCCCTCCCCTAACCTCCAGCGCCTCCACTCC
>LR738713.1:148221934-148233509 GCA_902687465.1 Secale cereale | reverse complement strand
CGCCTTGGTGCTCGCCGCCGATCGCGCCCTTCGCCGGATCCGGCCGGGATCCTCCAGATCCGGCCACCCGAGATCCATTCCAGGCCGTCCCGAGCCCCGACGGAGTCCTTCCTTGCGCCGCCGCCCCGCCATGCCCGCCGGCCTCCTCTGCTCGCCGCCGGACATGTCCCATGTGCATGGACATGTCCAGCCTCCTCTTGCCGAGCCACTGCCACGCGGGCCCCAGCCGCCGGACGTGTCCGGCCGGGCATGGACATGTCCGTCCCTGAGGTTGTCTTTTGTCCACTAAGTCCCGAATTTTGTAAATTTATTGCATACTTTGTGTGGCTGTATCTTTTTGTGTGATTATCCAAATGATGCATATTATATGTCTAAATGACCGTTGTGATATGCTCTTCATTTTGTTCCACTGTGGCTTGCTTGTTTGAGTTCATCTTGATGCCCTAATCATCGTTGCAAGAGTGCTATATGTTTAAAACTGCTGTTAACTGTAATTTTGTTGCATGCTTGTGGTGTTGATAACTTTGTGCATGTTTATCCGAATGGAGTGTATGATATGTCAAAATGTTCATGGTGAAGTTCTCTACATGTTGGTTGTTGTAGCATCATGTTAGGTGCCATCTTGCCATGTTTATCTCTGTTGCAAAAGTGCATGTGGCTGTTAAGTGCTGAAACTTGTTATGAGATGCTGATTTGACTTGTTAATAGATATTGGTGTGTTTGTCTTTCATGCCACACGTATATATGTTTTCTAAGCACAATAATGTCATATTTGATGTGGTGCAATCCATTTTCCATGATATGCCTTGTGGTGTTCGAAATAAGCTTGTAAACATGCCATGTCGTTGTTGCTGTTTTATAATTAGTGAAAAAACTGCTAAGTCTGAAACTGTTAAACCTGATGCTATGTTTGCTTGATGCTTCACTCAAATACATGCTTGTTTTAGTATTCCAATGATCATGTCTTGTTGTCCATGTTATGATCTATCCAGCCATGCCTCTTGTTATCCTGTTTGAGTGTTGTAACATATATATACCTTGCTCCAATGTTGCTATGTTGCTGATTTAGGACAGCTTGTTGTTATATCTTGTTTCATGTGTATATGTTGAACCGTTGCTCCGTTTTGAGCGTGCCCTATATGAAACTTGTGTGATTTTGCATATAGAAGCATAATATAATGTTGTTTTCATGCTTGGAGTGCGTTTGCTTGTTGTTTGGATGCATCTTGCATATTTGCCATGCTTAACTTGTTTTGCTCATATCTTCTAGGCCGTAGCTCCAAATTAAATAAACTTTATATGAAACTTGACTAGAATTTTGAGTAGATCATCATGGTGTATGTTAACTTGCTGTTTAACAACTTGAACTTAAGGTTTGTTCAGATCTGGACCAATTTCAAAATGTGCATATGAGGACTTACCAGAATTGCTATATGTTGATTCCGGCCTCATTTAAACTTGTTGGTTTGTGTTATTATTGTGTGCTTCATCCCTTGCCATGTATTGCATAATATAGACTTGTCTTGCATCATACTTGGTTGAGCTTTATGTCATGTTCTTGTGTGGTGTGTTTAACGTGTTACTTGCTTCTTCTCGCTAGTTCTTATCCGTTGTGATCCTGAGGATTCGTTTGACTTCACGTGGTTCGCCCTCGCGGCTTCTTCTTCGTCTTCTTCATGGATTCGTTCTTCTTCCTTGCGGGATCTCAGGCAAGATGACCATCACCTTGGATACCTTTACTATCATTGCTATGGTATATGTCTCGATGCTATCGCTATATGTCGCGCTACCCATCATTTATTGTCAGCCCCTCTCCTTGTCGCCATAAAACCTCTAACCTCTGACACCTTCCTAGCAAACCATTGTTTGGCTATGTTACCCGCTTGCTCAGCCCCTCTTATAGCGTTGCTAGTTGCAGGTGAAGACGAAGAATGCTCCATGTTGGAGCTTGATGTTTTGGGAATATCACAATATATCTCATATATATATATATATATATATATATATATATATATATATATATATATATATATATATATATACTAACACACCTATATACTTGGCAATGGGTGGAAGGCTTAACCTTTTGCTCGGTGTTTTGTTCCACTCATGCCGCCTTAGGAGCCGATAAACCGGCGTTATGTTCCTTGATTTTGCGTTCCTTAAACGGTTGGGTATATGGGGACCCCTTGACAGTTCGTCTTTGAATAAAACTCCTCCAGCAAGGCCCAATATTGGTTTTAATTTGCAACTTAATAATAACTTAATTAATTAATTAAATTTTCATAGGGGGTCCCACCCTCGAGGATTCTTGTACATAGCAGGGGGGGCAGTGCTGATGGTGTTGGTCCCAAACTGGAGCCACTTGCGGTGCCACCCAGTTATCTGGGGTCTTCGGTTGTTGTACATATTGCTCATCCGGACGTGGCCTGAGACGAGATACGCGCGGCTACTATCAGGGTGTCGGCACACCGGGAGGTCTTGCTGGACTTGTTTTACCATTGTCGAAATGTCTTGTGCACCGGGATTCCGAGCCTGATTGGATTGTCCCTAAGATAAGGGGTGATATTATTATTATTATCTCTGCTGATCGTGAGAGCTTGTGATGGGCTAAGTTGGGACACCCCTGCAGGGTTATGATCTTTCAAAAGCCGTGCCTGCGGTTATGTGGCAGACTGGAATTTGTTAATGTCCGGTTGTAGAAAACTTGATAGAGGATCCGAAATAAAACACACAACCGTGTGAGTAACCGTGACTATCTCTTTTCACTTTGAGAAGAGAACATGGTGGGGTAATGTTTGACTCGTAGGTAGTTCGGGATCTTTAGCGATCACTACTAGTTTGCGACCGTTTGCGTAGATGCTCATCTTATTCTTGTACTCGTAAGTTAGCCACCATATATATGCTTAGCCGCTGCTGCAACCTCACCACTTAACCTCTTCCTACCCATTGAGCTTTGCTAGTCTTGATAACCATGGTTATGGGATTGCTGAGTCCTCGTGGCTCACAGATACTACAACACCAGTTGCATGTACAGGTTTCCGTTGACTTGACGCGAGAGCGATGTCCTTTGTGTTGGAGTTCTTTCTTCTTCTTCTTCGTCAGTCTTGGGTTAGGTTCCGGGTCGACAGCCTGAGATAGCAGATGGATGTTGTAGTGCTTTTTATGTTTGCATTCGTAGTCGGATGCCTTGTATTGATGTTGTTGTATTCATGTGACTTGTATGTATTGTTGTATCCCCCATGTATGTATGTAATGGTACGATGTAATGATATCCATCTTGCTGAGCGCCTGAGATGCGGTTGTGCCCCAATCACGTATGAGTCACGTGATCGGGATATAATCGCATTTTGGGCCTGACAAGTTGGTATCAGTGCCTCGACCGACCATAGGAGCCCCCTTGATTGATCGTAGTTTGGCCGCTGTCGAGTCTAGCAAAAAACTTTTTCGGAGTCTAGTTATATCGGAGAGTAGGAATTCTTTTTACTCCTCAGTCCCTTCGTCGCTCTGGTGAGGAATCTTGACGTACGTGTTTTGAATTACAACTCTTCCCCTTCAATTTTTTAGGATCACGCGGTTAGTTTTCGTTCGTTGCGTTGTCAGTTCTTTCATCTGGTGCATCTCTCGTGAAGTCGATTTGACCTCCTCGTCTTTTGTTTCTATCCTCGGTTCTTGCCAACCGATGTTTTTCCCCGTCCGAAGTGGTCTTTCTTTTTCCCACCCGCCCACCCTTTTCTTCTCAAAGCCGGAGTCCTTATTCGAGTATACATCCTACTCGTGTGAAGTCTTTGCTCTCTTTCATCAATTGTTTCAACTGGTGAATTCTCATCTCGTTCGTCCTTCTTCATCTCTTCTTCTTTTCCGGTGGATTCAACTCAAGTATTCGGTGTTGTTCATATTCTTTTCCCTCGGCTCGGATATTCCCCTTGCTCATTTACCTCTTGCCATTTAATTTTTCCGGAGTTCTGAAGAAATCTCAGGAGATTCATCTGTCTTCTAATTAATTCGAGATTGTCACCTCATTCAAGTTTTTCAATTGTTCCGGTGCATCACCTCCTTTGCAATCCTTTCCAACGGTGATTTTCTTCCAGTGGGCTCATAACCCACAGGTCTTTTCCCAGGATCTTACCTGAATCTTCTAATTTTCCCGGAGTGTTCTGAAACTATTTTCAAGTGTGACGTAAGAATGGATTCCATCACTCATGCGCCTTCTCCAAGCTTGTTTCAAATTCTTTTCATGTGTGGTTCAACCTTTCTTCTTTTCATTCTTCCGGAGTATTTCATGAATTCTTTTCTTTGTGTTCCTCCGAAGTCCATCATTTCAAAAGATTTCTTCGTTCTCAGTTTTCAACTTCATCCTCCAAATATTCTTCATTGATGCCTCTTCGTTCGTCTCACATTCGTCCGGTGCTTTGTTCAAGTATTCTTTAATCAATTCGCGATCTCTTCATTCTCTTCGACCTAAATTTCCCCAAGTGCTTATTCTTCTCGGCGCACTTGATTCTAATTCTTTACGGTGATTTTGTTCTCTTTCATCATTCAATTTTCAATTCTTTCCCGTGGCTTGTTCTTTTTCATCACTCGATTTTAATTCTTCTCGGTGGTTGGTTCTTTTCTTCACTCGGCTTCAAATTCTTACGGTGGTTCGCTCAAGAGTTCTTTTCCGGTGCTACCATATCAATTCGATCATTCTTTCAATCCTACCGGTGTTTCATGAAGACTTTCTCAAGTTTTGTGCTATATCCCTCTTTATTCTATTTCAACAAGAATAAGTAGTATGCAAATCCATTGCTTCACATCAATTTAATTGGTGGAGGATAAGCATAACATAATTATTCTTCTTCTTTGTGGAGTGGATCTAATCCCCTCTTTCAGAGTTTGTTCTTGATGAATAAATTCTAGTCCTCAAGTGCTTTGTTCTTTTCTTTCCAGAGTTCATAGTTTCCTCGGCTATCTCGTCGGACCCTCGTCTAAATTATCGCAAGGCCTTATTCTTATTCTTCTCATCCTTCATCATTCTTTCGTTACCGGAGTTCTTCATGGTGGTTCATCGTGATCCAAATTCATTCTTCAAGTGTTCACCAAATTCTTGTTGAGCATCTCAAGCATTATTCTTTTCTGTCCCGATATGCAAGTAATTCTCTGTATTCATTTGAAGTGGAGTTTTGCATTTCTTCATTCTCAGCTAATCCATCTTTCCGTTGCGGCAGAATTTCACCTCAAGTTTGGGATGATCCTCCATAAGTCCAAAACAAGCTTATTCTTTTCATTGTTGATTTTTCAACAACTCCGTTCGTTCCGTCTTCGCAAGGACGTTTTCAAATTCTTTTGTGCTAGAAGATGTTGTTCTTCCCCTTCTTCTCATTCCATTCTTTATTTCTTCCGAAGGCGTTGTGTTGTTCATCTTGTCAACTTCTTGTTCTATTCCTTCCATTTTTAGCCGGAGTGCTGCCCAAATTCCTTCGTTTGAATTCCTTTTCAATCTCTTTTAACCGGAGTGGTTTCGAATTCATTCATGTTCCTTCAGCCCTTGATTCGTGCCTCTCAACCTCCTTGATTCTCTTCGTATTCCTTGTTCCTCTTGTTTAACAAAGTCTTTGCAACTTCCTTCATCTCCGTTGTATACTTCCTTTCAAATTGTTCAACCTCTCAAGGTTCTTTGGTTTCACCTTCTTCCTTTTTCTCTTCCGTCTCGTTCCTAAGATCTCGAGACGAGATCTCTTGTTAGTAGGGGAGTGTTGTGACACCCCGAGACCGATGCGCAAGGTGTCAGTCAGTTATTCATCATCTTTGCCATGTCATCTTCTTGCGTGTTGCATTTTGCCATGTCACAGTGTGCATTGCATCAACATGTTTTCCAAAATTTGCATCCGGCCGAACCCCCCTCGTCCTTTCCGTTGTCTGTTCTGAGTCCAAACACACTTGCACGCGCCCGCGGCACCTTCGAATATTTATTTTATGAGTGGCTGAAAAATGTTCTCGGAATGGGATGAAACTTGGCGTGTGGTCTTATTATAGTGTAGACAGGCCGCCTGCCAAATTTCATCGCATTCGGAGTTCGTTTGATAGCCCAACCGTTAAATATAGCGGCACTAGTCACCGGTTAATTCGCTGGACGTTTTCGGTCTCCGAAAACCCCCGCGGGCCTCTTCTCTTCTCTCCCCACAACCCCTCCTACACAGCCCACTACCTCCACCTAGGCCCATCCTACCCCCCTCTCGACCGGTGCCGTCCGATCGAGATCGGAGGGCTCTGAAACGCCTCAAAAAACCCCCTCCTAACCCTAATCCTAGCCCCCTTCCCTATATAAACTCCTCCCCATGCCAAATATGGCATCCTTAACCTAGCCTACCCTCCCCTAACCTCCAACGCCGCCACTCCTCGAATTCCACGCCGATCCAGCCGCCATTCGCCACTTCGCGCCGGCCCAGCGCACCACCACGCCTCTCCCAACTAGTTCCGCAGCTCCACCGCCACTTGGCGCGCTGCCATTGGCTAGCGCCGCCTCAGCCAGCGCCTCGGGCCAATCCCGAGCCGCCATGTAGCTCAGCCACGTCGCCCCGCGCCCCTCTCTCTCCTGCCCCGCCGCCTGGAACCGGAGCAGGCCAGACCGGGCCGCGCAGGCCCGGACGGCGCCCCGAGCGCCGCTCCTCCCAGTGCCTCCCGCTCCGCAGACCGCACGTCGCCCCGCTCCCGCACCTCCACCGCCGCACAGCGTCGCCATCGCCACCCCCTCCTCACCTCCTCCGCCGCCCTGGCAGGTCGCTGCCTCCCCGATGCCTTCTCCTTCTCCTCTCTTGCTCGATCTCACCTCTCTCTCTATTACTCTAAGCTGCAGGACGCCGCCGCCTTGGTGCTCGCCGCCGGCCGCGCCCTTCGCTGGATTCGGCCGGGATCCTCCAGATCTGGCCACCCGGGATCCATTCCCGGCCGTCTCGAGCCCCAACGGAGTCCTTCCTTGCGTCGCTGCCCGCCATGGCCGCCGGCCTCCTTTGCTCGACGCCGGACATGTCTGATGCGCACGGACATGTCAAGCCTCCTCTCGCTGAGCCACTACCACGCGGGCCCCAGCCGCCAGACGTGTCCGGCCGGGCACAGACATGTCCATCCCCGAGGTTATCTTTTGTCCACTAAGTCCCTGAATTTTGTAAATTTATTGCATACTTTGTGTGGCTGTATCTTTTTGTGTGATTATCCAAATGATGCATATTATATGTCTAAATGATCGTTGTCATATGCTCTTCATTTTGTTCCACTATGGCTTGCTTGTTTGAGTTCATCTTGATGCCCTAATCATCGTTGCAAGAGTGCTATATGTTTAAAACTCCTGTTAACTGTAATTTTGTTGCATGCTTGTGGTGTTGATAACTTTGTGCATGTTTATCTGAATGGAGTGTATGATATGTCAAAATGTTCATGGTGAAGTGCTCTAAATATTGGTTGCTGTAACATTCATGTTAGGTGCCATCTTGCCATGTTTGTCTCTGTTGCAAAAGTGCATGTGGCTGTTAAGTGCTGAAACTTGTTATGAGATGCTAATTTGACTTGTTAATAGCTATTGGTGTGTTTGTCTTTCATGCCACATCTCTATATGTTTTAGAAGCACAATAATGTCACCTTTGCTGTGGTGCAATCCATTTTCCATGATATACCTTGTGGTGTTTGCAACAATCTTGTAAACATGCCATGTTGTTGTTGCTGTTTTATACTTAGTGAAAAAACTGCAAAGTCTGAAACTGTTAAACCTGATGCTATGTTTGCTTGATGCCTCACTCAAATCCATGCTTGTTTTAGTATGTCCAATGATCATGTCTTGTTGTCCATGTTATGCTCTATTCATCCATGCCTCTTGTTATCATGTTTGAGTGGTGTAGCATATATATACCTTGCTCCAAAGTTGCTATGTTGCTGATTTTGGACAGCTTGTTGTTATATCTTTTTTCATGTGTATGTATTGAACCGTTGCTCCGTTTTGAGCGTGCCCTATATGAAACTTGTGTGATTTTGCATATATAAGCATAATATCATGTTGTTTTCATGCTTGGATTGCGTTTGCTTGTTGTTTGGATGCATCTTGCATATTTGCCATGCTTAACTTGTTTTGCTTATATCTTCTAGGCCGTAGCTCCGAATTAAATAAACTTTATGTAAAACTTGACTAGAATTTCGAGTAGATCATCATGGTGTATGTTAACTTGCTGTTTAACAACTTGAACTTAAGGTTTGTTCAGATCTGGACCAATTTCAAAATGTGCATATGAGGACTTACCGGAATTGCTATATGTTGATTCCGGCCTCATTTAAACTTGTTGGTTTGTGTTGTTATTATGTGCTTCATCCCTTGCCATGTACTGCATCATATAAACTTGTCTTGCATTATACTTGGTTGAGCTTTATGTCGTGTTCTTGTGTGGTGTGTTTATCGTGTTACTTGCTTCTTCTCGCTAGTTCTTATCTGTTGCGATCGTGAGGATTCGTTCGACTGCACGTGGTTCGTCTTCGCGGCTTCTTCTTCGTCTTCTTCATGGATTTGTTCTTCTTCCTTGCGGGATCTCAGGAAAGATGACCATCACCTTGGATACCTTTACTATCATTGCTATGCTAGATGTCTCGATGCTATCGCTTTATGTCGCGCTACCCATCATTTATTGTCAGCCCCTCTCCTTGTCGCCATAAAACCTCTGACCTTTGACACCTTCCTAGCAAACCATTATTTGTCTATGTTACCCGCTTGCTTAGGCCCTCTTATAGCGTTGCTAGTTGCAGGTGAAGACAAAGATTGCTCCATGTTGGAGCTTGATGTTTTGGGAATATCACAATATATCTTATATATATATTAACACACCTATATACTTGGCAATGGGTGGAAGGCTTGGCCTTTTGCTCGGTGTTTTGTTCCACTCAAGCCGCCTTAGGAGCCGATAAACCGGTGTTATGTTCCTTGATTTTGCGTTCCTTACACGGTTGGGTATATGGGGACCCCTTGACAGTTCGTCTTTAAATAAAACTCCTCCAGCAAGGCCCAACATTGGTTTTAATTTGCAACTTAATAATAACTTAATTAATTAATTAAATTTGCATAGGGGGTCCCACCCTGGAGGATTCTTCTACATAGCAGGGGGGCCAGTGCTGATGGTGTTGGTCCCAAACTGGAGCCACTTGCGGTGCCATCAAGTTATCTGGGGTCTTCGGTTGTTGTACGTATTGCTCATCTGGACGTGGCCTGAGACGAGATACGCACGGCTACTATCAGGGTGTCGGCACGCCGGGAGGTCTTGCTGGACTTGTTTTACCATTGTCGAAATGTCTTGTGCACCGAGATTCCGAGCCTGATCGGATTGTCCCTAAGATAAGGGGTAATATTATTATTATTATCTCTGCTGATCGTGAGAGCTTGTGATGGGCGAAGTTGGGACACCCCTGCAGGGTTAGGATATTTCAAAAGCCGTGCCTGCGGTTATGTGGCAGATTGGAATTTGTTAATGTCCGGTTGTAGAAAACTTGACCGAGGATCCAAAATAAAACACACAACCGTGTGAGTAACCGTGACTGTCTCTTTTCACTTTGAGAAGAGAACATGGTGGGGTTATGTTTGACTCGTAGGTAGTTCAGGATCTTTAGCGATCACTACTAGTTTGCGACCGTTTGCGTAGATGCTCATCTTATTCTTGTACTCATAAGTTAGCCACCATATATATGCTTAGCCACTGCTGCAACCTCACCACTTAACCTCTTCCTAACCATTGAGCTTTGCTAGTCTTGATACCCATGGTTATGGGATTACTGAATTCTTGTGGCTCACAGATACTACAACGCCAGTTGCAGGTACAGGTTTCCAATGACTTGACGCGAGAGCGATGTCCTTTGTGTTGGAGTTCTTTCTTCTTCTTGTTCGTCAGTCTTGGGTTAGGTTCCGGGTCGGCAGCCTAGGATAGCAGATGGATGTCGTAGTGCTTTTTATGTTTGCATTTGTAGTCGGATGCCTTGTATTGATGTTGTTGTATTCATGTGACTTGTATGTATTGTTGTATCCCCCATGTATGTATGTAATGGTACGATGTAATGATATCCATCTTGCTAAGCGCCTGAGATGCGGTTGTGCCCCAATCACGTATGAGTCACGTGATCGGGATAGAATCGCATTTTGGGCCTGACACAGGGGCTTCCCACTCTTTTATTTCTCGGAGTTTTATTGCCCAAAATAAATTTTCTTGTTCTCTTTTGGGCAAAAATATGCTGGTACAAACCCCGGGATCTTTAATCAAGAGCAATCTGGTATGCCGTGATTTGGAAATCAATATCAACGGAATAAGCTTTCTAACGTCCTTGATACTCATCGAGTCGGTACAATTGGACGTTATTTTGGGCATGAATTGGCTGACCCATGGTATGCATAAACTGTGCAACCCGAGAAGTCACTCTGACCAGTCAAAAAGGGCAGGCTACAAAATTCTACTCCCGCAGAAGCATACCAAAGAAGTGAATTTCCTGATGTATTTCCAGAAGAACTACCATGCATGCCGCCAGATTGAGAGCTCTAGTTTGCAATAGATCTGGTACCCGGAACAACACCGTTATACAAGAAGTATTACATGATGCCCTCATCAGAATTAGTGGAATTAAATAAGCAGCTCGATGAAATGCTCCAGAAAGGGTATATCCGTCCCAGTTCCTCACCATGGGGATCACCTGCACTCTTTGTAAGCAAGAAGGATGGCAGCCTCCGCATGTGTGTAGATTATCGTCAGCTGAATGATGTCACCATCAAAAACAAATATCCGCTGCCAAGAATTGATGACTTGTTCAATCAGCTTAGTGGGGCCAAGGTATTCTCCAAGATTGACTTACGAACCGGATACCATCAGCTCAAGATTAAAAAGGAAGATATTCCTAAGACCGCATTCACCACTCGATATGGTCTTTATGAATATACAGTTATGTCCTTTGGTCTCACCAATGCCCCATGCGTTCTTCATGCACATGATGAACAAAGTATTCATGGATTTCCTCGATAAGTTCGTGGTAGTCTTTATCGATGACATACTTATATATTCAAAAAGCGAAGGGGATCAGAAAGAACATCTCAAAGTAGTGTTACAACGACTTCACGACCATCAGCTTTACGCCAAATTCAGCAAATGTGAGTTTTGGCTCAAACAAGTTGGATTTCTTGGACACGTGTTATCCGCCGAGGGTATAGCCGTAGACCCAAGCAAGGTAAAAGATGTGCTCAATTGGTTGCCACCCACAACAGTATCTCAGATCATGAGTTTCCTTGGACTGGCTGGATGTTACCGGGGTTTCATTGAAGGATTATCAAAGATTGCCAAACCCATGACAAAGCTACTCATAAAGGACAAGAAGTTTGATTGGACAGACGACTGTGAGAAAAGTTTCAGTGAGCTAATGAAACGACTGACCACCGCACCCGTATTAACTCTTCCAGACATCTATCGCAGTTTTGATGTATACTGTGACACATCCAGACAAGGACTTGGTTGCGTACTTATGCAAGACGGCAAGGTAGTGGCATATGCATCATGAAAGCTGCAACTGCACGAAGGAAATTACCCTA
>LR738713.1:148186732-148206266 GCA_902687465.1 Secale cereale | reverse complement strand
AGCGGCGGTGCGGGGGGACTCGTGGTGGCCGGCGGCGAGGCCAGCTGCGGCGGTGGGGAAAGGCGGCGGCGGTGAAGCCGCACATGGACGCGGGGCAGTGCAGCAGTCGCTGGGCAGCTCTTCGGCCTCCTGGCGGTGCCAGGAGCATGTTGTAGTGCTCGAATGCGAGCGTTGCTCGTCGTGGTCACGACGGCAAGGTGCCCGGCGGCGGCGCGAGCAAAACAATGGTGGTGGCGGCGCTATAGCTACACACTGAGGAAGGGAATAGAGGGGAAATCGGGCCGTGCTCACATCGATGACGAGGAGCAGCTCGGGGCAGCCGGCGAGGTCCGGTGGCGAAACGGGCCGGTGGCCGTGAGGGCGAAGCAGAGGAGCTGAGGAAGAGGACCCGTGAGGAGGCTATCGCGTGGGATGAGGCAGCGGCGGCGATAGACGGTGATGGTCGAAGACGGGCCGGCGTCGGTGCACTGGCATCCGGGACGCATCGGGGCGGCCTCGAGATCGATCCTGATCCAGATCGGATCGGGAGGGAGGGAGGAGAGACGTGGGGAGTGGGGGTGTGCTACTGTAGCGTCGGTGGTATTTTTACTTTGTTTTTGGGCTGGGGTGTGGAGTGGGTTAAGTAGTGTGTAGGTGGGCTTCGGGCCAGTTAGACCAGGGGCTTTGCCCTGCTAATTTTTGTTGTTCGCTTGTATTTTCCTTTTCTTTTAAATCCTTTCTGTTTTCTATTTAGTTTTATTTTAATTTTTAGTTTTATAAAATTTCCATCAGCTCCTAAATTATCAACAATAAATCTAGAAGTGCCTCATTAATTCAGGCACCCAAAAGAAACAGTTTAATATTTTAGGAATTATAAAAGGCCGTTATTTAAATGTTTTTGCTACTGTTTAACATTTTAGTGTATTTAAATATTTTATAAATATGTGGATTCACCATCATAAATACTTATGATTTATTTGACACACCCCGAACATATTAGTTTTAATGTTTGAAAACTTTTGGTGTTTGCCTTTAATTTGAATTTGAATTCGAACCGGTTTCGAACTAACACAAGATTATCAACAGTAATTGCGGTGACGTGTCGTCATTAGCAGAGGGTTATTGTAGCTTAACTATCCGGGCTTCACAATTCTCCTCCACTACAAGAAATCTCGTCCCGAGATTTGAGCGGTGGAGCACGGGGGGAAAAGTGCTCGTAACGAAAACCTAACGAGTCTTCTCGGTCTTGACTGCTGTTTTGAAGAGGTTGACCCCTTTCGTTGATGTCTCCATTTCTCTGCTTCAAGTCATCGTGATCAAGTCGTCAACCTTTCTTCGGGATCTCCATCATCGTACGAAAACGAACAGGGGGAAAAACTTTGGTGGAACGTATCTCCACGAAGGCTTTGCATCCGACGGCGAATTCAGAAAGTGATATACGAAGTACCCTACGAGTAGTATTTCAGAGAATGCATTGAGATCAATAAGCGATGGTACCAAAGTTTCAATCGGGTAGGCAGTCATTCGATGCCTAACCAGAAGCTAGAATGGGGTCTTGATCAACGAGAATAATATGGTGTTTGATACCAGGATGAAACATGGTAGAATTTAGCTCGTGAATTACACACGAAGCCAAGTGCAAAGAATACATTAGAATCAGGGTTGTATAGGAGAGTCAGGTTTCGATCCCGTGGACCTATGGGTTATGGGCCCACCATGTGGGTTAAGAATAGGAAGGGCGATGACATCTTGCAGAGAAAGCAAGGCATGTCAGAGGATAGTCTGTCAGCTAAGTTGGCAACAATGTCGGTACCAAGGACGAGGGACTAAGAGAGCCATTTTCCCGCTCGTTGAAACGAGGCAGACCAATAGGCAAAGTTCTCGTCCATCGGTGGTTACTGGAATGTTATCAGCAATAGTAACAGGGTCTTACTGACAGAGTTGTACAACAAGGTGTTTACATAAGCAAAGAATTATTACTGCTTAGATTATATGTAGATCAAGGAAAGGTTAAACAAACAAATGGAAAGGAAATTGTGATTACACACAATTAATAGGAGTATATCCTTCCCATGGACAAGCAGAACATGGCATACAGGGTAGAAGAGAAAGTACCCAACAATTTAGATAAAGAGGCAAGGATTAATCAACATGTTACCCATACAACGGTGTTTGGATAACTGACCAAGAAACATTTAGCATTGGGCTTCAAATGATCTTGTTGAAAATCGGGGTACCACAGACATGCTTCGAGATAGCATTGGCATTGTCTTGAAGCAAAGATCGGACTTGGATACACAGAGGATTCATTAGGAACAACTTATAGAATAATTGTTACAATCTCCTCCTGGAAGAATGGCTATCCTTGCAAAAAAAAATTATAATGATGGGTCCTCCAGCCAGGGGTGTTGGGCATGACATCATATTATCGGGTCATCAAAGGACCAACATTATAACTCCTAGAAGTTTCCCCAACCATCATATCTGACCGGGATTCAGATCTGATTGGTGTCATGATACCTCAAACTCAGGATGTTTGAGAAGAAAAGGTGCAACACAAATCGACGAAATGTCATTGCAAGATTCTCGGGAAATGAACTATGGGAGCGGGTTCCCGAAACAATAGTTCATCATTAAACCAAGGACAGGATGAGGAGGTGGCTGATGGGCTCAGCGACAATTCATCGAGAATTCCAAATGGATGGATTTCCGCAATAATGTGAACAAGAAGATGACACTTGTCAATTAAAATGATATAATGTTGTATGCTCAAGGAAAACATACACCATTATTCATTAGCTGAAAGGTGTGCCCGAAATATGACCTTAGGCAGCAAGATCAATGTTAAAGTGATGATCCAATAACCAACAGTCTAAGAACGAACTATCGATCGTTAACTTCAAAGCAATAGGGTTGGTAGAAATGCAGAACTCAAGCAACATCTTTAGCATATTGTAATCCCGGTTGAAAACAACACAGGGACCAAGGAAGAATGGTGATGATGAGAAGTATCTTCATACCGAGAATTTCTAAGAGGTGAAGCAATTTCCACAACATTCTCGACATAGAGGATAGTAATACTTCAATGCAAAACACAACATCAGCTGGAGAGCAAGTTGTATTCATAATGTGGACAAGTTCGCGATAAAAGGAAGTCAATGTTGTTGCCGATGAAAATGAAAATCATCGAGGCAAGGAGGGTATTGCTCACCATGAACACAATTGACATCTCGGAAGAAGTCAAAGTGTTGAAGGTGATCTGACACATTTGTCGGGAGGTTTCAAGAGGATGCAATCAAACAACAACGTCAACAAGCAAGGGAATGACGAAGTGGCAAATTATTGGATCAATATAAAAGATGCAAGCTCGGAATCAAAGTTGCCTTACTGAACAAGCAACCAGATGCTGAAAGCTCGACGTAAGTTGTGCTCAATCTCTGAAGAATTCGTGCACCAAAGAAGGACGAGGTAGCACAGTCAAAGATAGCTAGACAAGGGATGTACCCGATAGTCTAGGAATAGACCAGATTGAGTTTAAAAATTTCCCAGTAACATCTACTAGGGGTGTTGAATTTTTTTAGAGCAGATTTGATTTACTAAACGGTGTCCTCGGTTGGTGGCAACCTAGAACCCGTAGAGTGATTACGACAAGCAAAGGTATTACTTCATCAAAAGCTCAAAAGGTGTAGTGCAAAGGCCTGATATCCTCGAGATATCAGGGGCTAAAACTCGAAGGTAGAACACGATAGAAGTTGATCTAGGTCATTGACCTATGACAGTAGATGCTTTAACCTTGTCAAAAATTGACGAGGCCTGGAATGGATTTATTCCAGATATATTGAATAAGGACAGCATGATCGGAACCATAACTGCAAGGGATCAAATTTATTGACACCGAAAGAATTATTTAGATGTAAAATCATTTTGCAAGAAGCTCCCGAGATGGTCTACATCGTTTCCATGGGCATGAACAAAAGCTCAAGGTTGACTCCCATTTCTCCAATGCATACGTTTCATTTACATCTTGCTTTGATAAAACTGTAGTGTTGGAATTTTATCTGGTAGAACACCGGAAGGGTATGACTTGTGAAAACTTTCGGGTTCTCACGAATTAGGGGAAGGCATAGGTTCAACCCATCGGGCATCTTAGTAACATATTCCACAAGTTTCAAAAGTAAAAACGCATGCTTGAAAGCAGAGCATGGTTGGCCAAGCAGAGGATACAATTTACTAAAGGCATTATGTATCAGGGGAAGAACTCATAAGGTGATTGAATATGAAGGACACTGTCGGATAACAATCCAACAATGGATCGGGCAATCCACAACGGAGCTGATGTGAGTATCGGTACTCACTCAGAGGAAGAAAGATTGCAGAGGCATCAAATTCAAGAATCACCTGATTAGCCTGATGCTTAAATAGAAAGAAATTATGGTTTCCAAAACGAAGATCAGAAGCATACACTCTGATCAAGGGTGGATAAGTTGAAAACACTTAGTTGGACAATCAATAAAGGTTTGAATTGCCGAGAACCAACTCATGTCCGAAATGACGTCTGAGCCGGAAAGATAATTTTAAAAAGGATAACCTGATGACTTCGTGCATACGCACACAATGAATCAATAGGTTCAAAAATAGCTAAGACAAGGGATATTAACGAAGACTACTGGTCATATGGAATTAACCATAATGCAAGCAGGCAAGAATTTCAAGAGTAACCGGCTGCAGAGGATTTTCGAAAGATCAAAAAGTATTCAGAAGAATTTTGTGAGACACATGATCAATTGAGAAAAATGGATCCTCGATAAATGTGAGGAAATAACCGTAAGGGTTTCCATGCGAAATAAAACTACAAGATAGTAAACTCAAAGGATTCTTGGGACAACGGAGAATATTTCGAGGCATCTTGTAACAACAAGAGCGACGAGGAATGATCATCAGAATGACAAGTGCATGCAGATATCCATAGTGATATATCGGTCGCAGTGAATTGCAAAGGCGATGAGCACAAGGGTCTCGGGAAAATATCGAGGGATATCCTCAGAATCTTCTAACGAAGCAGGTGATCTTCCAGAATGGGGAGTCTCCGGGAGAAATAGTTACGAGAACCTAGAGTCAGAGTTAGTTATATCTTTTAACCCGAATAGAAGAGAGATCAGAGTCCCAGAGTATAGACGAGGAGTAAAAGATCCTAATACCATCCATTGGTGATGTGGGCCCGTAAGCCGCACAACAAGTTAGTAAATTTGTTTTTCAAAGACTAGACTCAACTTCGGCCAAGGAGTTGGAAAGGGGGATTCCTATAGGCAGTCGGCTCTGATACCAACTTGTGACGCCCCCGATTTGTCCGTACACTAATCATGCACGCAAATGTGTACGACCAAGATCAGGGACTCACTGGAAGATATCACAACACAACTCTAGACACAAATTAAAATAATACAAGCTTTATATTACAAGCCAGGGGCCTCGAGGGCTCGAATACAAAAGCTCGGTTACACAAGAGTCAGCGGAAGCAATAATATCTGAGTACAGACATAAGTTAAACAAGTATGCCTTAAGAAGGCTAGCACAAATATAGCAATGATCGAAAAGGCAAGGCCTCCTGCCTGGGACCTTCTAACTACTCCTCAAAGCCGAACTCCACGTAGAAACATCCTCGGGATCCTCTGGGTCCTGGACTCCACCATCTGGTTGCATCATCCGAGAAGAAGGAACAAACGAGGAAAAGGGGGAGAAAAGCAACCGTGAGTACTCATCCAAAGTACTCGCAAGCAAGGATCTATACTACATATGCAATGGTAACAATGATATGGGTAGTATCGGTGGACTGAACTGCAGCAAGCCAGAATAAGAGGGGGATAGCTAATCCAAAGAAGACTACGCTTCTGGCAGCCTCCATCTTGCAGCGGTAGGAGAGAATAGATGGTAAGTTTACCAAGTAACGACGAATAGCATAATCCTACTCGGCGATCCTCCTGCACATCATCATGTGAGAAAGCAACCACCGAGTTATATCTGGCACTTGTAAGGGTGTGTTTTATTAAGTATCCGGTTCTAGTTGTCATGAGGTCAGAGTACAACTCGGGGTCGTCCTTTTACCGAGGGACACGGCTATTCGAATAGATTAACTTCCCTTCAGGGGTGCACCACATAACCCAGCAAGCTCGATCCCATTTGGCCGGACACACTTTCCAGGGTCATGCCCGGCCTTGGAAGATCAACACGTCGCATCCCTACCTAAGCACAACAGAGAGGTCAGCATGCCGGTCTAAATCCTAGGCGCGCAGGGGTCCGGGCCCATCGCCCAACGCACACCTGCACGTTGCGTACACGGCCGGTGAGCAGACCTAGCAACCTCCATTACTAAGGAAGTTACGTTACACGGTCCAACCTGGCGCGCGCCGCTCAGTCGCTGACGTCAAGAAGGCTTCGGCTGATACCACGACGTCGAGTGCCCATAACTATTCCCACGTAGCTGGTTAGTGCGTATAGGACAATGGCCAGACTCAGATCAAATATCCAAACTCGTTAAGCGTGCTATTATGAAATCACCAAGGCAACGACCAGGGCCAGGCCACCTCTCCACTGGGTGTCTCAACCTGCCCTGTCGCTCCGCCACAAAGATCCACTCGGGGGACCATCGGGAACTCAGACCCACCACTACCTGGATGGAGCCACATGTCCTTTCATCCCCCACATCGAATCACTTGCGGGTACTCAATGAGCCGACCCGACTTTAGTCACATCATGTGTCATGTATAAGTGTATGTAGTATAGACCCGTGATCACCCCCAAGTGATCACAACCGGATATAATAGTAGGGCAGACGGACAAGGGTGTAGGGCCACTGATGGAATACTAGCATCCTATACTAAGCATTTAGGATTGCACGTAAAGTATCAACAGTGGTAGCAACAATGACAGGCTATGCAGCAGAATAGGAGTATGGAAAGCAGTAACATGCTACACTACTCTAATGCAAGCAGTAGAGAGAAGAATAGGCGATATCAGGTTGATCAAGGGGGGGCTTGCCTGGAAGCTCGGCAGCCAAGGTGGGGTCGTCAACACCGTAGTCGATCGGGGCAGCATCAGCATCGGTCTCGTAGTCAACCGGAGAGAAGAGGGGGAAGAAACAGTGAATATAGAGCAAACATCGCACCACAAAGCATAACATGGCAAAACGCGGTGCTACGTGTGACCTAACGCGGTGCTCGGTGATTCAGGCAAAGAGGAATAACATCCGGGAAAGTATTCCCGGTGTTAGGCATTTTCGGGCAGATGAAACGGAGGGGAATGTTGCATGTTCGGTATGATAGAGATGTGTGGCGGATGAACGGACCTCGTATTCGGATTCGTCTCGTCGTTCTGAGCAACTTTCATGTACAAAGTTTTCCCATTCGAGCTACGGTTTATTTTATATTAAATTTTTAAAAGATTTAATTTTTTTGAATTAACAGAATTAATTTAATCAGAAAATATAATTATGACGTCAGCGTGATGTCAGCATGATGTCAGCAGTCAACCGTCTGTTGACTGGGTCAACAGACATGTGGGTTCCGGCATGTCATTGACTAATTAATTAACTACCAATTTATTAGGCTAAACAGTAATTAGGTTAATGAAGTTAATTAATTCATTAATACTTTACTATTATTTTAATTATTTATTTATATTTTTTTGTTCCCCTTTTTTTACATTTGTTCTGGCCATGGGGCCCGTTTGTCACAGGGTCAGGGGGCTTAGCGGATCGGGTAGGTGATACGTCCAAAACGTATCTATAATTTCTGCTTGCTCCATGTCTCTTTTGGGTGATATTGCTATGATATTTATACACTTCCATACACTTTTGATCATATTTGGACTAACCTATTAACTCAGTGCACCCCAGTGCCAGTTTCTGTTTTCGGCTGTTTTTGTATTTCAGGTTTTCACATTACGAGAACTGCCAGGAAAAATCCAGAAAAATTATATAAAAAATCAGCGTTCCAGAAACTACCGTGCGCCCGAAGGACAGCCGGGGGGGCCACCAGGGCTCCAGGCGCCCTGGCGGCGCCCCCCCCCCCCCCTGGGCCGCGCCGGGGGGGGCGCCTGGGCCCCCCCTGACCTCTTCTGGCGACCCCCTTTGGCATATATTTAACATTCGTTGAGGAAACCCTGATTCCGGACCCCTTTTCTCCAGACGCGATTCCGATCTCCGCCGCCATCGCCATCAAGCTTCGGGGGACCAGAATTCCTGCGCCGGCACCCTGCCGGGACGGGGAAGTGCCCCCGGATTCATCTCCATCGACGTTGCTTCCTCCCTCCATGATGCGGGAGTAGTTCCTCCTCGGGGCTGAGGTTCTTACCAGTAGCTATGTGGTCAATTCTCTCTCCCATGATGTGATCTTCGTTGTGATCATAGGCTATGTTAATCTAGGGTGATCCCATGATATTTCCCCTTCCTCTATGTATTGGATTGATGTACTCACTTGTCTTTATCTAGTATAATCCCCGAGACCAAGGTGACAGCGGTCTATTGGACATGGATTAGAAAAGTATTTTCATGAGTGATTTCCTCTCTTGTGTGTTGATTGAAGATTGAGAGTCTCTTGGTGCTTGTCTTTGACTATCCTTTAGATATGTTGTGGTGTTTGTGGGACTCTCTTTGGATGGCCGCGGTGACATTGGGAAATCCTTAGATTGAGAACTACGAACTTTGAGGTGTGCTTTTGTAGCCCTACATAATTCTCGTCCTCTCTTGACCACGAAGGAATGACCTCCGAGTGTGTCCCCTTTGCATGTTTTATGGGAAATATCATGTGATTCGATTATGTTAATGTTGTTGGGAGTTGCCACTAGTGAAAGTATGAACCCTAGGCCTTGTTTCCACCATTGCAATACCATTTGTGCTCACGTTTACCACTTGTTTGCTTGCTGCACTTTTTATTATAGAATTATATTACTTTGTTTTGCCATCCATATTACTTGCCATTTAACATCTCTTCGCCGAACTAGTGCACCTATACATCTAACAAGTGTATTAGGTGTGTTGGGGACACAAGAGACTTCTTGTATCTTAGTTGCAGGGTTGCTTGAGAGAGACCATCTTCAACCTCTACTTCCCTGAGTTCGATAAACCTTAGGTCATCCACTTGAGGGAAATTGCTACTGTCCTACAAACATCTGCGCTTGGAGGCCCAACATAGTCTACAAGAGTAGAAGCGTGTGTAGACATCAAGCTATTTCTGGCGCCGTTGCTGGGGAGGTGAGCGCTTGAAGGTATATCTTTAGATCTTGCAATTAAATCTTTTTGTTTCTTGTTTTTATTTCACTAGTTATGCTTATGGACAACCTTGTTATTGGATCGTTGCTTGCGGGAAGACGCCCCACACCTGTGGTGGTTGCTCCTCCCCCTACTGAAATTGTTCCCTATAAAATACCAGCTGGTATTATCGATTATGTTTTTGCTGATCGTTATGCAGGAGACAGACATCCCGGTGAACACTTGCTATATCTTTCACAACTATGTTCATTATTTAAGCTTGCAGGTGTATCAAGGGAGTTTGTCATGAGGAAATTATTTGCCTTGTCACTGAAAGGAAAAGCATTGGAATGGTATAGGCTACTAAATGACTCTCACCTGCTGGAGTGGGAAGAGATCCAGTCTCTCTTTTACTCCAAGTTTTATCCTCTTCATGAAGTCCATGAGAATAGGAATTATGTTTATAATTTTTATCCTCATGACGGAGAGAGCATAGCTCAAGCTTGGGGGAGACTGAAAACGTTAATGCTAAAATGTCCTAACCATGGGCTCCCCAAAGATGTTATTATTACTAACTTCTATGCGAGGCTCTCTCGACAGGATAAAGATTTGCTCGATGCTTCCTCTATGGGTTCTTTCACAAACGAAAAGATTGATGCTAAATGGGAACTCCTTGAAAGAATTCAACGCAACACTGAAGATTGGGAGATCGACAAAGGTAAAGAGTCAGGTATAATTTATGAGTATGATTGCATTAAGTCCTTTGTTGAAACTACAAGTTTTAATAAGTTTAGTGCTAAGTTTGGGCTTGATTCTCAACTCCTTGTTGATTTCCTCAAATATTTTGCTTCACATCTTAATATGCCTAAGGAGGATTGGATCAAGCATCATAAACCTTTTAAAGAGACTTGCAAAGAAAATGAAATTGTTCATGATGATTGCAACATGCATGATCCAATTCCTAAAAATGAAGTTTTATATAAGCATGTTAATTTTTGTGGAGTGGATAGACCTTGTGAAAGGCCTATGATTGAAGAAGAGAAGTATTGTAAGCAACATAAGCATGAAAGAACAATCACTTGGGTCAGAGATTTAAATGAAATTGCTAGAGAATTGTGTGACCTTTATCCTTTTACTTGTGAACTTTGCCGTATAGAGGGTCACTTTAATTTTCAATGCATGAACTTTCAAAACATAACTGTTAACCGGTTGTGTGATAACATGATCACCTCTGATCTTTATGATGAGCTTATGATATTTTTGATGTGTGAAGAGTTATCAGAAAAGACTTCTTGGCTGGATGATAATGCCATAGGAATAAAAAACACTTTGCAAAATTGCCATCTCTATTGTGTTGTTAATTGCCATGAAAATGATTACATAAGTAAGATTAGAAAGGAGCGAACTTTACCAAAGTATAAAAATGTCTCTTATATTTCTGCTAAAAAAAGGAGTTTCTCCCAAGTTTCCCCTATTGTTTCTAATGATAAACCAGGATATGTGGAGAAGCTTCATCTCCAACCACTCCCTCCTAAGGTGAAGAAGAAGAAAAAGAAGAGGAGGAGGAGGAGGAGCAAGAAGGAAGAAGAATGGGTATCAACCTGGCCTGAGCATATTCCTCCTATCAACTTTTATCCTAACGGTTGTAAGTTTAAAGAAGAAGGTGAAGTTTATTGCCTTAATTATCATCTTGATGATACATCCGTAGGTACTATTGAAGATGATTTTGATTATGATATGCATGTTACTTATTGTGATTGGGAAAATGATGATAATGCTACTTATGATCTTGAAAATCTTTTTGGTACCAACTCTGAAAGTGAAGATATGGGAAGCTCTAAGCTTGGGGATGATAGGATTGCAAATCCTTTACCCACTAGTGATGTGATAATTGATAATTCTCTTGCTAGTAAGAATAAAGACAACATGTTTACAAATATAGTTGCTAGCAATGATAATGCTCTTCTCTACCATGATGATGTTATAACTCCAATCTATAGTGATTATAAAGGTACCTATGACATAAGGAGAAATTATCCTTATGAAACTTGTCATAATCATGGAGGGAATTACTCCCTTGTTGAACAACACCCTCCTAATACACAATTAATCTATAGTGTTCAAGTTGTTTATGATAGTCCTACTCCCACTATTACCAATGAGTAAGATTAGGCTTATGTGGAGAGTAAGAGTACCTTTTTGCATGTGGATCATGGTAACAATGCTTTATGTGATTCTTATATTGTTGATTTCATCCATGACGCCACTGAAATTTATAATGAGAGAGGGAGACTTGGTTCTAAATATCTTAATAATAAGAAGTTTCCTCTCTTTATGGTGAATATTTTGAAGTTATGCTTGTTTTGCCTTCCTATGGTAGTTGCTTTGTGCTTCAATGAATTATTCTATTGCAATATTCCTATGCATAGGAAGCATGTTAGGCTTAAATGTGTTTGGTATTTGCTTCTTGATGCTCTCTTTTGTTCTTCAGCTCTTATTCCTACGAGAGCATCATTAAAGTCTTAAGCCTATCTTTATGGCTATAAAGAAAGAGCTCTAGGGAGACAACCCTTGTTATCTTTGCTTTCAGTTTTTGTGGTCTTGATGTTTGTTACTACTGTAGCAACATCATTGTATCTTTACTTTTCAACTTTGTGCCAAGTGTAGCCTCTGATTGCAAGAAAGTTCAAAAGTTGTGACGTGCTGTCCAGGAAACAGATTATGTCCTTGGATAGAAAAAATCGTATAAAAACACCAGATCATCTTTTTGGTCTAAATTTTTTCGACAGCGTGCTCTATATAATTTTATTTCGTGTGTCTGTTATGAGTTTTTTTATTAGAGTTGCAGAAGTGCCCCGAACAAATCATTTACTACCTGCTGTTCTGTTTTTCACAGATTCTGTCCTGTTTTGCCTTTCCTTCATTTTGCGAAACAAGAGCTTGCTTTTTCTTTGCAAAAACCTTTTGGCAATCTTGAGAAACAGTAGACCTTCAAGAATATCTTTATTTCCAGCAAGGTACAATTATTTTATTATGGGTACTAACCTCGCTAATCAGATTATGATGAGTTATGTATGAAGGGAGTTTTCAAGTGTGCGAGGGAAGATGATAAAAAGATCCAGGAGTGTCAAACGCTCAAGCTTGGGGATGCCCCCATGCACCCCCAAGAAATATTCAAGGAGACTCAAGTGTCTAAGCTTGGGGATGCCCCCGTGCATCCCCTTCTCCATCAACATTATCAGTTCGTCTTTCGTTCCACTATATTTTAATCACTTCATGTGTTATGTGCTATGCTTGGAGCGTCTTGTTTTTAGTTTTCTTTAGATTTTCATAACGAGTCGGAACTCAGCTTTCTTTATGTGGGAGAGAAACACGCTCCACTTCTACCTAGAACATAACATATAATTTTCATGTCTATCTTTGTTGTGTGTGTTCTTTGTCTTTCAATAGCTACTATCATGTTCTGCTCTTAGTATTCATGCTTATCTTTTCAAAGAGCTTTTGTTTAGTTGGTTGCCTGAACTCTCTTTAGTTATCATGCTCACCTTATTAAGAGAGTTTGCTTCCATTGCATTGGTTGCTATGTCTATGATAAACATGCCACGTGCATAATGGCGCTTAGTAGTTCATGTTTTCTTGTGGTTAGTCTCAAATAGTTGGGGGATTCCCAATGTGTTATTGGAGTACCAACTTGATTTGTTTGCCTATGATGTGGTATGGTTTAGTAATATCTTCCTTCAAGAATTTATTTTGATTGACTTGGCATATGCTCACGCATATTTAAGACTGTAAAGAAAGTCTGTCAAGCCTTGATGATCTTTTGTTTCTGAGTAGCGATATAACTACCATGCCTGATTCAATGTTGCTTTGTCGCTCTGCATGATTATGACCGTCATTGCTCTTTTAGTTGGTCGCTCCCAGTCTTTTGCTAACCTCCACCTGTACTAAGCGGACTGACTGCTTGTGCATCCACATTCTTTTAATCCAGTTATGCCATATTAGTCCACCATACCTACCTATATGTGGTATTTCACCGCCACTCCAAGTAAATTTACATGTGCTACCTTTAAAACCTTCATTTTTGCAATACAGAGCTCATGGGAAAGTAGCTTAAAAACTATTGTGGTAAAGAATATGTCGCTTATGTATCTTATTTCTTATAAGTTGCTTGCTGAGCGGTATCCATGTTTCTGGGGACGCCATCAACTGTTACACTTTTGTTGAATATCATGTGAGTTGCTATGCATGTTCGTCTTGTCCGAAGTAAGGGTGATTTGCCATGAGTTGAATGGTTTGAGTATGCATATTGTTAGAGAAGAACATTGGGCCGCCAACCAAAGCCATGTATCATGGTGGAAGTTTTAGCTTGGACATTAATCCTCAACCTCTTATGAATGCTTAAGCATTAAAGAGGAGTCCATTATCTATTTTCTATGTTGTCCCGGTATGGATGTCCTCAAGTTGAGATCTATCAAAAACGAGAAATCAAATGCGATTTATCTCCTTGGACCTTTGTACAGGTGGCATAGAGGTACCCCTTTGTGACACTTGGTTGAAACATATGTAATGCAATGATAACCCATGGAAATCCGAGCTAATTAGGACAAGGTGCGAGCACTATTGGTATTCGATGCATGAGGCTTGCAACTTATAGGATGTCTTATGCATAACACATATGAAGTATTACTACCGTTGACAAAATTGCTTCTATGTTTTCAAAATAAAAAACTCTAGCACATGAGTAATCCCTGCTTCCCTCTGCGAAGGGCCAATCTTTTACTTTTATGTTGAGTCTCCACTTTCTTTTAAAGCACCAACTACTGAGAGCATGATTGTCATTCTGAGTGTAATGTGCATTGTCCCAAAGTAGCATTGTCTTTTGCATGATTGTGATATCGTTTATTCTGAAATCATTGTATCTAGTCATCACTTAAACCTTGAAGGTGCCCCTGCATTTATGTTTTGTTTCACTAAAGGGGGCAAGCTAGATATCACTTTATCATATTTGCACATCATGTTCATTGCAAATCTATTTGATGTTTCAGTATCATATTGTAAAACTTTCAGTTCTTTGTGATTTTCTCATGAGGCAACTTAATTACTACAAATTCATTTTCTCAGTAAGCTTTTGTCATATGACTATGAATAAGTCCTATATGGTTAATATCATGTCACCACAGAAATTATTCTTGTTATCATGTACCTACTCGAGGACGAGAGGAATTAAGCTTGGGGATGTTGATACGTCCAAAACGTATCTATAATTTCTGCTTGCTCCATGCCTCTTTTGGGTGATATTGCTATGATATTTATACACTTCCATACACTTTTGATCATATTTGGACTAACCTATTAACTCAGTGCACCCCAGTGCCAGTTTCTGTTTTCGGCTGTTTTTGTATTTCAGGTTTTCACATTACGAGAACTGCCAGGAAAAATCCAGAAAAAATATATAAAAAATCAGCGTTCCAGGAGCTACCGTGCGGCCAAAGTACAGCCGGGGGGGCCCACAGGGGCTCCAGGCGGCCTGCCCAGGCGGCCCACCCCTAGTGTGACGCCCGAGACTGACGTCCCAGAAGATTCCAGAAGATTCCAGATGTTCTGGGTTGCCCGTGTATTTTATTTTGCTTGTGTTGTTTATTTATTTTTGCATTGCATCATGTCATCATGCCAACATGTCATATTTATTTTTGCATCTCAACCTAAATAAATCGTGTGGACCTTCGGTCCATTTAAATCGAGGGAAGATGTCTTCTCTTTATAACATGTAAAAGCCTCTCAATATTTAGGGAGCTATATTAATAAATATTCCATTTGTTGGAATTCACCGTAACACATTTGCACAATTTTCCCCATGCCTTCTCTTTCGCATTCCTTGCCAATAATTTCTTTCCCGTGTTTCGAGGTTCTTCCAAAAACCCCTCCAACAATTTTATTAAATTCCTGACATTTTTTTGTGAGTCCAGGGTTTTTTACTTCTTGTCCTAAGCCTTTTTCTAGCACCTCCTTTTCTTTCTTCTTCTTGTTTTTTTTCTGTTTTATTTTGGGAAAAAAACAGCAGAAGGAAGAGGCCAGCAGCCAGGCCTCCAGGCCCAGCCGGCCTCCCTGTCCCTCCGGCCCTTTCCCTCCTACCTGGCCCAACCAGCCCGAGCCGGCCTCCCCACCGAACCCTAGCGGTCGCCCGCAGCCTCTCGATCGCTCTCCCTCTCGTCCCGACCCCGCCGCCAGTTTTCCCTCGAGCGCCTGGCTCTCCCTCGCTTCGATCTCCCCTCTCTCTCTAGTCCGACAAGTCCCGATTCCCTCTCTCTCCCTCTTCGCTCGCCTCTGCCCGAGCCCACTTCTCCCTCTCCCTCGATCTCCCCCTCTCGCCTCGATCTCCAGGGAGGAGTCCCGATTCCCTCGCGCCGTGTTCTTCCACCGCCGTCCTGCCGCTCCCCTCGCCCCAGGATGCCCCGGCGACTCCTTCTCCAGGCTGGCCAGGCCGCCTCCCTCCGTTTCCCAGCAGGCCCCGCGCTGTAGCTCGCGTCGGCTCCGCAGGCGCCCGCTCCCCCGAGCGCACCCCAGCGCCTCGCCACCCCTCGCGTCCCTCCGCGCGATTCCCGCGTCGGCCAGAGGCCCGTGGCCCCCGGCGCCCTTCCGCCCCGCCGGCCAGCACCGCAGCCGCGGCCGGAGCTGCTCCCTCCGTTCCCCTCATCCAGGGCTCCAGCGCCAGGAGCTGCGCCTCGCCCTCGTCCCGTCCTCCTCCGACCTCGCCAAGGCAGCAGCAGGCCACGCCCCTCCCTTCGGGCCTCCATCTCCAACGACCAGCAGCACCGCGGTGCTCCTCTTCTCCACCGCGACGAGGCCCTGCCTCCACTTCGTCCCGCTCCTGCTGTCCCGTGCTGCTGTGACAGTGACCGTGTTCTTTTGTTGTTTTTGTTACTGCTGTTGTTTCGCCAAGTGTTCCTTAAGCTGTGACCAAGACAGGCAAGATCGACGCAAGAACCGAACGTCTATGACACATGATCATGTACCCCTACCTCCACTACCGTCGCCGGAAGCGCCAAGTACCACGACGGACACCGAGTACCTCTACATGACCCGGCAAGTACCCCTACGACCAAGTACCTCTACGAACCGGGAACACCTACACGACTACACGATGACTCGCCAAGTACCACGACATGACGGATGAACATCTACAAACGTGTACCACGACGACCGAGTACATCTACGGCCCGAACGTCTACCGTCGCCCCGTGTACGACTACGAACGTGTTCCTCGACTCACGAGAACGTCTACTTCCACTACTTCCTCTCCGACCGCGAGTACCACTACTTCATCTACGATTTCGAACCGTCCCGAAACAATTGTTTCGAAGGTATAACCCCGAGACGTGACCCGTGTGATTCTTGCTTGTGTTGTATGAAATGTCTCCCTTGTGTGCTTCGTGCCCGTTTCGTCCGTTGTCATGTTCCTCGGTTGCCTCGTCACCGACTCGTGGGAACCCGGTAACGGGATCGCCCCACCTCTTTCATCTCGTTTGACTCACCCACGCCATCTTTCCTTTTGCACCGGACTCTCAACGAGTTACCGGAACCGATGTGTTGCCGTGGCATCATTTTCGGAATTATTGTCGTGGCACCTTTTCTTTCCACCACGATGGCTAATTCTCCTTTCATCTATCTCTTTTAAGTCAACCTTTTAATAATTGCATAAACTTGATCATGTCATCCGCATCATGTTAACAACATTATATGTTTAATTGTGTTTGCTTTATAATTACTAAACATGCTTATGGGGATTTTCCGGATATGATGTTGTTATTCTCCGGCCTCATTTAAATTGCCTAGTTAGTGTAGTTTTATTATGCTTCACCTCTTGCCATGTTAAAAACATTTAATCTTGTCTTGTAAATAATGTGAGTCAACTAAATAAATGTGGTGTTTCGTCAATATGCAACTCGTTGCATATTGAGCTCCACTTAACTTGTAGTTTTGTTTGTGCACTTTGCCATGCCATGCATATTTAAACCGGACATGCATCATATTTGGATGTGCATCATGCCATGTTTATGATATGTGTGTTTACCGTGTTGTTTCTTTCTTTCCGGTTGCTTCTCTTGTTAGCTTCGGTTTCGTTCCGGAGTTGTGAGGCTTCTTCTCTCGTCTGTGTTGCTCCGTCCTCTTCGTGGATCCGTTCTTCTTCCTTTGTGGAATCCCAGGCAAGATGACCGAACCCGGATACCATTACTATCTTTGCCTATTGCTAGTAGTTCCGCTCTATAGTTTTGTCTCGATGCCCATGTCTTTCTTGTCAGCCTCCTACTTGTAACCAATTGCCATGTTTAACCAACCTACCTATGCAAACCGTTGCTTGGCTAAGTACGCTTCGCTCAGCCTCTCTTATAGCATTGTTAGTTGCAGATGAAGATCGAAGATGCTTGCTTCATGTTGAAGTTTGGTTGGGTTATATCACACTATATATAATGCTTAAAATGAAATCATCTATATACTGGCAGGGTGGAAGGCTAAGCCTTTTGCTTGGTGATTTGTTCCACTCATGCCGTTAGGAACCGTATAAACCGGTGTTATGTTCCTTGACTATGCGTTCCTAACACGGTTGGGGTGTATGGGACCCCCTTGATAAACCGCTAAGTGCTAAGTCTTTTCCAGCAAGTCCCAACATTTGGTACTATTTGCCTCATAATAACAACTTAATGAATTAATTAAATTTGCATAGGGGGTCGCTCCCTCGGGTTCTTAATTCTACATAGCAGGGGGGGCCAGTGCTGATGGTGTTGGTCCCAAACGGGGAGCCTGCGGGGCCGCCTTGGGGAAACCCGAGGTATCTGGTATAACCCGTAGCTTCGCCCATCCAGTCGTGTCCTGAGACTTAGATACGCGCGGCTACTATCAGGGTGTCGACACGCCTGGAGGATTTGCTGGATTAGCCTTACCTTAGTTCGGTTTAACTTGAGCACGGGATTCCGAGAATACTCGGGTCTTCCCACCTATGGAGTTGCGACTCCGCGGATCGTGGGCTTGTGATGGGCCAAGTTGGAACACCCCTGCAGGGTTTGAACTTTCGAAAGCCGTGCCCGTGGTTATGTGGCAGATGGGAGCTTGTTAATATCCGGTTGTAGAAAACTTGACACAATGTTCTAATACACTACCTGCGTGTGTATCGTGACTGTCAATTTCCGAATAGGGATTCAGGAGTTGAACACGGTGGGGTTATGTTTGACCGGCTTTAGCTAGGATCACTTCGTGATCATCTTTCGACCGATGCACTTCTCTTCTCGCTCTCTTTTACGTAAGTTAGTGCTAGTTGCTGCTGCAGACTCTTGTTGTTCCTTCACCTCTCGTTCTTTCTTCAGCCTTGTCCTCACCCAAGGCTTAAATAGTCTTGTTACCCGGGAACGGGATTGCTGAGTCCTCTGTGGCTCACAGTTACTTCACCACACCAGATGCAGGTTCAGCTGAGTTTGATGCAGGAGTTGGATCAGTTCTTCATCGGGAGTTCGATGAAGAGTTTGGCTGTTTGCTTGTGACGTTTCGATGTTTAGTAGTGGTTTCTACTAGGATTCGATCCTGACCTGTGGCTTTTGTTGTTTTGGTATCTTTCTTTTGGATCTTCACCCGTAGTCGGGTTGTGATGTTTTGAATGATGATTGTTATGTAATGTATTGTGTGAAGTGGCGAGTGTAAGCCAACTATCTCCTTTTGCTTTTTAATCCCTCTTTTACATGAGTCGTGCAAAGATACCAAACTTGAGATCATTCTAGGATGGACTTATACCTTTAAGTCGTGCCTCGACACGTAGGAGGTATAGTCCCATCCTGGGCATTACAAGTTGGTATTCAGAGCCTTCTCCGACCTAGAAGCCCCCACTGATTGATCGAATCGTTGACGGTTGAGTCTAGGCACACACTGAAAACTTTTTTGAGTCCTATATTATATCGGAGAGTAGGATTTCTTTGCTTCTCATCCCCTTTCTCTCTGGTGAGGACTCCTGACGATTACTCTTATCTCTTCTACTTTCAAAAATTGCACCAAAATTTTTTTAGGATCCCGCGAGTATTCTGGGATTGTTTCGATGTTCTTGTGACAAGGATATTGTTCTCGATGCCTCTTGTTCCCGAGGAGTTGAGCTTCGGGGTATTGTTGTCACAAGCATATCGCGGCAGTACTAAATACTTAAGACGTCCGACATCGAAAATCTCTCCTATACGGCCAGTGGCAAGATAACCCCGACATCACCCAGTACTGGGGAGGTAGTTCGAGAGTATTGCCATAGCTTGTTATAGTGGATGCTTTTCGAAGGTCCGA
>LR738713.1:148158895-148176207 GCA_902687465.1 Secale cereale | reverse complement strand
GCTCGTCGTGGTCACGGCGGCAAGGTGCCCGGAGGCGGCGCCAGCAAAACAATGGCGGTGGCGGCGCTATAGCTACACACTGAGGAAGGGAATAGAGGGGAAATCGGGTCGTGCTCACATCGATGACGAGGAGCATCTCGGGGCAGCCGGAGGGACCCTGCCGGCTAGGTCCGGCGGCGGAACGGGCCGGTGGGCGTGAGGGCGAAGCAGAGGAGCTGAGGAAGAGGACCCGTGAGGAGGCTGTCGGGTGGGGTGAGGCGGCGGGGCGACAGACGGTGATGGTCGAAGACGGGCCGGCGTCGGTGCACTGGCGTCCGGGACGCGTCGGGGCGGCCTCGAGATCGATCCCGATCCAGATCGGATCGGGAGGGAGGGAGGAGAGACGTGGGGAGTGGGGGTGTGCTACTGTAGCGTCGGTGGTATGTTTACTTTGTTTTTGGGCTGGGGTGTGGAGTGGGTTAAGTAGTGTGTAGGTGGGCTTCGGGCCAGTTAGACCAGGGGCTTTGCCCTGCTAATTTTTGTTGTTCGCTTGTATTTTCCTTTTCTTTTAAATCCTTTCTGTTTTCTATTTAGTTTTATTTTAATTTTTAGTTTTATAAAATTTCCATCAGCTCCTAAATTATCAACAATAAATCTAGAAGTGCCCCATTAATTCAGGCACCCAAAAGAAACAGTTTAATATTTTAGGAATTATAAAAGGCCGTTATTTAAATGTTTTTGCTACTGTTTAATCATTTTAGTGTATTTAAATATTTTATAAATATGTGGATTCGCCATCATAAATACTTATGATTTATTTGACACACCCCGAACATTTTAGTTTTAATGTTTGAAAACTTTTGGTGTTTGCCTTTAATTTGAATTTGAATTCGAACCGGTTTCGAACTAACACAAGATTATCAACAGTAATTGCGGTGACGTGTCGTCATTAGCAGAGGGTTATTGTAGCTTAACTACCCGGGCGTCACATTATCACACCCGATCATCACGTGGTGTCTTGGCACGACGAGCTGTCACAACGGTGCATACTCAGGGAGAACACTTGTACGTTGAAAGTTGGTAAGGGATCATCTTATAATGCTACCGCCGTACTAAGGAAAATAAGATGCATAATAAGATAAACATCACATGCAATCAAAATACGTGACATGATATGGCCATCATCATCTTGTGCTCTTTGATCTCCATCTCCAAAGCATCGTCATGATCTCCATCATCACCGGCTTGACACCATGATCTTCACCGTAGCGTCGTGGTCATGTCACCTACTATTGCTTCTACTACTATCTCTAACTCATTGTGATAAAGCAACGCAATTACATGGCGTTCGCAATTCATAGAATAAAGAGACAACCATAAGGCTCCTGCCGGTTGCCAATAATTTACAAAACATGATCATCTCATACAATATCGTATAACTCACGTCTTGACCATATCACATCACAACATGCCCTGCAAAAACAAATTAGACGTCCTCTACTTTGTTATTGCAAGTTTTACGTGGTTGCTAAGGGCTTCTAGTAAGAACCGTCCTTACCTACGCATCAAAACCACAACGATTTTTTAATCAAGTGTGTTGTTAACCTTCAACAAGGGTCGACCGTAGTCACACTCAATTCAATTAAAGTTGGAGAAACTGACACCCGCTAGCCACCTATGTGCAAAACACGTCGGTAGAACTAGTCTCATGAACACAGTCATGTAATGTTGGTCCAGGCCGCTTCATCCAACAATACCGCTGAATCAAAGTATGATGTTGGTGGTAAGCAGTATAACTATTATGGCCCAAAACTCTTTGTGTTCTACTCGTGCATATCATCTATGCATAGACCTGGCTCTGATACCACTATTGGGGAACGTAGTATTTCAAAGAAATTCCTACAATCACGCAAGATCTATCTAGGAGAAGCATAGCAACGAGCGCGGAGAGTGTGTCCATGTACCCCCGTAGACATAAAGCGGAAGTGTTTAGTAACATGGTTGATGTAGTTGAACGTCTTCATGATCCATCTGATCCTAGTACCAACCGTACGTCACCTCCGTATTCAGCACACGTTCAACACGATGACGTCCCTCGAGCTCTTGATCTAGTTGAGGATGAGGGAGAGTTTTGTCAGCACGACGGCGTGGCAACGGTGTTGATGATGTGATCCGCGAAGGGCTTCCCTAAGCACTACGACAATATGACCTCATGTGGAATCTGTGGATGAGGGCACCGCACACGGCTAAAAAATTGTCAAATTGTGTGTTCTAGGGTGCCCCCTTCCCCCGTATATAAAGGAGGAAGGGGGAGGCCGGCCGACCCTCATAGGGCGCGCCCCAAGTAGGATTCCTACTAGGAATCCTATTCCTAGTAAGTTTCCAACAAGGGGGAGAAAGGGGGAAGGAAGGAGAGGGAGAGAGGGAGAGGGAAAGAGGGGGGCGCCGCCCCCTCCTAGTCCAATTTGGACTCCTCAAGGGGGGAGGGCAGCCCTAGAGGCCCCTCCTCTCTCTCTCTCAAGGCCCATGTTGGCCCATTAGTTCCCCCGGGGGTTCCGATAACCCCCCGGCACTCTGATACTTATCCGGTGACCCCCGGAACTCATTCAGTGTCCAAATAACATCGTCCAATATATCAATTTTTATGCCTCGACCATTTCGAGACTCCTCTTCATGTCCGTGATCTCATCCTAGACTCCGAACAATCTTCGATCAACAAAAACACATAACTCATAATACAAATCATCATCGAACGTTAAGCGTGGAGACCCTACGGGTTCGACAACTATGTAGACATGACCGAGACACATCTCTGGTCAATAACCAATAGCGGAACCTGGATGCTCATATTGGCTCCTACATATTCTACGAAGATCTTTATCGGTCAAACCGCATAACAACATATGTTGTTCCCTTTGTCATCGGTATGTTTACTTGCCCGAGATTCGATCGTCGGTATCATCATACCTAGTTCAATCTCATTACCGGAAAGTCTCTTTACTCGTTTTGTAATACATAATCTCATGACTAACTCACTAGTCATTTGCTTGCAAGGCTTATTATGATGTGTATTACCGAGAGGGCCCAGAGATACCTCTCCGGCACTTGGAGTGACAAATCCTAATCTTTATCTATGCCAACACCACAATCACTTTCGTAAACACCTATAGAGCATATTTATAACCACCTAGTTACGTTGTGACGTTTGATAGCACACAAGGTGTTCCTCAGGTATTCAGGAGTTGCATAATCTCATAGTCAGAGGAACATGTATAAGTCATGAAGAAAGCAATAGTAGTAAAACTAAACAATCATAGTTCTAAGCTAACGGATGGGTCTTGTCCATCACATCATTCTCCTAATTATGTGATCCCGTTCATCAAATGACAACACATGTCTATGGTTAGGAAACTCAACCATCTTTGGTTAACGAGCTAGTCAAGTAGAGGCATACTAGGGACACTCTGTTTTGTCTATGTATTCACACATGTATCAAGTTTCCAGTTAATACAATTATAGCATGAATAAAAGACATTTATCATGATATATAAGTAAATATAAATAACAACTTTATTATTGCCTCTAGGGCATATTTCCTACACCGATGGAGAAAGGGAATAACGTACGTTGTCATAACGGTTCGACCGATAAAGATCTTCGTAGAATATGTAGGAACCAATATGAGCATCCAGGTTCCGCTATTGGTTATTAACCAAAGAAGTGTCTTGGTCATGTCTACATAGTTCTCGAACCCGTAGGGTCCGCATGCTTAACGTTCGATGATGATATTGTATTATATGAGTTATGTGATTTGGTGACCGAATGTTGTTCGGAGTCCCGGATGAGAACACGGACATGAAGACGAGTCTCAAAATGGTCGAGAGGTAAATATTGATATATAGGAAGATAGTATTCGAACACCATAAGTGTTTCGGAGTATATCGGGTAATTATCGGAGTGCCGAAGGGGTTACCGGAACCCCCGGGGAGGATATATGGGCCATATGGGCCATGAGAGGGGAGCACACCAGCCCACAAGGGGTTGCGTGCCCCCCCTTATGCATGTGGACGAATTGGAGAAGGAAAAAGGGGGTTCGGCCCCCCTTCCTTTATATCTTCCTCCTTCCCTTTCTTCTCTGGTGAAAAGAAGGAAAGGGGGCGCCACTTGCGAAACTCCAAGTAGGATTTGGATCCTACTTGGGGCACCCCTTGCCTACCTCTCCTCCCCTCCCACCTATATATATGTGGGGAGGGGGGCGCCTAGAACACACAACAACATTTGTTAGCCGTGTGCGGCGCCCCCTCCACAGTTTACTCCCACGGTCATATCTTCATAGTGCTTAGGCGAAGCCCTACGCGAATCACATCACCATCACTGTCACCATGTTGTCATGTTGATGGAACACATCTACTTCCTCGACATCTTGCTGGATCAAGAGGACGAGGGACGTCATTGAGCTAAACGTGTGCAGAACTCAGAGGTGTCGTACGTTTGGTGCTTGATCGGTCAGAGCTAGAAGAAGTTCGACTACATCAACCATGTTGTCAAACGCTTCCAATTTCGGTCTATGAGGGTACGTAGACACACTCTCCCCCTCTCGTTGCTATGCATCTCCTAGATAGATATTGCGTGAGCATAGTAAAATTTTAAAATTGCATTCTATGTTCCCCAACACCTTCTTGAGATAGCTTGCGTGTGCACTTGCATCCATGTTGATGCGTTCTTGGAGTGGAAGTGGTAGGATGTCCAAAGGAGACAATGGGTTGAAACCGCAGATGACTTCGAAGGGGGACTTGCCTATAGTTGCTTGCACGATTGTAGGCGTACTCAACGATGGGTAAGCATTCCTCCCATTCCTTTAGGTTTTTCTTGATCAAGACTCGAAGAAGTGTGGATAGCGCATGGTTGGTGACCTCCATTTGGCCGTCGGTTTGCGGATGGTAGGACGAAGAGAAGAGTAACTTGATGCCGAGCTTGGTGCATAGTGTCTTCCAAAAGTAACTTAGGAACTTGACGTCATGGTCCGACACGATAGTCTTTGGCACTCCATGAATATACAATGTTTCCCTACAAAAGAGGTTGGCAACATGTGAAGCATCGTCTATCTTGTTGCAAGGAATAAAGTGTGCCATTTTAGAGAATCGGTCCACAACAACAAATACCGAATCTTTTCCATTTCTAGTTCTAGGTAAGCCAAGCACGAAATCCATGCTAATATATTCCCATGGGTGGTATGGAATAGGAAGTAGCATATATAAACCATGAGATTGAGCTTTGGACTTAGCTTTGCGACATGTTGAGCATCGGTGGGTGAAACGAGAGACATCGCAGAACATCTTGGGCCAAAAGTAGTTCTTGGAGAGCGTAGCAAAAGTCTTGTCGCGTCCAAAGTGTCCCATAAGTCCTCCTCCATGAGCCTCTTGCAAAAGTAACAAATGAAGCGAAGACTCGGGGATGCATAGTTTGTTAGCTCTCATTGAATAACCATTTAAAATATGATAATGGTCCCAAGATGTATGCGTCAAACATTTAGCATATGGAATGGAAAAAGTAAGATCATGCTCATATAAATTTTTGATATGCTCAAAGCCAATGACATCCAATTCAAGTTTTGTAACAAGCATGCATTTGCGGGAAAGAGCATCCGCCACAACATTCTCCTTGCCTTTGATATACTTGATGACATAAGGAAAGGACTCAATAAATTCACTCCATTTTGCATGTCTTTTGTTCAATTTAGTTTGGCCCTTGAGATATTTTAGTGTTTCATGATCCACGTGAAGAATGAACTCATGAGGGCGGAGATAGTGCTCCCAAACATGCAAAACACTCACTAATGCATAAAGATTTTTTTTCATAGATGGGGTAGTTAAGTTGCGCTCCAGAAAGTTTTTCACTAAATTAATTTATCGAATGCTTCTCTTGCATTAACACACCTCCTATACCGTTACCACTAGCATCACAATGTACCTCAAAAGGGTTATCAAAGTTTGGTAAAGCAAGCAAAGGGGCATGTGTTAGCAAATTTTTAAGCTCATTGAAAGCGGTTTCTCGAGATGGTCCCCAAACAAAAGGTGTCTTATTCGTACTCAAAGCATGTAAAGGAGATGCAATGGTGCTAAAATCCTTCATAAAGCGGCGGTAAAATCCGGCTAGGCCAAGAAAACTATGCACTTGTTGCAAGTTTGTGGGTTGGGGACAAGTTTTAATAGCTTCAATTTTGGTTTCGTCTACATGTACAACCTTAGAGGACAAGGCAAATCCTAGGAAAACAAGTTTATCAACGTCAAAAGTAAAATTTTCCATGTTAGCATATATGCGTTCTTTCCTAAAGAGTTTGCAAAACGGCTCTAAGGTGATTGACGTGATCTTCTAGAGACGTGCTAAACACAAGAATGTCGTCAACGTAGACCACAACAAATATGCCAATATAGGGTCAAAGAACATAATGCATGACATGCATGAATGTACTGGGCGCTTCCGATAAGCCCATTGGCATAACAAGTTATTCATAGAAGCCAAACTTGGTCTTAAATGCAGTTTTCCATTCAACACCCTCTTGTATGCAAATTTGGTAATAACCACTTTTAAGATCAATTTTAGAAAAATTTGTGGCTCTGCTAAGCTCATCTAGCATATCATCTAAGCGTGGGATGGGGTGACAATATCGAACGGTGATAGCATTGATGGGACAACAATTAGAACACATGCGGTAAGAACGATCTCTTTTAGGGACAAGGATTACCGAAACGACACATGGGCTCAAACTTTCACATACATGACCGTTGTCGATGAGTTGTTGGACTTGTCGTTGGATCTCCTTAGTTTCTTCGGGATTGACGCAGTATGGTGCCTTGTTAGGAAGAGGTGCTTAGGGGATGAGGTCGATGCGGTGCTCGATGCCGCAAAGAGGAGGTAGACCCAGAGGTAGCTCATCGGGAAATGCATCTTGAAATTCCTGCAACAAACGAGACAACACTAGAGGTAGAGTGGGTTAGGTTTTAGATGATTTTGCTTCACCTTTGCACAAAAGCAAAATGTGAAGTACACTTGATGGGTTCTCACACACATCTCTCATATCTCTTTTGGTGGCTAAAAGCACTAGATCTCTCTTATCTCTCATCATGGAGGCACTTGATTTTGGCTTGTGGCGCTCACTTTCCTTTTGGTGCGTCACTCTCCCACCATTCTCTCCATGATGGGTGGAATCTTTCCTGTTGGCGATCACTTGACTTGGAGACATAAGACGTAGCACGCAGTCTTTGCACTTTGATGACCCACAAGTGTAGGGGATCTATCGTAGTCCTTTCGATAAGTAAGAGTGCCGAACCCGACGAGGAGCAGAAGGAAATGATAGGCAGTTTTCAGTAAGGTATTTTCTGCAAGCACTGAAATTATAGGTAAAAGATAGTTTTGTGATAAGGTAATTGGTAGAAAGTAACAAAAGGTAAAAGTAAATAAGGTGCAGCAAGGTGGCCCAATCCTTTTTGTAGCATAGGACAAGCCTGGACAATCCCATTGGCATAAAGGAAAGCACTCCCGAGGACACATGTGAATTATCATCAAGCTAGTTTTCATCACGATCATCTGATTCGCGTTCGGTACTTTGATAATTTGGTATGTGGGTGGACCGGTGCTTGGGTGATGTCCTTACTTGGACAAGCCTCCCACTTATGATTAACCTCTAGTGCAAGCATCCGCAAATACAAAAGAAGTATTAAGGTAAACCTAACCATAGCCTGAAACATATGAATCCAAATCAACCCCTTACGAAGCAACGCATAAACTAGGGTTTAAGCTTCTGTCACTCTAGCAACCCATCATCTACTTATTACTTCCCAATGCCTTCCTCTAGGCCCAAATAATGGTGAAGTGTCATGTAGTCGACGTTCACAAGACACCACTAGAGGAGTGACTGTTGGGGAACGTAGTATTTTAAAATTTTCCTACGATCACGCAAGATCTATCTACCAGATGCATAGCAACGAGAGGGAAGAGTGTGTCTACGTACCCTCGTAGACCGGGAGCAGAAGCGTCAAGTGACGCGGTTGATGTTGTCGAACTTCTTCGCGATCCAACCGATCAAGCACCGAACGTACGGCACCTCCGCGTTCAGCACACGTTCAGCTTGATGACGTCCCACGAGCTCTTGATCCAGTTGAGCTTCACGGGAGAGTTTCTTCAGCACGACGGCGTGGTGACGGATATGATGTGTCACCGGCGCAGGGCTTCGCCTAAGCTCCGCGACGGCATGACCGAGGTGTGATTCTGTGGAGGGGGGCACCGCACACGGCTAAAACAATTCAACTTGTGTGTCTTTGGGTGCCCCCCTGCCCCCGTATATAAAGGAGCAAGGGAGGGAGGCCGGCCGGCCCTTCCTGGTGCGGCTAGGGAGTGGACTCCTACTAGGAATAGGATTGCAATCCTATTCCTAGTAGGATTCACCAAAAGAAGGAAGAGGGAAAGGAATAGGAGAGGTGGCGGCCCCCCAATCCTAGTCCAACTAGGAACCCTAGGTGGGGGCGCCGGCCAGCCCTATGGGCTGCCTCTCTCTTTCCCTTTAGGCCCACTATGGACCATCCCCTCTCGTAGGGGGTTCTGGTAACCCCCTCCGGCATTCCCGATAAATCCGAAACTTTTCCGGAACACTTCCGGTGTCCGAATATAGTCGTCCAATATATCAATCTTTATGTCTCGGACATTCCGAGACTCCTCGTCATGTCCGTGATCTCATCCGGGACTTCGAACTACCTTCGGTACATCAATACTCATAAACTCATAATACCGATCGTCATCAAACGTTAAGCGTGCGGACCCTACGGGTTCGAGAACTATGTAGACATGACCGAGACTCATCTCCGGTCAATAACCAATAGCGGAACCTGGATGTTCATATTGGCTCCTACATATTCTACGAAGATCTTTTATCGGTCAGAACCGCATAACAACATACGTTGTTCCTTTTGTCAAACGGTATGTTACTTGCCCGAGATTCGATCGTCGGTATCTCTATACCTAGTTCAATCTCGTTACCGGCAAGTCTCTTTACTCGTTCCGTAACACATCATCTCGTGACTAATTATTAGTCTTTTGCTTGCAAGGCTTATTATGATGTGTGTTACCGAGAGGGCCCAGAGATACCTCTCCGACATTCGGAGTGACAAATCCTAATCTTGATCTATGCCAACACCACGAATACTTTCGGAGACACCTGTAGAGCATCTTTATGATCACCCAGTTACGTTGTGACGTTTGATAGCACACAAGGTGTTCCTACGGTATTCGGGAGTTGCATAATCTCATAGTCATAGGAACATGTATAAGTCATGAAGAAAGCAATAGCAGTTAAACTAAACGATCATAGTGCTATGCTAACGGATGGGTCTTGTCCATCACATCATTCTCCTAATGATGTGATCCTGTTGATCAAATGACAACTCATGTCTATGGCTAGGAAACATAACCATCTTTGATCAATGAGCTAGTCTAGTAGAGGCATACTAGGGACATACTGTTTTGTCTATGTATTCACACATGTACTAAGTTTCCGGTTAATACAATTCTAGCATGAATAAAAGACATTTATCATGATATAAGGAAATATAAATAACATCTTTATTATTGCCTCTAGGGCATATTTCCTTCAGTCTCCCACTTGCACTAGAGTCAATAATCTAGCTCACATCGCCATGTGATTTAATACCGATAGTTCATATCGTTATGTGAATAACACCCATAGTTCACATCACCATGTGACCAACACCCAAAGGGTTTACTAGAGTCAATAATCTAGTTCACATCGCTATGTGATTAATACCCAAGAGTAATAAGGTGTAATCATGTTTTGCTTGTGAGAGAAGTTTAGTCAACCGGTCTGTCACATTCAGATCCGTATGTATTTCGCAAATTTCTATGTCTACAATGCTCTGCATGGAGCTACTCTAGCTAATTGCTCCCACTTTCAATACGCATCCAGATTGATACTTAGAGTCATCTGGATTTAGTGTCAAAGCTTGCATCGGCGTAACCCTTTACGACGAACTCTTTATCACCTCCATAATCGAGAAACATTTCCTTAGTCATCCAATTACTAAGGATAATTTTGACCGTTGTACAGTGATCTACTCCTGGATCACTATTGTACCTCCCTGTCAAACTCATGGCAAGGTACACAACGTGTTTTGTACACAGCATGGCATACTTTATAGAACATATGGCTGAGGCATAGGGAATGACTTTCATTCTCTCTATATTTTTCTGCCGTGGTCTGACTTTGAGTCTTACTCAATTTTACACCTTACAAGTCAGGCAAGAACTTCTTCTTTGACTGATCCATTTTGAACTACTTCAAAATCTTATCAAGGTATGTACTTATCGAAAGTCTTATCAAGCGTCTTGATCTATCTCTATAGATCTTGATGCCCAATATGTAAGCAGCTTCACCAAGGTCTTTCTTTGAAAAACTCCTTTCAAAAACTCCTTTATGCTTTCCAGAAATTTCTACATCATTTCCGATCGACAATATGTCATTCACATATACTTATCAGAAAGGTTGTAGTGCTCCCACTCACTTCTTGTAAATACAGGCTTCACAGAAAGTCTGTATAAATCTATATGCTTTGATCAACTTATCAAAGCGTATATTCCAATTCCGAGATGCTTGCACCAGTCCATAGATGGATCGCTGGAGCTTGCACATTTTGTTAGCACCTTTAGGATTGACAAAACCTTCTGGTTGCATCATATACAAGTCTTCTTTAATAAATCCATTAAAGAATGCAGTTTTTGTTATCCATTTGCCAAATTTCATAAAATGCGGCAATTGCTAACATGATTCGGACAGACTTAAGCATCGCTACGGAAGAGAAAGTCTCATCGTAGTCAACTCCTTGAACTTGTCGAAAACCTTTCGCAACAAGTCGAGCTTTGTAAACAGTAACATTACCGTCAGCGTCGGTCTTCCTCTAGAAGATCCATTTATTTTCGATGGCTTGCCGATCATCGGGCAAGTTAACCAAAGTCCACACTTTGTTCTCATACATGGATCCCATCTCAGATTTCATGGCTTCAAGCCATTTTGCGGAATCTGGGCTCATCATCGCTTCCTCATAGTTTGTAGGTTCATCATGGTCTAGTAACATGATTTCCAGAACTGGGTTGCCGTACCACTCTGGTGCGGAACGTACTCTGGTTGATCTACGACGTTCAGCAGAAACTTGATCCGATGTTTCATGATCATTATCATTAACTTCCTCATTGATTGGTGTAGGAATCACTGGAACAATTTTCTGTGATGTATTACTTTCCAATCCGGGAGAAGGTACAATTACCTCATCAAGTTCTACTTTCCTCCCATTCACTTCTTTCGAGAGAAACTCTTTCTCTAGAAAGGATCCATTCTTAGCAACGAATATCTTGCCTTCGGATCTGTGATAGAAGGTGTACTCAACAGTCTCTTTTGGGTATCCTATGAAGACACATTTCTCCGACTTGGGTTCGAGCTTATCAGGTTGAAGTTTTTTCACATAAGCATCGCAGCCCCAAACTTTAAGAAACGACAACTTTGGTTTCTTGCCAAACCATAGTTCATAAGGTGTCGTATCAACGGATTTAGATGGTGCCCTATTTAACGTGAATGCAGCTGTCTCTAATGCATGACCAAAACGATAGTGGTAAATTGGTAAGAGACATCATACATCGCACCATATCCAATAAAGTACGGTTATGACGTTCGGATACACCATTACGCTGTGGTGTTCCAGGTGGCGTGAGTTGTGAAACTATTCCACATTGTTTCAAATGAAGACCAAACTCGTAACTCAAATATTCTCCTCCATGATCAGATCGTAGAAACTTTAATTTCTTGTTACGATGATTCTCTTCTTCACTCTGAAATTCTTTGAACTTTTCAAATGTTTCAGACTTGTGTTTCATTAAGTAGATATACCCATATCTGCTCAAATCATCAGTGAAGGTCAGAAAATAATGATACCCGCCGCGTGCTTCAACACTCATTGGTCCACATACATCAGTATGTATGATTTCCAACAAATCTGTTGCTCGCTCCATAGTTCCGGAGAACGGAGTTTTAGTCATCTTGCCCATGATGCATGGTTCGCAAGCACCAAGTGATTCATAATCAAGTGATTCCAAAAGTCCATCATTATGGAGTTTCTTCATGCGCTTTACACCAATATGACCTAAACGGCAGTGCCACAAATAAGTTGCACTATCATTATTAACCTTGCATCTTTTGGCTTCAATATTATGAATATGTGTATCACACGATCGAGATCCAACAAACCATTTTCATTGGGTGTATGACCATAAAAGGTTTTATTCATGTAAACAGAACAACAATTATTCTCTAACTTACATAAATAACCGTATTGCAATAAACATGATCAAATCATATTCATGCTCAACACAAACACCAAATAACACTTATTTAGGTTCAACACTAATCCCGAAAGTATAGGGAGTGTGCGATGATGATCATATCAATCTTGGAACTGCTTCCAATACACATCGTCACTTCATCCTTTAACTAGTTTCTGTTCATTATGCAACTCCCATTTCGAGTTACTACTCTTTAGCAACTGAACCAGTATCAAACACCGAGGGGTTGCTATGAACACTAGTAAAATACACATCAATAATCTATATATCAAATATACCTTTGTTCACTTTGCCATCCTTCTTATCCGCCAAGTATCTAGGGCAGTTCCACTTCCGGTGACCATTTCCTTTGCAGTAGAAGCACTTAGTTTCAGGCTTGAGTTTAGCTTTGGGTTTCTTCATGGGAGTGACAACTTGCTTGTCATTCTTCTTGAAGTTCCCCTTCTATCCCTTTTCCCTTTACTTGAAACAAGTGGTCTGGTTAACCATCAACACTTGATGCTCTTTCTTGATTTCTACCTTCGCTGATTTCAGCATCGTGAAGAGCTCGGGAATTACTTTCGTTATCCCTTGCATATTATAGTTCATCACGAAGTTCTATCAACTTGGTGATAGTGTCTAGAGAACTTTGTCAATTACTATCTTATATGGAAGATTAACTCCCACTTGATTTAAGCAATTGTACTACCCAGACAATCTGAGCACATGCTCACTGGTTGAGCTATTCTCCTCCATCTTGTAGGCAAAGTACTGTCAGAGGTCTTATACCTCTCGACACGGGCATGAGTATGAAATACTAATTTCAACTCTTGGAACATCTCATATGCTCCGTGGCGTTTCAAAAACGTTTTTGAAGTCCCGGTTATAAGCCGTAAAGCATGGTGCACTAAACTATCAAGTAGTCATCATATCGAGCTTTTGTCAAAAATGTTCATAACATCTACATCTGCTCCTGCAATAGGTCTGTCACCTAGCGGTGCATTAAGGACATAATTATTCTGTGCAGCAATGAGGATAATCCTCATATCACGGAACAATTCCGCATTATTGCTACTAACATCTTTCAACTTGGCTTTCTCTAGGAACATGTTAAAAATTAAACGTGGAGCAACATCGCGAGCTATTGATCTACAACATAGATATGCTAATGCTACCAGGACTAAGTTCATGATAAATTAAAGTTCAATTAATCATATTACTTAAGAACTCCCACTTAGATAGACATCCCTCTGGTCATCTAAATGATCACGTGATCCAAATCAACTAAACCATGTCCGATCATCACGTGAGATGGAGTAGTTTCAATGGTGAACATCTTATGTTGATCATATCTACTATATGATTCCCGCTCGACCTTTCGGTCTCCAGTGTTCCGAGGCCATATCTGCATATGCTAGGCTCGTCAAGTTTAACCCGAGTATTCTGCGTGTGCAAAACTGGCTTACACCCGTTGTATTTGAACGTAGAGCTTATCACACCCGATCATCACGTGGTGTCTCGGCACGACGAACTTTCGCAACGGTGCATACTCAGGGAGAACACTTATACCTTGAAATTTAGTAAGGGATCATCTTATAATGCTACCGTCGATCTAAGCAAAATAAGAAGCATAATAAGATAAACATCACATGCAATCAAAATATGTGACATGATATGGCCATCATCATCTTGTGCTTTTGATCTCCATCTCCAAAGCACCGTCATGATCACCTTCGTCACCGGCGCGACACCTTGATCTCCATCGTAGCATCGTTGTCGTCTCGCCAACTATTTCTTCTACGACTATCACTACCGCTTAGTGATAAAGTAAAGCAATTACATGGCGATTGCATTTCATACAATAAAGCGACAACCATATGGCTCCTACCAGTTGCCGATAACATTACAAAACATGATCATCTCATACAAAAACCGTATAACTCATCATGTCTTGACCATATCACATCACAACATGCCCTGCAAAAACAAGTTAGACGTCCTCTACTTTGTTGTTGCAAGTTTTACGTGGCTGCTACGGGCTTAGCAAGAACCGTTCTTACCTACGCATACAAAACAACAACGATGTTTCGTCAAGTATGTGCTGTTTTAACCTTCACAAGGACCGGGCGTAGCCACACTTGATTCAGCTAAAGTGAGAGAGACAGACACCCGCCAGTCACCTTTAAGCAACGAGTTCTCGTAACGGTGAAACCAGTCTCGCGTAAGCGTACGCGTAATGTCGGTCCGGGCCGCTTCATCTCACAATACCGCCGAAGCAAAGTGTGACATGCTGGTAAGCGGTATGACTAGTATCGCCCACAACTCATTGTGTTCTACTCGTGCATATCATCTACGCATAGACCTGGCTCATGATGCCACTGTTGGGGAACGTAGTATTTTAAAATTTTCCTACGATCACGCAAGATCTATCTACCAGATGCATAGCAATGAGAGGGAAGAGTGTGTCTACGTACCCTCGTAGACCGGGAGCGGAAGCGTCAAGTGACGCGGTTGATGTTGTCGAACTTCTTCGCGATCCAACCGATCAAGCACCGAACGTACGGCACCTCCGCGTTCAGCACACGTTCAGCTTGATGACGTCCCATGAGCTCTTGATCCAGTTGAGCTTCACGGGAGAGTTTCGTCAGCACGACGGCGTGGTGACGGATATGATGTGTTCACCGGCGCAGGGCTTCGCCTAAGCTCCGTGACGGCATGACCGAGGTGTGATTTTGTGGAGGGGGGCACCGCACACGGCTAAAACAATTCAACTTGTGTGTCTTTGGGTGCCCCCCTGCCCCCGTATATAAAGGAGCAAGGGAGGGAGGCCGGCCGGCCCTTCCTGGTGCGGCTAGGGAGTGGACTCCTACTAGGAATAGGATTGCAATCCTATTCCTAGTAGGATTCACCAAAAGAAGGAAGAGGGAAAGGAATAGGAGAGGTGGCGGCCCCCCAATCCTAGTCCAACTAGGAACCCTAGGTGGGGGCGCCGGCCAGCCCTATGGGCTGCCTCTCTCTTTCCCTTTAGGCCCACTATGGACCATCCCCTCTCGTAGGGGGTTCTGGTAACCCCCTCCGGCATTCCCGATCAATCCGAAACTTTTCCGGAACACTTCCGGTGTCCGAATATAGTCGTCCAATATATCAATCTTTATGTCTCGGACATTCCGAGACTCCTCGTCATGTCCGTGATCTCATCCGGGAATCCGAACTACCTTCGGTACATCAATACTCATAAACTCATAATACCGATCGTCATCAAACGTTAAGCGTGCGGACCCTACGGGTTCGAGAACTATGTAGACATGACCGAGACTCATCTCCGGTCAATAACCAATAGCGGAACCTGGATGTTCATATTGGCTCCTACATATTCTACGAAGATCTTTTATCGGTCAGAACCGCATAACAACATACGTTGTTCCTTTTGTCAAACGGTATGTTACTTGCCCGAGATTCGATCGTCGGTATCTCTATACCTAGTTCAATCTCGTTACCGGCAAGTCTCTTTACTCGTTCCGTAACACATCATCTCGTGACTAACTCATTTGTCTTTTGCTTGCAAGGCTTATTGTGATGTGTGTTACCGAGAGGGCCCAGAGATACCTCTCCGACACTCGGAGTGACAAATCCTAATCTTGATCTATGCCAACACCACGAATACTTTCGGAGACACCTGTAGAGCATCTTTATGATCACCCAGTTACGTTGTGACGTTTGATAGCACACAAGGTGTTCCTACGGTATTCGGGAGTTGCATAATCTCATAATCATAGGAACATGTATAAGTCATGAAGAAAGCAATAGCAGTAAAACTAAACGATCATAGTGATATGCTAACGGATGGGTCTTGTCCATCACATCATTCTCCTAATGATGTGATCCCGTTGATCAAATGACAACTCATGTCTATGGCTAGGAAACATAACCATCTTTGATCAATGAGCTAGTCTAGTAGAGGCATACTAGGGACACTCTGTTTTGTCTATGTATTCACACATGTACTAAGTTTCCGGTTAATACAATTCTAGCATGAATAAAAGACATTTATCATGATATAAGGAAATATAAATAACATCTTTATTATTGCCTCTAGGGCATATTTCCTTCAGTGACAACATACATCTCATCAAAATATCGAACGAAGACCAAATTCAAATGACTACTAATAGCAAGACTTCTCCCATGTCCTCGGGAACAAAAGTAACTACTCACAAGACATAATATTGTTTATGATCAAAGGGTTATTAATATGCATAATGGATATGAACATAGATCTTCCACCAAATAAACCAACTAGCATCAACTACAAGGAGTAATCAACACTACTAGCAACCCACATGAACCAATCTGAGGTTTGGGTACAACGATTGGATACAAGAGATGAACTAGGGTTTGAGAGGAGATGGTGCTGGTGAAGATGTTGATGAAGATAGCCCTCCCCAAGATGGGAGAGTTGTTGGTGATGACGGCGATGACGATTTCTCCCTCCCGGAGGGAAGTTTCCCCGACAGAACAGATCTGCCGGAGCCCTAGATTGGTTTCCACCTCGGTTTCGCCTCGAGACGGCGGCGTCTGGTCCCGAAAGCCTCCTTATTATGTTTTCCACGTCAAAACACCTCATAGAGGAGAATATAGGCATCGGGGGCCTTCCGGCTGGCTCGCGAGACAGGGGGCGCGCCCTGGGAAGGGGGGTGCGCCCCCCCACCCTCGTGGACAGCCGGTGGGCCCCCTCGTGGACTTCTTTTGCCAGATATTTTTTATATTTTCTGAAACGGAGTTCTGTTGAGTTTCGGGGCTTTTGGAGTTGTGCAGAATAGGTTTCCAGAGTTTTCTCCTTTTCTAGCCCAGAATTCTAGCTGCCGGCATTCTCCCTCTTCATGTAAACCTTGTAAAATAAGAGAGAAAATGCATAAGTATTGTGACAAAACAAGTAATAACAGCCCATAATGCAA
>LR738713.1:148136205-148153355 GCA_902687465.1 Secale cereale | reverse complement strand
AATTTCTCGATATAAATCAAGAGGGATAATACTCACACTAGCACCTACGTCACATAAACCATGATAACAATGATCTCCTATCTTAACAGAGATAACAGGCAAGCCCACAATAGGTCTATGTTTGTTCCTAGCATTGGGTTTGGCTATTCTAGCAGACTCTTCTTGGAGGTAAATAACATGTCCATCTAAATCTTCTACTAAGAGATCCTTAACCATAGCAACACTAGGTTCAACTTTAATTTTCTCAGGGGGTGTAGGTGTTCTAGTATTACTCTTACGAACTATAGTTGAAGCTTGAGCATGATCCTTTATCCTAACAGGGACAGGTGGTTTCTCAATATAAGCAGTAGGAATAACCGGATCAACATTATAAGTGATGGTCTTTTCTTCAACTTTAATAGGTTCAACTACTTTTACTTCAATAGGGGGATGGTATTTAAACCACTTCTCCTCATGGAGATCAACATGAGTAGCAAAAGATTCATAGAAAGAGGCTACTATCTCAGAGTCAAGTCCATATTTAGTGCTAAACTCACAGAAAACATCGGTATCCATAAAAGCTTTAACACAATCAAACTTAGGGATCATACCTGACTCCTTACCTTCGTCGAGATCCCAATCTTCAGAGTTGCGTTTAATTCTTTCCAATAAATCCCATTTGAATTCAATAGTCTTCATCATAAAAGAGCCAGAACAAGAAGTATCGAGCATGGAGCGATTATCGAGAGAAAGCCGAGCATAATATTTTTGAATAATCATTTCTCTTGAGAGCTCATGATTGGGGCATGAATATAATACTGACTTAAGCCTCCCCCAAGCTTGAGCGATGCTTTATCCTTCGCGAGGCCAAAAATTATAAATATAATTACGATCACAATGAACCTGGTGCATAGGATAGAACTTCTGATGAAATTCCAACTTCAGATGATTATAGTTCCATGATCCCATATCATCACATAGCCCAAACCATGTCAATGCATCTCCCTTCAAAGATAAAGGGAAGACCTTCTTCTTGATAACATCCTCGGGCATACCTGCAAGCTTAAACAATCCACAAACTTCATCCACATAGATTAGATGTAAATCGGGATGCAATGTTCCGTCTCATGTAAAGGGATTTTCAAGCAGTTTCTCTATCATACCCGAAGGAATCTCAAAGCAAACATTTTCAGTAGGTGCAGTAGGTGGAGGAGCAACTTTTTGCTCTTCTGATCGGGGTGAAGATACCCCGAACAAGCCCCTCAAAGGATTTTGAGCCATAGTAACAAGTGACAATAAATTTCAGCACACTATACAAATTTTTTCCTTACCAAATTCCAGTTACCAAAGGCGCTTCACTCCCCGGCAACGGCGCCATAAAAGAGTCTTGATGACACACAAGTGTAGGGGATCTATCGTAGCCCTTTCGATAAGTAAGAGTGTCGAACCCAACGAGGAGCAGAAGGAAATGATAGGTAGTTTTGAGTAAGGTATTTTCTGCAAGCACTGAAATTATAGGTAACAGATAGTTTTGTGATAAGGTAATAGGTAGCAAGTAAGAAAAGGTAAAAGTAAATAAGGTGCAGCAAGGTGACCCAATACTTTTTGTAGCAAAGGACAAGCCTGGACAAACTCTTATATAAAAGAAAGCACTCCCGAGGACACATGGGAATTATCATCAAGCTAGTTTTCATCACGATCATCTGATTCACGTTCAGTACTTTGATAATTTGGTATGTGGGTGGACCAGTGCTTGGGTGCTGTCCTTACTTGGAAAAGCCTCCCACTTATGATTAACCTCTAATGCAAGCATCCGCAGCTACAAAAGAAGTATTGAGGTAAACCTAACCATAGTCTGAAACATATGGATCCAAATCAGCCCCTTACGAAGCAACGCATAAACAAGGGTTTAAGCTTCTGTCACTCTAGCAACCCATCATCTACTTATTACTTCCCAATGCCTTCCTCTAGGCCCAAATAATGGTGAAGTGTCATGTAGTCGACGTTCACATGACACCACTAGAGGAGAGACAACATACATCTCATCAAAATATCGAACGAAGACCAAATTCACATGACTACTAATAGGAATACTTCTCCCATGTCCTCAGGAACAAAAGTAACTACTCACAAGATATAATATTGTTCATGATCAGAGGGGTATTAATATGCATAATGGATCTGAACGTATGATCTTCCACCAAATAAACCAACTAGCATCAACTACAAGGAGTAATCAACACTACTAGCAACCCACAGGTACCAATTTGAGGTTTGGGTACAAAGATTGGATACAAGAGATGAACTAGGGTTTGAGAGGAGATGGTGCTGGTGAAGATGTTGATGAAGATAGCCCTCCCCAAGATGGGAGAGTTGTTGGTGATGACGGCGGTGACGATTTCCCCCTCGCGGAGGGAAGTTTCCCCGGCAGAACAGCTCTGCCGGAGCCCTAGATTGGTTTCCGCCTCGGTTCCGCCTCGAGACGGAGGCTTCTGGTCCCGAAAGCCTCCTTATTATTTTTTTTCCAGGTCAAAACACCTCATATAGGAGAATATGGGCATCGGGGGCCTTCCTGCTGGCCGACGAAACAGGGGGCGCGCCCTGGGAAGGGAGCGCTCCCCCACCCTCATGGACAGTCGGTGGCCCCCCTCGTGGACTTCTTTCGCCAGATATTTTTTATATTTTTTGAAACGGAGTACTGTTGAGTTTCGGAGCTTTTGGAGTAGTGCAGAATAGGTTTCTAGAGTTTGCTCCTTTTCCAGCCTTGAATTCCAGCTGTCGGCATTCTCCCTCTTCATGTAAACCTTGTAAAATAAGAGAGAAAAGGCATAAGTATTGTGACAAAACAAGTAATAACAGCCCATAATGCAATAATTATCAACATATAAGCATGATGCAAAATGGACGTATCACACTTCGTCTTGAAGCTATATTGATTGGTTCCCCCATTGTGGAGGACGTCGCGGCCGTATTGCCAATGTCTCCCCAAGAGAAGGTGGCACACATACATAGGAACCACATCACACTCCAAGGTGTCTTCGTATGCGTCAATCTTGAATGAAACTTGCATCGTATGCTCCACTTGAATTGTGCCTGAGTCACTAAGCCATCGAATCTTGTAGGGATGGGGGTGCTTCTTCTTCACGAGTAGGAGTTTGGAGCATAGTTCTTCACTTGCGAGATTATGAAAACTTCCTCCGTCGATGATGGCCTTGATGGAACGCCCTTGTATGCCCGCTTTTGTGTGGAAGATATGACATCTTTGATCTTCGTTTTGATGTTGTTGAAGTGTCAAGACCTTGGAGACGACGAGAGGGGGACTTGAGTCATTGTCTGAAAAGACTTGATTGTCTTCATCCTTGTTCACTTGGCGGTGCATGGCCACATGTTCAGGCGCTTCCATCTTGTCTTCACTCATGGAGTCATATGTGCCATTATCATTTGCAATCATGGTGCACCGATTAGTACATTGGTATGACTTGTGTCCTCGGCCACCACATGTAAAGCATTTCATGGAACTTGTCTTGACGGGGTCATCCGGTGGTGCTGGTGTTGATGAAGTTTTGGACTTGTACGAGCTTGCCGGTGGATGACTTGAAGAGGGTATAGCTTGCTTCGAAGTTGACTTGTCGCCAATACTTGTAAATGCTCGCGAGATAGGAGGTGCCGAAGTTGTAGTCGCTTGAGTGTATGAGCCATAGGTCTAGGAAGAGTACTTTGCATATTTTAAGTCTTCTTGTACTTGGCGCTCCGCCTTGGTTGCTTGATGAACTAGCTCCAGAAGGTTTGTGTATGGCTTGAAATCCGCAACCTTCTTGATAGGGTGGTTGAGTCTGTTCAAGAAGCAAGACATTGTTTGCTCATCATCTTCCTTGATGTTAGCTTGAATCGTGGCAATCATCATTTCTTGATAGTATTCTTCCACCATCTTCGTGCCTTGCTTGAGGAGTTGCAATTTCTTGAAAAGATCCCGACTATAGTGTGTGGGCACGAAGCAGGCTCGCATGGAATCGTTCATTTGGGTCCAAGTGGTGATGGGTGTTTCACCTCGATCCATTCGGTGCTCAGTCACTTGCTCCCACCAAATAAGGACATAGTCTTGAAACTCGAGTGATGCCATTGTGATCTTCTTGTCCTTATCATAGTTGTGGAGACGGAATATCTTGTCGACCTTCAATGCCCATGAGAGCTATTCGTCGGGGCTGGTGCTTTCGGAGAACTTGGTCATGGTGAACTTGAGCTTGCCGTAATGATTTTCTTCATGTTCGTTGTCGCGGTGTCGATGTCGCGCTTGTCGTGGGGGCGGGTTCTCAACTTCTTGTTCCGTGGCATGGGATTGATGTAGACGGTTAGCTTGCGGTTCTTGAGCTTGTCGTGACATTCGTGATTGGTTTTGTCGTTCTTGTTGTGCTTCATGGTGAGCTTCTTCTTCTTCGCGAACACGGTAGTTGCGGTCGTGGAAGGCTCGCGTCGCATCTCAAAGAGCAAATTGAGCTTGAAGGGCATTCTTCTCACGCCGTTGTTGTTCTTGACGTAGAGCGTCAGCGGCTTGTTCTTCTTGTCGCTGACGTTGGCGTTCTTGTGCTTGCTCCAAAGTGGTGCGGTTTTGTTGATGAGGATGTTCTTGCTCGCGAAGTTTCTCTTGTGTACCATTTCCATGCAACGGGTTTTGACTTTCTTGGCGTTCTTGGTGCGTGACTCGATGAAGAGAACTTGATGTCGGAGTACTTGAGCCGGAACAAAGGAGTGTCGACTTGAGTGGCGCTGTCTTGCCGATGAAGAAGTAGAAGAAGACCGGTTGATCATAAAGCACGGATCTTGTCCATTTGAGTTGACATCCTGGCATTGAGATTGTCCATATGGGTGGAGATAGTCGTGTCGAAGTAGGATCTTGTACGTTCTTCGGAATGCCTCAAGTCAGTGGCGAATTGCTCAATGCGGTTGCCCAAAGTTTCACTTTCTTCATGCAATGCTCGTTGAACGCCGAAAAGATGCACTTTGGTGACGTAGTTGGTAGCTTCTTGATGTTAGTCGAAAAGCGGCTTTGCCGAAGTACTAGGCCTGTCCATCATGATCAAGTGTGGTGAGTAGGAAAGGGAAAGAAATGATACCAAAGTTATCTTTTCTGAAGATTGAGAGTGTATCGAGTATCACTCAATGTAATTCTATGATAGGATAATTGGTACCGGGTTAGTTTCTCACACCTACAAGTAAACGGCTTTTCGAGGATCTCGGTTCGGAATAGTGGCACAAAATTTCAAGCAAATTTTAGTCAAAATATTGAAAATGTCGAGAAGAGTCACAAAACTTGCAAGTAAGGCAAATAGATCATAACCCAAGGATGTCCCACGGAAACACACACACGGAAGATAAGTGGGATCTGTACAACCAAAGGGTGAGCTCAAGATATGATATCACGAGAAATGCTCTTGTTGCATGGATGCTAGAGAGATGCAGCTCGATTACTCAAATGGGCAAGATACGCAATGTGCACCTACATATATAACTAACCATGTCGTTCTTGATCCCAACTATGCTACGTATGTATGATACCAAGATGATGTCAAGGTATATGATATGCAAAATGGCTACATGCTATTTGTCGGGGATATATCCCGCGGCGTAACCCGGCCGGAATTATAACCCGGCCGGACTTGGCGGTTTACTTGAGACGGTTTACACTTGGCAATTTACTGATAACACGGCAGGCGGATCACGGATGACAAGGCCCAAGGCCTAGAAGGCCGGTTCATGGTGGGCCGGTTTATGAAGAAAGCACAAGGAATATTCTCTTACAAAGGAAGCAAGACTAGGACTCTTTGTAATAAAGCAATCCTAATCCTACTAGGACTAGTCATGTAAACCCGCCCCTTCAACATATATAAGGAGGGGCAGGGCTCCCCAAAGAGGAGAAGTTCTCACAAGTTTTTAGGGCTAGAAACCAAGAGCCGGTTTACCGGCGACACCATGGGGTCATAATGAGATCTAGCCTCAAACAGCATGTAGGGCTATTCCGGATGATGTTTCCCGGGGCCCGAAGCTGTCTAAATTCTTGTCTTGCGTTGTGTCTCTCGATTCCGCTCAACCCCTCTCAAGCTACTACATAGATGCGCGGCCTCACGACTAAGTCCTTGCCCTAGGACATCTGCCGTGTTAATTCCACGACAGTTGGCGCCCACCGTGGGGCCTGCGCACGATGGTGATGAGTTCTTGGAGGGATCTCATCCTGAGATCGAGAGATTCACAATTTTTTGTATGATGAAAAACCGATCTGGAAGAGTCTGCATCAACGGGCAGCCGAGCAGCGCGAGCAAGATTGATGCGAGATGTTGGGTTGCGTGTTTGTACGCCACCGCAAGTTGCCAAAATACCAGAAGTTTTCTTGGTAAGATTCAATCCAAGCCCGCCGCTCGTATCCGGATCAGGAGAGGTGACATCTGTTCCGACCGGAAGCACAAGTCGCCGTAACCAAGATCAACTCCGAAGGCAGCAACCAGTACTACTCATATTAAGCATCAGATCGGAGTTCAGATGCTACTTTTCCCATCACGTAAGGACCAAGTTTGCCCAAAAAAACAGACGGGTGCGGCCTTGACTCCTTGGCCGTCTCACCTGTCGCCAAGCCGCCGAGTCTGCGGGTATGAGCTGTCGAGCTCTCCATGCCGAAGCTTTCAAATACGCCGGAGCAGTCCGGAGTTGCCACATCTGCCGCACCAAGTCGCCCTCGCCCGTGGCGGCCCCCGCGGCCCTGTGCTGGTTCCGTGTCTGCGCCGCTCCCGCCGTGTTGGCTTCTGGCTTGCCATGTCAAACGCGGCTCCTGCTCTTGGCTTCTGCATAAAAATCACTACTGCTCACCACATTCTGTCGTGAGCCGGCCCTCATAATTTATGTGGAGGACAAATCAAATCCAAAGTACTTCCAATAGTACTCCAATAGCACGTGATGAAGGAGTAATTGCCGTGATTTTGGCTTGCTTCGGCCAGCGCCGGCTCGCTGCCCACTCCCGTTGCGGTTGACCCCGGGCTGACCGCTCCGTCCGCCCGTTCTGCTAGACCACTTTGGATCCGGACAAAAAATACCGGGTGTTATCTTTCCTATGTATTTTATCAATACATGTTAATTTCAAAAAAAACAATTACTCTTAAGTGTAATATTTTTTACGCAGGACGACTATTAAGAGCGGCAGCCGGATCATCATTAGGGTATGCCACGGATGCACGTTCTGCCGTGTTGTGCGGCTTCACGAGCATGTGTGTTGCGGTCCAGTTTTACACCAACGCGCCGGCCGGCTCGTCTGTCCGCGCCCACGCGCGCTGGTCTCCAACACCGCGGCTGACTCCCTCGCCAATAGACGTGCGCACGCCACCGCTTCCGCGATCCGGTCTACATTAACACGCCGGTGCCGCACTTGTTCTGATAAACCGCCCGACGGATACGCGTCCAAGTCGCTGCTCCCATTGTTGCGCTTACATCAATACATGGCCGACTCATCTGTTCTCCAGGCGAATCAGGTAATATCTATCCTATTTATTTTTAATACATATTAATTAATTCGAGCAAAAATTTCTCGCCCTGCTGTATTCTATACGCAGGACAATTATTCATTACAAAATGGTATTATACCACGGATGAGGAGGCACGCCAAACATCGTTCGACACAAATGGTCCTCGTTATTCCACGGACTCCCGTGCCGGTTTACAACGTCTTGGCCGTCTCTCGCGACCGCGCCGGTTCACAATGTCGTGGCCATCTCTCGCGACCGCGCCGGTTTGCAACGCCGTGGCCGTCTCTCATGACCGCACTGGCTTACAACGAACAGGACGACTAGCCAGTCGGCGCCGGCTGACCCATCTGTTGTTCGAGCAAATCAAGTGTTATCCCTCCTATATATTTTATCAAGACATTTTATTTCCTCTGAGCACCATTACACTGCCCTATTGGTGTTTTTCTATATACATGTAAAATCATTGTTATACTGCGGATATAAAACACGCACTGGCAATGTTCTACAACGGCGTTTTTCCTCTGTGTCACATAACCTGATGAAAGGACGGCCGGTTCATGCATCCGCACCGGTTTACAACACGGAGGACAACTTGCTCATCTTCGTCGGCTTACAATACCGCGGCCGATTCATGTGTGTGTGCTGCCTCTGATGCTGCGGTCGTTTTACTGTCCGCCCTATGATCCGGCCTATTCAACATACCGGTTTGGCTAACAGACAACGATGAGGATCATAAGGTCCAAATACATCAGGTGATATCCATCTAAAGTCTATTTTTCTTGATATATATCATCTTCATCAAGAAAACAATTGCTTTGATCTATATATTTTGACATGCAGGGCAATTATTTATTAAGGGACCAAAGAGGGTTTGTCGTACATCGCAACTCAAACATAGGTACCCGGCCTCTTAAATGGCGCCCTTGATACGTCAAGTATGGAGCCTGGCAGCTCGTAAAAAGCCTAGGAGCCTGGCAGCTCGTAAAAATCCTAGGAGCCTGGCAGCTCGTAAAAAGCCTAGGAGCCTGGCAGCTCGTAAAAAGCCTGGAGCCTGGCAGCTCGTAAAAAGCCTAGAGCCTAAAGGCCGCTCATAAAAAGCCTGGAGCCTGGCAGCTCGTAAAAAGCCTCGATTTCGAACCTGTCAGCTCATAAAAAGCCTCGAATTTGGAGCCTGGCAGCTCGTAAAAAACCTCGACTACACGGTCTTATTTGCCAAAAATGCTTTGTTTCTGTGATTTTACAAATTTTGTTTTTAACCAAGTTTATTGATTTGGGATTGGGCAACTACAAAGTTGACCATATATCTACAAAGTTAAAGTTTGGGTCATGAACACCAGCGAGAGTTAAAACCGGCATTCATTGTAACCCGGTTCGGCCTTCATGATGAGCCGACAAAGAGCCAAAAAACAGGTTGGCAATACATGATCAGTTATAATGACCGGTGTTTAATAAACCGGCCTGGCTTTGACTATAAGTCGCCAGTATGAGATAAGATAATGACCGGTGTTTAATAAACCGGCCTGGCTTTGACTATAAGTCGCCAGTATGAGATAAGATAATGACCGGTGTTTGTTAACTCGGCCTGGCTTTTGATTATAAATCGTCAGTATCATATATGGATAATCCGGTGTTTATCACTACCTGGTATGGTTTTATTATAAACCGGCGAAATATTGCAGGAGTTATCAATACTCAAGTTTTAGGTTATCATCCTTACTACACTGGCTTGGTGAAACCAACCGTGTGATCAAACATTACTGGAACCGGTCTTCAAACCGGATTATATTCTTCAAATCTTTAAATAGCCAACACGGCTGGATGTTTATTATGGTTATCAATAACCAATATTATGATTGGGGTTTTCAAAGTCGCTTCAGCGCAATGGATATTATATTGTCAATGGTATGATTTATTTTTCAAAGGAATAGTCCCGAGTCGCTGCAGGCTTACAACCCGGCACTTGGGGGCTACATTATTCAAATTGAGATTACATCAAATACACAAGTCTCATGTCGCTGCAAGCATGCACCATGACACTTGGGGCTAATGCAAAGTTATTTTTTGCTCACCTTATTGAGGACCCGACTCATTACATTAAAATGAGCCGGCCCTTGGGGGTTACACATTGCTCATGTCAACAATTTAAGGTACACAAGTATTAATCCATTATATTGAAGTATCCACTGCTCAATTGGTAAAGCACAAAGTTTTTAACCTTGTGGACGTGGGTTCAAATACCATGATGGAAGTTCCATTATATAATGTTATTTTCAATAATTATATCTACAAAGTCCCTGCTCATTATTGCATAATGATCCGGCCCTTGGGGGCTACACTGGTTGAAGTTTTTGAGCATCATGCAAATTACAAGTCCCAGGCTGTTGCAAGCATGACAACCCGGCACTTGGGGGCTACATAATATGGAATATTCAGTTTTACTAGTGACTGAGAGGAACAATCTGGATTTCTTCAAGGTTGCAAGGTTTATATTGAAACAAGTCTTAAGCTATCACTTTGTTCTCCTCTTAAGACTTGGGGGCTACAGGTAATATGCATATAAAGGAGGAATATCTTCAAATTCTCAGTTTTGAATAAACCAGGAAGATTAATTGTGTGACCCGACGTTGGCAACAATCATAACCCGGCGTCTATAAACAGTCATGACCCGGAATTATCAGTTTTTTATAAACCGACAATGGTCGTAATCATAAACCGGCATCCTCAAGCCGGTTGGATATCAATTGAATATTTGAAGACCAATATTTTTATTAAGTCAGAGCATTGAAGGCCGATTCAAATGGATTCTTTATTTACAAAATATCTTTTGCAAGCAAATTGATTATGAAGTTGGTCTATTGACCCGGAGTTTTCAGAAGAAGTGCCTGGAATTTTTGCATTGGTAGTGTTTGAAAATATCTGCTGAAGAGATTTGTTATGAGATCATGGATACATATCAAGGATTTAAGGATGATCAAGGCCGGTTCAGGAAAATATTTTTAAATCCGGAGCACAACCTGTCAAATTTGTTCCTGTGTTTATTTTGCAGCATAAGTTTACCATGGATAAATCCAAGCTAAACTGGGGGCTAATGTCGGGGATATATCCCGCAGCATAACCCGGCCGAAATTATAACCCGGCCGGACTTGGCGGTTTACTTGAGACGGTTTACACTTGGCAATTTACTGGTAACCCGGCAGGCGGATCACGGATGACAAGGCCCAAGGCCTAGAAGGCCGGTTCATGGTGGGCCGGTTTATGAAGAAAGCACAAGGAATATTCTCTTACAAAGGAAGCAAGACTAGGACTCTTTGTAATAAAGCAATCCTAATCCTACTAGGACTAGTCATGTAAACCCGCCCCTTCAACATATATAAGGAGGGGCAGGCCTCCCCAAAGAGGAGGAGTTCTCACAAGTTTTTAGGGCTAGACACCAAGAGCCGGTTTACCGGCGACACCATAGGGGTCATAATGAGATCTAGCCTCAAACAACACGTAGGGCTATTCCGGATGATGTTTCCCGGAGCCCGAAGCTGTCTAAATTCTTGTCTTGCGTTGTGTCTCTCGATTCCGCTCAACCCCTCTCAAGCTACTACATAGATGTGCGGCCTCACGACTAAGTCCTTACCCTAGGACATCTGCCGTGTTAATTCCACGACACTATTGCTTACAAGTTTTTTGTTCTTCTTGATTTTCTTAAAAGCTTTGCAATATATTTTTTCACATGCTTGATGCTCGAGTCAAGTATGATATGAGACAAGTATGACAAGATATGCACGGAAGAGACTATTGGCACGATATGGTAGCAAGATGATTGCACGCTCAAGTAGCTATGCGGACTAAGCGTATCTTTAAGGTGCACAATATGGCATGGCCCAAAAATTCTCAACTCGCTAGTCTCGATGGGTAAGTAACACAAATAGGCTCGGTTGTCAAATGTAAGGCAAGGTAAAGAGTAAGATGTCGTCGAGGTTACCATCCTTGCTTATAGTTATTGGTGTCAATGTCGAGGGGTGTAGATGATGACGACTCCGGGGCAATGATGAATGGGGGCGATTATGATGAACAATCATCCCTAAGTAGCCGAAACACCTTAGGAAACGGAACCGCGACTCAAAATCTCAAAAAAATGGTGGTAGTTGAAACAAGTGTGTGGGCGAAGTGGAACATGCGGAAGATGAGTGGTAGTGGCAGAAACAACAAAAACTGGGCGGTTGATTTGGCTCCCTGGAGAGACCGTGTGCATGGTGCTTTTATGCCCATGTGCGCGGGTCCCGATGGCCCGTGTGCACAAGGGTCTGCGGCAGCGACTGTTCTTGCCCGGATCCGTGGGGAAATTCAAAAATTGGACGGTGGTATGGTTGTGGGAGATGGAAGGAGTGTAGATCCAACTGCCAAACACAAATTTCGTGGATCGAAACAACAAAATCTCACAAGATCTAACAAATTGCAAGAAAAAACTTTGGGCTATTTTTGTGGGAATTTTTCGAATTAGGAAAAAAAAACAACAAAATCAAGCTAGAATATGGGGGTAGGGACTCCAATATGTGAATCAACCATGGCTCATGATACCAAGATGATGTAGGGTGGAACCCTAGAGGAAGATCTTTTCACACTTGGAGGGGAAAAGAGGAAGAACACAAGAGAGAAATCACTCAAACAAAACCAAAACCACACATCCACTAGGATAGCATACATGAGATGCACAAGTATACATGGTCAATCCAAGGAAACAAGCACAAAGGTAAGGTTCTTCCCAAATCCACTAGAGAGATGAGGTCTTGATGATCCTATGTTGGGGATCCTTCCCTTGATAAGGGGTCTTGAATCCACAAGGGGATCTTCTCCTAGGAGGTCTTGACTCTCCTAGAGGAGTGGATACAAGGAGCAAAGCTCTCAAATGTCTCTCAATACTTTCCTTACCCTAAACATGACCCTAGGTACGGAATATATAGTCTTGTGGTCGACGTGGACGAAGTGGAGGCCCAACAGCCCAACATCAGCCGGCCATCACCGTGTGCACGGGGTCCCGTGTGCATGGTACACGCCCGTGTGCACGGGGTGGTGCAGTGTCAGCTCCCTGTGTATCCCGTTGGCACGGGGTCTCGGGGTCGCCTGGGACTTGCAGTCTTGCTCCTCTTGGGCTCCTTCTCCTTCCTTATGGACTTGGGGTGCTTCTCCTTCTCCTTGGTGATGTTCCTCCTCGTACCTAATGATACATAGTGCATTTTGGAGGTAGCAACCAAGTTCCACTCGTGTCCGTATGGATGTCAAGTAGGAAGGAGTTCACCTCGGATTCCATTGCGCATGCCCTAGATCTCATGATTGTTCCTTTTGGAGCTTGTGTAGCCAAAGTAGAGTCCATGGGGACATATGAGGGATGCTCCGCATCACACGAGAAAGTCGACTCCTCTTGCACCCTCATCATTGTTGTCGCCGAGGTGGAGCATAGAGGAGGACTCGAGGAGTGATGCACTGTGACGCAGGCGTGCAGCTCAAAGAGACCCACGAGGCGTACAAGGCACTGTTGCGGGAGGTGGAGAGGAGACTCGAGATGTTGTATTGGGCGTTGATGGAGGGGAGGGACCTGGAGGAGGAAGAGAAGAAAGATGAACATGAAGCTGCCGGAGGCGTGCAGAAGGATGCAGGGGTTGTGCGTGCTCGACTTCTCACACAAATAGCTCCAATGGTTCTACACTGCTGGGGATGACTGTGGATTCAATTCCTTCCCAACACTTGGCCTTGAAGTTTACAATAACAGGTTCGCATGGCCACATCTTGGTTTCAACATTAGTTACGATTGTTATGAATCATAACCTAATCTCAAGGCCCGGAACTGAAAACTGCATCTAAGCTTGTTTCATCAATGTCATCATACTTGCCTAGGCTAATGTTCTAGCATATCAATTCACCTTCTTTTATTGTTTGATCCCCTCATAATTGGCTTCATGTTGGATCCATTGTCCTCAAATTCAACTAATTGCATCTTCCAGGTTTTATTTTGATTTCTCGGTGACTTATTGGTGTTGGAATGATCTGCCACTATATTGCGAATGTTTCTCTTTCTCTTCTCATTAGAGGCATCTTCTCGTGGGGCTTAATGTGACCACTCATAAGCACTAAGAAAGGAAGTTTGTACCCCAACTCTCTTCCAGAAAGTAGTCTACACGAGACTACATGCTTACAAGGTACTTGACATTTGGACATAGGCTGCAACGTTTTGCTTTTGCAATGCAATCACATGTAACTGTTGAGAACTAACACCTTAACATCGCAGGTATTCATAATTATAGCAGTAATTCTCAGGGACGGCATGTATCACTTACTAAAGGTATTCGGCAAAGCGGTTATGGCATTCTATGAAATGCATCTCATATATTTAGATGTTGTTCTTCCATTTTGTGTAGGATTAGGCTTGCACAAAAATAGTTGGATACTTACCATTAAAAACAGTTGGGACACTTTCAGATATGAACCTTGTGCTTCTCCCAAGAACGATGACAAGTATTTATCCTTCTTCCATGCAGATCATGTTGCTATCAGTAAACTATTCCATAAAGCAATTTGTCGAAGATATGTTGTGTTATGCAGGCAGTATGTTCTCTTTTTTAGCAAGCATCTTGTTTACTATAAATTCATATTTGCCTCATATACAAATCCGCAATAGGTGCCTCTTCTGCACGCAAGTAGGCTCCACCGCTGATGTTGCAAGCATTGTGTCCATTGATTCTTGCATTCATTAAGGTTGATTAGAACTAGAATCATCAGTACCCAAGCAAATCTAAACAAAATGAGTAGCACCTTCTGATGACTAGCACTGCTTGGACTCATTTGATGTGTGCCTACCATCACAGGCCATCAGCCCGTGACACATTGATGCGCCAGTGATATTGCCGCCGTCTGTTCATATCACGCATCCAAGTATGCCCCGTCGTTACCTGGTCATCGCCGCAGATGAAAAAAATCATGTACTTTACAACCTGTACTGTTGGAACTGTATATCACATATGTGCTGGCTCTGGATCTTCTGACTTCGATTAATTTACATCATCTTCTTTGTTAATTTACATTACCATCAAAAATTGGTTTCTTTTTAATTCAGGTTTCACTTGTAAGACATGGGAAACAGTGTGATTGAACGACAATTTGACTTTGTTACTTTACATCACCATCCAAAATTCAGTTTTTCAAATTTACATGTATAAAACCAAAATGCTTTTGATGTTACTCTAAACTCTAAACTGGGTTTACATGCGACGTTTTATTTCAGTGAACCTTTGTTCATAAATCTACTAATTTTGTTAAGAAATCTACTCATTTTGTTCCGTCATATTGATTTAGATGACTTGTTGGCATTTGGTTTTGTTAAATGAATATCATGATGCAAACCTGGTTTGATAACTACTAATGGGATTGATATTTTTCAAGAAATTCCAAGAGCAAGACCAGCTGGGCAGGCATATTATTGCTCTTTTTGGGTTGAATAGATACTTGCAGCATAATTTACGACTATCTTGAAAGTACTCCTATATGTTGAGCACACCTAAGAGCCCTACTAGGTGAGTGAGTGGTCGTTGAGGACCAAGTCATGTACACTTAAAAAAAGAATCCATCTCTATTTGACTAACCCGGAACAGTGGGAAGCATACAATATGACATTGTCTTTTTATAATGATCCACAAGTACTTGCTATTATGTTCCTCTGATCAAACACCTTTTGTTAACACATTTGTCCTGGCATCAGGTAAGTTCCATGCCCTTGATTTTCTCCCGCACTGGTAAATTCTGTGTAAATCAATGTTTTGTCCTCATTTTGTAAAATAGTGCTAATAATGTAGATAGGAATCATCATAATAATAAGAACCAAAATAAAATTATGCTCTCAAATTTTAAAATTGAATTATTTTATCATTTTTGTGTCTAGCAATCTTATGTTAGTCAACACGTATGCTTTCAAATTTTGAAATTGAATTATTTTAGAATTTTTGTGTCTAGCAATCTTATGTTAGTCAACATGTATGCTTTCAAATTTTGAAATTGAATTATTTTAGAATTTTTGTGTCTAGCAATCTTATGTTAGTCAACACGTGCATTGCACGTGCAGGATTACTAATGTTTCAAAAAAGTTGACGCGGAAAAAAATCTACAATAAAATCTATGCAAACGCTACCACAACACTGCCTTTGTTGCAATTGTGAGGAAAGAGACGGGCTGATGGGTACGCCGGATCAAACGGCTGTGAAGGTGTCGGATCTTTGAAAATAATCCGCCAGACGCAGCCCGTAAAACTTACACAGTTTACGTTCCGAATAGCTTGCTAGCTTGAACTGTGTTTGTTTTCAACATAAATTGGAATCAAAATTTTGTATTCGTGATATTAGCGTTTGAAAAAAAAAAAACGAGGAGGGTGCGTGTGTTGTGCTACTCCCTCCATTCCCTTATACAAGGCCACTATAAAAAATACAATTTGCATATATACAAGGCCACTAACTATAATCGAGGCAAAAATTAATGATGTTTTCTCGTACTATCAACTTTTTTAATACTTGCATGCATGTAGTCATAATGACATTGTGCTACTTCCTTCTAATTCCTACCTTGCATGCATGTGGGCATATTAATGATCCCAGTTCACGAAAAGAAAAATGGACTTGCAAAGCAGTCATTAAATTTTACCTTGGTACCTGTAATTTGAGTTTGTGGCCTTGTATAAGGGAATGGAGGGAGTATGTTGTTGACATGGCACGCGCTAACGTGGCCTGGTTTCGGTGTTTGAGAGAATATCGGTTTGCCTTTCCGACGCCGAGTCGGCAGCCAAACAAGGTTGAATATAATAAGGACCAATTTTGGCCTCTTCTTGCGCCAAATCTCTGTCTCGCCAGAATCCCCCGGTCCTCTCTTGTCGCCCCAAATCGAAACTCCCAAATTTGTCTCGCCAGAATCCCCCAGCTTCTTGCTTGCAAGAAACCATCCATCAGACCAACCGATGGCGCCGGATATGAGGTCGTGGCCAGCGTCGAGTGTGTCCGGCATACCAAAAGAAAGGCGGAGGCTTTCGCCGGAGAGGAGTGTTCGCGCGCCGCCAAGAGGCTCGACTGTTCCGAGGGAGACAAGGATGCAGCGGCGGGGACGGTCCAACGAAAAATGATGTGGCGGCTGCCGCTGGAGGAGATCAAGTGGATCCTCGCACAGCGGAACGAACCTGTTTGGGCTGAGATCCGGGAGCTCAAGCGTGCCAACCCGTCGCTGCTGCCATCGCCTGAGGAGGAGAAGGACGAATCAATGGTGCTACTGTACGCATGTGCTCGCGACTGCTATGAGGATGAAGAGAAGTTCGCGCGATTCCAGGCCTGGGTCCGCAGCGAGTACACCTCCATGGGATTCGTGGAGGTCGACTACGACTACTTTGCTGAGAGGGCCGAGGCGACGAGGCTGAGCAAGGAAGCACGGGAGGAGGTGCTTCGAGGGACGGATCTTTCTTCAGACAGCGAGGACGACGACGAGTTGAAGCTTCTCAAGACGACGGTTAGGAGCCTGGGTTTGAAACCCGTGTACTCCTTCCTATATTTCAGGTTTCTGATGCTGGTGGCCTGTCACGGCATCGGAGCTACCTCCTCTTGTTGCTTTTTTTTTTAGCATCAGTACAGACGCAAGCGTTTATATACACGC
>LR738713.1:148120470-148135935 GCA_902687465.1 Secale cereale | reverse complement strand
CCAGAAATATGTATACAAGCTAACAGCTAGATCATTTTAAAAAATGACCACACAAGCATACATACAGTGTGTAAGAACCAAATCTGCATACACACACACATAATTATGACACAGTCATAGCCAAAGAAAAATAAACTAACCATTCAAGGCACAATAGCTTGAGAAATATGAATACGTCATACCTTTTTGTTGCTACATCCCTGATTTCTAGCATTAGAGCTGCACGAAAAAGAAACACGTTTTATAAAATAGAGAATATAATATTTTTAGATAAAGAAAATCTTAAGCACGTTACCTCCTTCCGTTTCACCCCGCGACGATTTTTCAAGTTGTCGATTTTACAAAACATCTCTCCATTAGCTTGCCTGTCAATGCCATGTAGTTGAATGTTAAATAAATTGAAATACATGTAGGCAGAATATTGCAATAGATTTTATTGTACTTCCACGTGCTCAAACTTATCCATACAAAATTATTACGCGAAGCTATATCCAATCAATCTAATAATCAATTTGTACATTATAATGTAATACACATGGATATTTGATACAATTTGCTAGCTTTTTAACATGGAAATCAAAATAGATAATAAGAAAACTTAACCTAGGTCTCACGTATTACCTTGATATTGATCAGTACAGCTTCTTCCTTTGGGATGGCAAGCCGGCCGGGTGATGTGTGCAGTGCGCGGACGGCAGATGATCGCTATCGGCGGAGGGGCGTCGTATAATGGTGTATCTACAGGGCAGTAGAGCCGCAGGCGGCGGCGCGGGGGCTCTCGTGAAGACTAGGTTTCTTTTTTAGAACTGTCATACTGCGCATGAGGCCTGCTCGCCTGCTCGTCATTCTCGCTAGATGGATAGCTGGGCCAATAAGCTATCTATTTCTCATACATGGGCTTTCAAAATACAACAGAAAATAAAGCAGTGGGGGCAAATATCTTGGCCTCAGCGGGGGCAACGCTGAATATCCTGGGCCTAGCATAAGTGGGCCAGAAAAACGAGTGGGGACATTCGCCCCCACAGCGATGCACGTAGATTCGCCCCTGTGAAAGCGCATCGTCCTGAAATAAATCCAGAAATAATACGAGAATCAGGATTTGAACCCTGATGGGTTGGGGTTTCCACTGTCCACCTAACCATCGCAATCACAGGTCGGTTCGCTCTTGTAACCCTGCTAGTGCAGCAATTCATTGTACTAGATGCGCGTGTGCGCCCATGTCGCAAGAAGCTTAGTACGAGCAAGTATTGTCTGTTCAGTAAAAAATGATAGAGAAAAAATCGCTATAGGGCCTATAACTTGTGCCGGTGACAACTTTAGTTTCTGTGGTTAAAAATACCTAAAATACAATCCTTAAACTTGCTCTAGGGGTCACATATGGTCCATTCTACGGTTTTTTATACGTATGCGCTGATCTGGCCAGAGTCAACCATGCCACGTGTGCGCTGACTGCCATGTCCTCTTACCCGCTGAAATACGATGGGAATCGAGGTCTTTTTTGCAAAACCGCCACAAATTAAACAAAAGTCCACACCTGGTTCGCCACAAATTAAAATAATCGCCGCTGCGTCATCTGCAACTGGACCGGCGTCTCTGCTCCGCGTCACGGCGGGGATCCGCCGCCGCTCCGCCACAGGGCCGCTCCGCTTCCTTGATTTCGTGTCGAGCGGTCTCGCCAACAGCGAGCTGGAGATGGAGACGCTGCTCAAGGGGTCGGCCTACATCCTCGGCGCCACCGGGTTGAGCATCGTGTACAAGGCCATGCTCGCCGACGGCACCGCGCTGGCCGTCCTGCGTATCGGCGAGAGTGTCGGTGTACTAAGATAGGGGTACCTCAGTACCCCAACTTGTGCACGTGCAGTTGCAGCTTCCCGCGGCAGGGTTTACCACGTGCTCGCCGGAGACTTTCCTGCTCCATGTCAAACCATTCAAAAACAAAGTATACAAGACAAAAAGATCGAGACCCCGGCAAGCGGAGCTTGCCGGGAAGGCCGCTCTAGGCTCAAAGTTACCTCACTCATGCAAGGCCCTGGCAAGAGGAGCTTGCCAGGAAGACTAGAAGATTACATCATAGAAGACACGCCTCGGCGCTATATGCGTCCCGGCGAGGGCCCGGGGAGCGACAAGCTTCAGACCCCGGCAAGCCCCCGGGCCCGGCAAGGTCAAGACCCCGGCAAGGTGCTTGCCGGGAGAGTTGCGCTGCGTGCCCGCGCTCCAGCTCATCGGCCCACGCGTCGCCCTGGGGCCTTTCTAGGGACGCGTGGCGGATGGCTGTGTAGCCTGGGGGACACGGTGGCACTCCACGGTGGTGAAGCCATCACCGTGGCGGACGGAGACGCAAGGGCGGGAGCTTTTGGGGTCGACGGCGATGGGCATTAAATGCCCTTGTCCCCCACTGTCAAAGTAGGTAGCGACCACTGTTCACGCACTGTAGCTCCACTATTCCCGCACTGTTACAACTACCACCTCTTTTACGTTTTTACCCCTTTCTCCTACGTTGACACCTGTCGGTGACCCCTTGCACTATAAAAGGAGGCCCATGCACAACGTGGAGGGGGTTCGGAACCTAGATCGCTCATACGCTCGGTGTAGCTGGTTCTTCAAGCTCCCGAGCTCTCCAACTCAATACACAACTAAGCAGGAATAGGGTTTTACGCGTCCACCGCGGCCCGAACCTAGGTAAACTGCCCGCGTGCTCTCTACGATCTGCTCTTCGTGCTCCCTCCGCCCTCTTACCGCACAGACAAGGGGCTCCGGTCCCATAGGTGTTCGCGGCGGACAGTTTCCCCCGACATCTTTGGCGCGCCAGGTAGGGGGCGTCGAGGTTGTGCGAATCTGATCCGGCGTTCACGCGGGCGCATTCTTCATCAACCTCTCCAGTTTCATCAGCGACTTCATCAGCAACAGCACCATGGCCCCGAAGAAGAAGGCTTCGGAGGTCGGAGGCCCGTCTGCGTCTCATCCGCCACCACCAGAGCCAACGGTGGGCGGGGGAGACGCCGTCGGAAGGGTGGTCGCCAGCGAGGACACTCGCGGCGCCACCAAATCCAAGGACAGAGCGGACGACCGAGACTCGGTCTCCGTGGACGCGCCGCGTCCATCTCAGCACACGACAACCCAGCAGCGCCATACCAGAGGAGGTGGTATCCGCTTGCTGGGGCAAGGACAAACCGGAGGCTCGCGGGACGCCCCGGACCACCGTCCGGGCACAAGCAAAGCGAAGGCGCCGGGGCGGGACCCTGCTCCTTCTAACGCTGTTAGAAGTCCGAGCATATCCCGCTCCTCGCATCGCTCGCCCCCGTTCCCCTCCACTCCAGCGGAAGCGCTCGCGAGAGCGCAACTGCTCCTCGATTTCCCTCCAGCGGCGGACAAGGCCGAAGACTGGAGGGCCACCATCCAGAGTCTGATCGCCTTCGCCAACAACGATTCTCCACAGCAGCCGGCGACCTCGCGGCCGCGGCAAGCTGAGAAGACGAAGGCCGACGGCGACAAGACCGCCGGGGGTGCGACAACCGTGCACTCCCCGCCGCAGAAGCAGAAGACGCCGCCCCACCGGAACAACGCCGACGACGGCTCCACGGCGTCGTCGGACCCGCGGGCCCGTCGGGATCAGCGCCAGGTCCTCGACGACCGGCGACAAGAAGACGCTCGGACAACAATCGAGCGCCGCCGAGAAGCTCGGCGACAATCAGACCAGAGGGCTGGGAACGTTGTCGACGCGCGCGCGCCCGGTGAACCAGGCGACTTGCCGTACGCGGCAGGCTGCCCTGCGTTCACCCGTGAGCTGCGGCGCGTCCAGTGGCCCAGCATGAAGAATTTCAAGCCCGACGTACCGGAGAAGTACGACGGCAAGACGCACCCCTCGGAGTTCCTCAGCGTTTACACCATTGCGGTGCAGGCCGCCGGGGGGCGCGACGAGAAGATTTTGGCAAATTACTTCCCGCTCGTGCTTAAGCCGAACGTTCGTTCGTGGCTTATGCACTTGCCGGAGGTCTCCATTTCTTCTTGGGCGGATCTTTGCCACCAGTTCGTTGGCGCCTTCACCGGCGGCCACAAACCCCACGGCCAGGAGAGCGATCTCCACATTCTGGCCCAGAAGGAAGGAGAGTCCCTGCGCAAGTACATCCAACGCTTCAGCCGTGTGCAGCACAACATCCCTGATGTCCACCCTGCCGCGATTATCAGCGCGTTCCACCAGAACGTGCGTAACCGCCGCATGCGTGAAGAAATGGCGATGACCAAGATTCGGGATGTCAGCGAGCTCTATGCTCTGGCTGATAAGTGCGCACGCGCAGAAGAGGGGAGGAGACTCCCTGGGGAGGATGCTGGCGCAGGAGGAAGCGACAGCGACGACGCGGCCCCGGCAAAGAAGGGCCGGCGGCGGAACAACAGAAGGAAAAACAAGAAGGAAGTGCTTGCCGTCGAGAAGTCCGGCAAGGAGGCTCCCGCCAAGCAAACACAGGCTGGCGGCTCCGGCAAGGAGCCTGCCCCTGTGGCGGCAGCCGACAAGCGGGACGGCTCCGACAAGCCATACTGCAAGATCCACCGCACCAAAGGCCACGACCTCTCCAACTGCAAACGCGTCGAGTATCTCGTCGAGCAGCAGAAGGCTGAGTATGAGAGGCGCGACAAGGAGAAGGCCCAAGGTGGCGGGGGAGAGCCAAGCAAGAAGCGGCCGTTCAATGGCCGGGGAGGACGCCGCGGCAAGGCTAAGCAGCGGCAAGGTGACCGACCTCCCCGGGGCCGCGACAAGGATGAAGAGGACGACGACGAAGACATGGAGGATGAGGATAACAGCGAGCAGGAGTTCCAGAAGGCCACGGAGGTCCTGTGCATCGACGGTGGCGCCTCTCTGCACACCTCACACCGCCAGCTAAAGCAGTGGGTGCGCGAGGTGAATGCAGCAGAGCCGCCCGTGGAGTCGCGCAGGCTCCTCAAATGGTCCAGCACGCCCATCATTTTTGATCTTGAGGATCACCCTGACCGCACCACTGCGGTCGGGTGCTTGCCGATGCTGGTCTCTCCCACCATCCGCAACCTCAAGGTCACCAAAATGTTGGTTGACGGCGGGGCCGGGCTGAACTTGATCTCCTCTGCTGTGATCAAGAAACTCTAAATTCCAGATGGAGAGCTCGAAGAGACCGGTTCTTTCCAAGGAATCAACCCGGGAAGGAGCAAGCCCAAGGGGAAGATCACTCTGCCGGTGACCTTTGGCGGGGAGCTCAACTTCAGAACTGAGCGCATCACTTTCGACGCTGCCGATATTCCATTACCATACAATGGAATATTCGGCCGTCCTGCCCTCGCCAAGTTCATGGCAGCTTCCCATTATGCCTACAATGTACTCAAGATGCCGGGGCCGATAAGCGTCATCACTATCCACGGCGACAAGAAGGATGCGCTTGTATGCGCCGACAAGATCTACCGGGATGCGGCAGCTGCGGCAGAGAACGATACACTTGCCGCTGAAGCTCCCGGGGGGAAGAAGACCAAGACCAAGTCCGGCAAGTGCTCTGGGGCCCACTCCGGCAACCGCACCTCTTCGGAGTGCTGCGCTGCCGTCGAGGACGTCCCATCGAGCTCCACCGGCAAGTGTAAGAAGGGAATGGCCGCTCCTCCGGCAACCAAGAAGGTGTCCGCCAAGGAGGACGGCACTGGTGGTACCTTCACCATCAGTGCCACACTTGACAGCAAATAGGAAAGCGCGCTCGTTGCCTTCCTGCGGGCGAATGTCGATGTGTTTGCCTGGCAACCATCTGACATCCCCGGTGTTCCCAGGAAGGTAATTGAGCACAAGCTTGCTGTTTGTCCTCATGCGCGGCCCATCAAGCAGAAAGTGAGGAAGCAAGCCGTGGAGCGCCAAGAATTCATCAACGAAGAGATCAAGAAGCTAGAGGCAGCAGGCCTAGTTAGAGGTGTGATCCATCCGACGTGGTTAGCAAACCCAGTCGTCGTGCGCAAGGCCAACGGGAAGTGGAGACTATGTATAGACTTCACCGATGTGAATAAAGCATGTCCCAAGGATCCATTCCCTTTGCCGCGCATTGACCAGATCGTTGACTCCACTGCCGGATGTGAGCTACTCTGTTTTCTTGATGCATATTCAGGCTACCACCAGATCTTTATGGCCAAAGAAGACGAAGAGAAGACTGCATTTATCACTCCATGTGGCACTTATTGCTTCATACGCATGCCATTTGGGCTGAAGAATGCAGGATCAACATTTGCAAGGGTAGTGCACACTGTTTTCGAGCCACAGATCCACTGAAACGTAGAGGCTTACATGGATGACATTGTGGTGAAGAGTAAGAGCAAGGAAACCCTGATCCATGATTTGGAAGAAACAGTTCAGAACCTGCGCAGGATACAGCTCAAGTTGAACCCCGAGAAGTGCGTCTTTGGAGTTCCCTCCGGCAAGCTTCTCGGATTCTTTGTGTCACAGAGGGGGATTGAAGCCAACCCCGACAAGATTAAAGCCATTGAGCAAATCGAAGCCCCGAAGCGCGTCAAGGATGTCAGAAGGCTTGCAGGTTGTGTAGCTGCCCTCAGTAGGTTCATTTCGAAGTCTGCAGAACGCGCCCTACCTTTCTTCAAAATCTTGAAGAAGGCAGGTCCCATGAAGTGGACTCCGGAAGCGGAGGCAGCGCTGCAAGATTTGAAACGGTACCTCTCCTCCACTCCAATACTTGTCGCACCTAGACCACAGGAAAAGTTGTTGCTATATCTAGCGGCAACCAACCAGGTGGTTAGTGCTGCGTTAGTAGCGGAGAGGGAGTCCGACGAGGAGGCTACACCACCGGCAAGCGAGTCCAGCGACAAGCGGGGGGCTGCTCCAGCAAGCTCTGGCCCCGACAAGGACAACTCTGCGCAGGAACAAGATGAGGTGCGGAAGAAGATGGTGCAGCGTCCAGTGTATTTTGTAAGTTCCCTTCTTCAGGGAGCTAGATCAAGATACTCTGGTGTGCAAAAGTTGCTTTTCGGCCTCCTTATGGCCTCGAGAAAGCTGCGCCATTACTTCCAAGCACATGAGATAACAGTGGTCACTCGCTTTCCGCTGAAGAGGATATTGCACAACCCGGAAGCAACAGGCAGGATCGTCGAGTGGGCGCTGGAGCTGTCGAGCTTTGGACTCAAGTTTGAAAGTACTTCAACCATACAGAGCCGAGCTTTGGCAGAATTCATAGCTGAGTGGACCCCAACGCCCGATGAAGAAGTCCAAGAAACTAGTGCACCCGTACAAGAAGCGACAAGTGAATGGGTAATGTATTTTGATGGTGCCTTCTCGCTGCAAGGCGCCGGTGCTGGCGTGGTACTCATCGCGCCCACCGGAGAGCACCTCAAATATGTTATCCAGATGCACTTTCCCAGGGAGCAAGCGACAAACAACACTGCTGAATATGAAGGCTTGCTTGCCGGCCTCAGGATTGCGGCCGAACTTGGGATCAGGAAGCTGATTGTGCGGAGAGATTCTCAGTTGGTGGTCCGGCAAGTCAACAAGAGTTATCAGAGCCCTTTGATGGAAGCTTATGTAGATGAAGTGAGGAAGCTTGAGGAGCACTTTGAAGGTCTGCAAATGGAGCACGTCCCGAGAGCTCAGAATGAAATTGCAGATGGCCTTTCAAAGTGTGCTTCGATGAAGTTACCTGTGGAACCAGGGACCTTCTTGCTCAAGCTGACTCAGCCATCCGTTACACCATCAATCGGGCAGTCCAAGAAGAGAAAGTTGGTCTCCGGCGACTACTTGCCGGCGGATCTTCCTGAAACCGCCGCCAAGGTCCCCAAGATCAACAACCAGAACGCTGAGGAACAGTTTGCTCCTGCAGATCCTCGGGTCTGTACAGTTGAAGCAAGCGTTCCCGACAAGCCTTGCCCCGGCGAGCTTGCCGGGGGACCATCAGCTCCGGCAGAGCCAGAGGTTCTTGCCGCAGAAGCTGAGGTCCCCGCAGCGGCCCTCATGCCTTTAGTCCTCGTCGTTGAGCCCCAAGCTCCGGCATGGGCACAGCAGATCGTCCGTTTTCTGCAAACTGGAGAACTTCCCGACGACCCAGAAGAAATAGAGAAGATAACCAGGCAGTCAAGTATGTACCAGTTCGTGGATAACGAGCTGTACAGAAGAAGGCTCAATGGTGTCAGACTGAAGTGTATCTCCAGGGAAGATGGACAGAAGCTGTTGGCAGAAATACACGGAGGCATATGCGGCCACCACATTGGCGCAAGGGCGCTTGCCGGGAAAGCTTTCCGGCAAGGGTTCTTTTGGCAAGAAGCCCTCCAAGATGCAACTGCACTAGTAACCAAGTGTGAAGCGTGCCAGTTCCATGCAAAGCAGATTCATCAGCCAGCTCAAGCTCTCCAAACAATTCCTTTGTCCTGGCCCTTCTCGGTCTGGGGGCTCGATATCCTCGGCCCCTTCCCCCGAGCAGTCGGGGGCTTTGAGTACTTGTACGTTGCAATCGACAAGTTCACAAAGTGGCCAGAAGTGGAGCCAGTGAGAAAGGTGACAGCACAGTCAGCGGTCAGGTTCTTCAGGTCGATTGTTTGCCGTTTCGGGATCCCTAACAGGATCATCACCAACAACGGTACACAATTCACTAGTCGCACCTTCATGCAGTACGTCCAAGACCTTGGCGCCAAGGTCTGTTTCGCTTCTGTTGCTCACCCGAGGAGCAACGGTCAAGCGGAGAGGGCCAATGCTGAAGTGCTGCGCGGACTCAAGACAAGGAACTTTGACAGGCTGCGCAAGTGCGGAAGAAATTGGATAGAGGAGCTACCGGCGGCTCTTTGGTCAATCAGAACGACACCAAGTCGAGCCACCGGACAGACACCCTTTGCTCTAGTCTATGGAGCAGAGGCAGTTCTCCCCACGGAACTCGTATACGGATCTCCTCGAGTGCTCGCTTATGATGAGCTCGAGCAAGAGCAACTGCGGCAAGATGATGCATTGCTCCTCGAGGAGGGACGTCTCCAGGCTGCTGTACGAGCTGCTCGATACCAGCAAGCCTTGCGTCGCTACCATAGCCGCAAGGTCAAGGCCAGGAGTCTCGAGGAAGGCGACCTTGTTCTTCGGCGTGTTCAGTCCGCCAAGAATTCCAACAAGTTGACGCCGAAGTGGGAAGGCCCTTATCGGGTGAGACAAGTCACAAGGCCCGGCGCTGTCCGCCTTGAGACCGAAGAAGGCTTACCGGTGACCAACTCCTGGAACATAGAGCATCTTCGAAAGTTTTACCCATAAGGCGCGGTTGCCGTGATCCGCTCCGGCAACCACCTTTTGTACAAGCTTTGCCGCTGTTGCATGTAACCCTTTGTACAAAGCCGGGCGCAGACCCCGTGCATCAGTAAAGATTTTGTGTTTTGCGCCATTTGCCTTTTGCATGTCTTTCTCTGCTATTTGCATGCGTTATTTGGCATCTTGTGCAACAAACACATCCGGTAAGCATTACAACGCCGAAAGGCCATGTACTTGTTTCCGTCTTCTTTTCCTTTGCCTCTTAAGCAGAAAGAACGTTCCTCGCGCACAAGTTTGCCGGGGGGGAAGGAGATGGAAGAGGAACCAAGTGCTGTTCAAGAAAGAGAAGCCTTACCAAGAAGCAAGCAATATACGAAAGCTAAGTTATTAAGATTTGAGCAGTTCAAATTTTTAATTTTAGTTGTCTTCCTTGAACAATCACACTTTGTATGGAAAACCTGTGCGCGGAGGAACCTACCCGTAGCTAGCCGCACCCTTGCCTTGTTTTCGAGTACGCTCAACGACTTAAGTGAGCTGCAACAAGTGTCGCGCCCTTGCTTCGTTTTCGAGTTCGCTCAGCAAGCTAAGTGTGTTGCGACTAGCCGCGGCAAGGTTGCTTGTCGGTGAGACCTTGGCCAGCAGGCTGCTCAGAGTCCAGCACTCAGCGCTCGCGGCAAGGGACCCTTGCCGGCAAGCTCCCCGGGAGCGTAGGGTGAAAAGCATACAAAGTAAAGGACCAAGACAAGGAAGATAACATTGCACTGATTGATCAAAATAAGATAAATATCTTACAAAAGATAACTTGTCCCAGCGATTAATGAGTTCATAACACCCTATGCAGCAACAAAAAGAGATAAAGATAAAGGAGGCCTAATCTACGCGGTCGCCCTCGATCCTGGAGATCTTGTTCACCTTGGCGATGATGTAGGCGACCTGCTCCTTCAGCACCTCCATGTTTGCGTCGGCCGGCAGGCTGCGGAGAACGTTGGTGAGGTTTGTGCCGGGATTGCGGTATACAATCTTCGTCAGCACGCGCTCCAAAGTTCCCGTGTAGAGCAGGCGCGACTCCTCGGCCAGCTGCGCGGGGATCTTCTTCCGAAGACCTGCAAGAGCCGGCGCAATCCCTCTGAAGATGAGGCTGAGTTTGGCGCTGTGAGGGAGGTTCGGGTCCGGAGAGTAGATGAGATGCTCAACTTTCAGCGCCAGCAGCTCCTGGTCGATGTTGGACGCGGAAGATACCAAGTCCTCGGTCCATACCTCAACGGTACGGCGGAAGTTCTCGGCCGCTTTGTTGGCGCTGTCCACCAAAGTGCGCTCCTTGCGGAGCTCCTCCTTCAGCTTGGTCTCCCGATCCCGGACGGCATCAAGCGAATCCTTCAGCGTGGAGACCTTCAGCTCCAGATCCTCGATGGAGTCCTTGGCGGCCTTCAGCTCGTCGCCCTTCTCAGAAAGACGCACCTGGAGTTCTGAGTTGGTGTGGGCGTCCTTCTCGCGCTCTATGTTGAGCGCGGCGACCTTCTCCACGCTCGCCTTCAGCGACTCCTCCAGCTGCGCGACCTTGGCGGCAAGCTCCTCCTTGGCGGTCTCCGCGGCAGCCGCGGCGGCTTTCGCCTCTTTCAGCTCCCCGCCAAGGGCCTGCTCCCGACCGGCAAGGTCTTCCTCGTGGGAGTCGAGGTTGACCTTCCGCTGGGCGAGCTCTCCTTCTCGCCGGGACAGCTCCACCCCGGCGAGCCGCTGCTGCTCTTCGGCCTCGGCCTTCTCCAGCAACCACTCTTGATACTCCCCGGCGAGTCGCTCGCGCTCCTCCGCCACCTCGCGGAGGGCAGCCTGGTTGGCGGCGCTGAGCTCCGCCGCGCGCTTCTCCATCTCCGCGGCGGCCTTGGCGGCAAGGGCCTCCCGAGAAGCAAGCTTCGCCTGCCTGGCCCGGTAAAGGGCCAGGAGCTGGTGAAGCAGCTTCTCCTCCTCGGGCCCGTCGCTTCCGCCGGGCGCCTCGACGATCTTCAAGCCCGCGGAGGCGAGGACCTCTCCGTCAAAGGCCTCGCCCTCCGCGGGAGCTCGCGACGAAGAACCCCACGGCACCTGGATGAATACGCCGTTGGGGGCTTCAAGGTAGTAGCCGGCCTGCTCCTTTCCGGCGGAGGGGTCGGCGGCCGGCGCAGCACTTGATGCTCCCGCCGCCTCCGGGCCGGCGGTGCGGTCGCCGTCCCCCTCCCCGGCCGCTGCGTCCGCAGCCGGAGCGGTCTCCTGCGCGGCCGGCTCGGTGGCTCCCGCCGTGTCCTCGGCGACAGGGGCGTCGCCGCCGCCGCCCTGCGCGCCCTCCTCCTCGATGATCATGACTTCCGTCTCCATCTGCTCGGGGGGAGGAGGATCTAGAAGAAGAAGAAGAAGAAAAAGAAGTTCAAGCAAATATCCAAAAAGAAACAACTCCAAGAAGACAAAGTAACAAGACCTACCTTGGCGGACGTCGTCAGCGGCGGGCTCCCTCGCCGTGGAGCTCTGCCTTGGCGGAGTGGCCGCCCTCGCCGGGCTGCTCGCCCCTGGCGGGGTACTCGCCCTTGGCGGAGTCCCCGCCCTTGGCGGAGCGCTCTCCCTTGCCGGGGAGTTCGGCCTTGGCGGGGACGGCGGGGCCTGCGGCCCCTCGGGGGCGACCTCCGGACGCTCCTGCGGCTGTGGCTCCACCTCTGCACAAGTCAAGACAAAATAATCAGGATATTAGCACAAGGACAGATGCTCAAGCGCACCCGATAAATGGAAGTACAGACCCCAGACTTACGCTGGGGGCTGCGCTGGGGGCTGCTCCTCGGAGCAGCGCTCGGGTCCGGCAAGCTTGGCTCCGGCACGTCCCCAGTCGCCGCGGCGGGCGAGTCGTCCGCGACCTCGACCACGGGCACCTTGGCTTTCTTTGCCACTCGCTCCGCCAAGGTCCTGAAATCAAAGCAAGGCACAAGATTAGCATCAACAATAATCAAGACGAAACTTGAGAAGATGTAAGATCTCGAATGCTTACTCCTGTTCCTCCTCGTCGTCGTCGCTCAAGGCGGAGAAGTCAAACTCCACCTGGGGCGCGTCTGCGCGAGGAGCGGGAGGCGAAGACTCCCTCGGGCGCTTGGCGGTCCCTGGGGCTGGGGGCTGCGAAGACCCAGCCCCTGTGGTAGCCGGGGCCCGGGGAGCGGGCGGAGCCGCCGCTCCGCTCCGTGAAGACTCCTGTCCGCTCGGCGCCGACTTGCGAGGCGCCTCTGCCGTGGCCTGCGTGCGGGCCGCCTCCGCCGTGGCTGGTGCGCCGGTCGCCCCCGGCGCAGCTTGGCTCCCCCGGGGGGCTCGCGCTGCCCGGCGAGCTGGTTGTTGCCGGGGCGCCTGCGCCCTCGCCCCCGTCGCCGTCTTGCGGAGACGCTTCAGTGGAGACCGCCTAGGGCTTGCCCGGGGCGGGGAGGTCTCCGACGACGAGGAGATGTCGTCGGCGTAGAGCTCCGTAGACCCGCCGGAGTCCTCGGCGGCCTCCGCGTCCTCCTCCTCCTCCTCCCCGGCAGGCTTGCTGGGCCCGGCGCCCTGCGCCGCGGCCTCCTTCTCTCCGGCGCCTCCGCTCCTTCTGGCGCCTCCGCTCCCTGCGGTGCCCCTGTTCCCTCCGGCGGCGTTGCCTCTCGCCGCGGCCTCCGTCTGGATCCCAATGATCCCGGAGTGCCTCAAGGATGGGACTCCGGCGAGCTCGTCGGGAGGCAGCTTCAGTAGCCTGCGGATCTCCGCCTCCTCGGCTTGGCAGGATGCCTCCGCAGCATCTGCCTCGTCGGGCGTGTAGCCGAACTCTCCTGCCGCTGCGGCTGCAGCGGCCTCTTCAACCCGAGAAGCGATGTACGCTATCTCCTGGTCGGTGGTGTCCCACGTCAGCTCCCGAGTCTCGTTCTTGTTCTTCGCCACCTCCACAAGGTTGTCGAAGAAGCTGAGGATGTCTGATGGCGTGGGCGGAATCCATGTGCGGTCCACGCCGTGCGAATCACACGCGGGCATCATGGCGCGAAGAGGGTCGCAGGCCGTGCTGTTGCAAAGGGGCACCACTCCCCGGGGCCCCCTGAACCATTCCGGGTGGGCCGGGTCATGCTTAAACAGCTCCCGGACCATCCCCTTCAGCTCCAGCGACGTGAAGTTAAAGTTGAGCCCGGGGCGCAGCCTCATAATATCCGCCGAGTTGCCGTACTCCCAGGCCGGCCTTTTCCTGTCTTGGAGAGGGGCGATGCGGCGGCGGAGGAAGTCTGTGCCTACTTCTGCGATAGACAACCTAGCTGTCCGGAGACGGAGAATCCTAATGAGGGCGACATCGAGCTTCTTGTCGTCCGAATCCAGCTCGCTCCAGTCCCTGTCGCGCACGATAGGCGTTGTGCGCGGCGCGGTGAAGGATTGCGGCTGGTCCTCGACGATCCAACACCATTCCGCACGCCATTCCTCCCACTTGCCGCGGAGCTCCCCCGACAAGTAGGACTCCTTCTTGTTCAGACGGAAAACCCAAGATATTCCTCCGGAGAGGGGGGCGCCGGCCTCTGCTCTAGGGGTGAAGAAGTGCCTAAACAGCGCTACGTTTGGGTGTATTCCTATATAGTTTTCGCACATGTGTGCGAAAACCGCCATTGTGAGGATGGCATTGGGGGTGAAGTCAAGAAGATGGAGGCCGTAGGTGTGCATTATGTCACAGAAGAACTCAGAAAAAGGAGGGCAAAGACCGCAGTGGAAGAAGGCTGCGAAGAAATAGTACCCGCCGGGGTAGTTGTCCTTGGCGGCGGCTGGATAAGCTCGGGTACGGGGGTGCGCCTTGGTGCCCTTGGACCAGAACAAGTAATACTTGTTCCAGAGCTCCCGCGCGCTGAGCCTCGGCGGGAAGACGAGGTTCCGCTTCCGGTATGCGGTAAGCCTCGCCGCTTGCTCCGATTTCTCCTTCTTGGCCTTCTCCGCCTTCGCCTTCTCGGTCTTCGGGGCAATGGCGGCGGCGGCGGAGGAAGGAGAACGAAGAGCTCGGCGGCACCGGAGATGCAGACGGCGGCGGCGGAGCTGTGGAGGCGGAGCGCAAAGGGGATCTCTGGAGGAGGAAGAAGATGCAATGAAAGCGTAAGGAGGGGAACCGCTCCTGCTTCCTCTGCTTTTATGGGGAAGTGGGGGGCGTTTCGCCCTTTCTATTAAAAGAACGTGGGCACGTCCCATCCCACGACGCCGCAATCGACGCGTGCCGTTACAGGGGATGCGGCGGATGCGGAAGTGGATTCGGCGCGCCGTGGGCCGCGTGTGCCCGTGCATTGTTTTGGGCCTGGCCCAACAGCGCTCGGCACCGTGTGTGGCCCAGGCCCGGGGGCTCCTGTCGGTGTACTAAGGTAGGGGTACCTCAGTACCCCAACTTGTGCATGGGCAGTTGCAGCTTCCCGCGGCAGGGTTTACCACGTGCTCGCCGGAGACTTTCCTGCTCCATGTCAAACCATTCAAAAACAAAGTATACAAGACAGAAGATCGAGACCCCGGCAAGCGGAGCTTGCCGGGAAGGCCGCTCCAGGCTCAAAGTTACCTCACTCACGCAAGGCCCTGGCAAGAGGAGCTTGCCAGGAAGACTAGAAGATTACATCATAGAAGACACGCCTCGGCGCTATATGCGTCCCGGCGAGGGCCCGGGGAGCGACAAGCTTCAGACCCCGGCAAGCCCCCGGGCCCGGCAAGGTCAAGACCCCGGCAAGGTGCTTGCCGGGAGAGTTGCGCTGCGTGCCCGCGCTCCAGCTCATCGGCCCACGCGTCGCCCTGGGGCCTTTCCAGGGACGCGTGGCGGATGGCTGTGCAGCCTGGGGGACACGGTGGCACTCCACGGTGGTGAAGCCATCGCCGTGGCGGACGGAGACGCAAGGGCGGGAGCTTTTGGGGTCGACGGCGACGGGCATTAAATGCCCTTGTCCCCCACTGTCAAAGTAGGTAGCGACCACTGTTCACGCACTGTAGCTCCACTATTCCCGCACTGTTACAACTACCACCTCTTTTACGTTTTTACCCCTTTCTCCTACGTTGACACCTGTCGGTGACCCCTTGCACTATAAAAGGAGGCCCATGCACAACGTGGAGGGGGTTCGGAACCTAGATCGCTCATACGCTCGGTGTAGCTGGTTCTTCAAGCTCCCGAGCTCTCCAACTCAATACACAACTAAGCAGGAGTAGGGTTTTACGCGTCCACCGCGGCCCGAACCTGGGTAAACTGCCCGCGTGCTCGCTACGATCTGCTCTTC
>LR738713.1:148094609-148120104 GCA_902687465.1 Secale cereale | reverse complement strand
GAGGCTGAGTTTGGCGCTGTGAGGGAGGTTCGGGTCCGGAGAGTAGATGAGATGCTCAACTTTCAGCGCCAGCAGCTCCTGGTCGATGTTGGACGCGGAAGATACCAAGTCCTCGGTCCATACCTCAACGGTACGGCGGAAGTTCTCGGCCGCTTTGTTGGCGCTGTCCACCAAAGTGCGCTCCTTGCGGAGCTCCTCCTTCAGCTTGGTCTCCCGATCCCGGACGGCATCAAGCGAATCCTTCAGCGTGGAGACCTTCAGCTCCAGATCCTCGATGGAGTCCTTGGCGGCCTTCAGCTCGTCGCCCTTCTCAGAAAGACGCACCTGGAGTTCTGAGTTGGTGTGGGCGTCCTTCTCGCGCTCTATGTTGAGCGCGGCGACCTTCTCCACGCTCGCCTTCAGCGACTCCTCCAGCTGCGCGACCTTGGCGGCAAGCTCCTCCTTGGCGGTCTCCGCGGTAGCCGCGGCGGCTTTCGCCTCTTTCAGCTCCCCGCCAAGGGCCTGCTCCCGAGCGGCAAGGTCTTCCTCGTGGGAGTCGAGGTTGACCTTCCGCTGGGCGAGCTCTCCTTCTCGCCGGGACAGCTCCACCCCGGCGAGCCGCTGCTGCTCTTCGGCCTCGGCCTTCTCCAGCAACCACTCTTGATACTCCCCGGCGAGTCGCTCGCGCTCCTCCGCCACCTCGCGGAGGGCAGCCTGGTTGGCGGCGCTGAGCTCCGCCGCGCGCTTCTCCATCTCCGCGGCGGCCTTGGCGGCAAGGGCCTCCCGAGAAGCAAGCTTCGCCTGCCTGGCCCGGTAAAGGGCCAGGAGCTGGTGAAGCAGCTTCTCCTCCTCGGGCCCGTCGCTTCCGCCGGGCGCCTCGACGATCTTCAAGCCCGCGGAGGCGAGGACCTCTCCGTCAAAGGCCTCGCCCTCCGCGGGAGCTCGCGACGAAGAACCCCACGGCACCTGGATGAATACGCCGTTGGGGGCTTCAAGGTAGTAGCCGGCCTGCTCCTTTCCGGCGGAGGGGTCGGCGGCCGGCGCAGCACTTGATGCTCCCGCCGCCTCCGGGCCGGCGGTGCGGTCGCCGTCCCCCTCCCCGGCCGCTGCGTCCGCAGCCGGAGCGGTCTCCTGCGCGGCCGGCTCGGTGGCTCCCGCCGTGTCCTCGGCGACAGGGGCGTCGCCGCCGCCGCCCTGCGCACCCTCCTCCTCGATGATCATGACTTCCGTCTCCATCTGCTCGGGGGGAGGAGGATCTAGAAGAAGAAGAAGAAGAAAAAGAAGTTCAAGCAAATATCCAAAAAGAAACAACTCCAAGAAGACAAAGTAACAAGACCTACCTTGGCGGACGTCGTCAGCGGCGGGCTCCCTCGCCGGGGAGCTCTGCCTTGGCGGAGTGGCCGCCCTCGCCGGGCTGCTCACCCCTGGCGGGGTACTCGCCCTTGGCGGAGTCCCCGCCCTTGGCGGAGCGCTCTCCCTTGCCGGGGAGTTCGGCCTTGGCGGGGACGGCGGGGCCTGCGGCCCCTCGGGGGCGACCTCCGGACGCTCCTGCGGCTGTGGCTCCACCTCTGCACAAGTCAAGACAAAATAATCAGGATATTAGCACAAGGACAGATGCTCAAGCGCACCCGATAAATGGAAGTACAGACCCCAGACTTACGTTGGGGGCTGCGCTGGGGGCTGCTCCTCGGAGCAGCGCTCGGGTCCGGCAAGCTTGGCTCCGGCACGTCCCCAGTCGCCGCGGCGGGCGAGTCGTCCGCGACCTCGACCACGGGCACCTTGGCTTTCTTTGCCACTCGCTCCGCCAAGGTCCTGAAATCAAAGCAAGGCACAAGATTAGCATCAACAATAATCAAGACGAAACTTGAGAAGATGTAAGATCTCGAATGCTTACTCCTGTTCCTCCTCGTCGTCGTCGCTCAAGGCGGAGAAGTCAAACTCCACCTGGGGCGCGTCTGCGCGAGGAGCGGGAGGCGAAGACTCCCTCGGGCGCTTGGCGGTCCCTGGGGCTGGGGGCTGCGAAGACCCAGCCCCTGTGGTAGCCGGGGCCCGGGGAGCGGGCGGAGCCGCCGCTCCGCTCCGTGAAGACTCCTGTCCGCTCGGCGCCGACTTGCGAGGCGCCTCTGCCGTGGCCTGCGTGCGGGCCGCCTCCGCCGTGGCTGGTGCGCCGGTCGCCCCCGGCGCAGCTTGGCTCCCTCGGGGGGCTCGCGCTGCCCGGCGAGCTGGTTGTTGCCGGGGCGCCTGCGCCCTCGCCCCCGTCGCCGTCTTGCGGAGACGCTTCAGTGGAGACCGCCTAGGGCTTGCCCGGGGCGGGGAGGTCTCCGACGACGAGGAGATGTCGTCGGCGTAGAGCTCCGTAGACCCGCCGGAGTCCTCGGCGGCCTCGGCGTCCTCCTCCTCCTCCCCGGCAGGCTTGCTGGGCCCGGTGCCCTGCGCCGCGGCCTCCTTCTCTCCGGCGCCTCCGCTCCTTCCGGCGCCTCCGCTCCCTGCGGCGCCCCTGTTCCCTCCGGCGGCGTTGCCTCTCGCCGCGGCCTCCGTCTGGATCCCAATGATCCCGGAGTGCCTCAAGGATGGAACTCCGGCGAGCTCGTCGGGAGGCAGCTTCAGTAGCCTGTGGATCTCCGCCTCCTCGGCTTGGCAGGATGCCTCCGCAGCATCTGCCTCGTCGGGCGTGTAGCCGAACTCTCCTGCCGCTGCGGCTGCAGCGGCCTCTTCAACCCGAGAAGCGATGTACGCTATCTCCTGGTCGGTGGTGTCCCGCGTCAGCTCCCGAGTCTCGTTCTTGTTCTTCGCCACCTCCACAAGGTTGTCGAAGAAGCTGAGGATGTCTGATGGCGTGGGCGGAATCCATGTGCGGTCCACGCCGTGCGAATCACACGCGGGCATCATGGCGCGAAGAGGGTCGCAGGCCGTGCTGTTGCAAAGGGGCACCACTCCCCGGGGCCCCCTGAACCATTCCGGGTGGGCCGGGTCGTGCTTAAACAGCTCCCGGACCATCCCCTTCAGCTCCAGCGACGTGAAGTTAAAGTTGAGCCCGAGGCGCAGCCTCATAATATCCGCCGAGTTGCCGTACTCCCAGGCCGGCCTTTTCCTGTCTTGGAGAGGGGCGATGCGGCGGCGGAGAAAGTCTGTGCCTACTTCTGCGACAGACAACCTAGCTGTCCGGAGACGGAGAATCCTAATGAGGGCGACGTCGAGCTTCTTGTCGTCCGAATCCAGCTCGCTCCAGTCCCTGCCGCGCACGATAGGCGTTGTGCGCGACGCGGTGAAGGATTGCGGCTGGTCCTCGACGATCCAACACCATTCCGCACGCCATTCCTCCCACTTGCTGCGGAGCTCCCCCGGCAAGTAGGACTCCTTCTTGTTCAGACGGAAAACCCAAGATATTCCTCCGGAGAGGGGGGCGCCGGCCTCTGCTCTAGGGGTGAAGAAGTGCCTAAACAGCGCTACGTTTGGGTGTATTCCTATATAGTTTTCGCACATGTGTGCGAAAACCGCCATTGTGAGGATGACATTGGGGGTGAAGTCAAGAAGATGGAGGCCGTAGGTGTGCATTATGTCACAGAAGAACTCAGAAAAAGGAGGGCAAAGACCGCAGTGGAAGAAGGCTGCGAAGAAATAGTACCCGCCGGGGTAGTTGTCCTTGGCGGCGGCTGGATAAGCTCGGGTACGGGGGTGCGCCTTGGTGCCCTTGGACCAGAACAAGTAATACTTGTTCTAGAGCTCCCGCGCGCTGAGCCTCGGCGGGAAGACGAGGTTCCGCTTCCGGTATGCGGTAAGCCTCGCCGCTTGCTCCGATTTCTCCTTCTTGGCCTTCTCCGCCTTCGCCTTCTCGGTCTTCGGGGCCATGGCGGCGGCGGCGGAGGAAGGAGAACGAAGAGCTCGGCGGCACCGGAGATGCAGACGGCGGCGGCGGAGCTGTGGAGGCGGAGCGCAAAGGGGATCTCTGGAGGAGGAAGAAGATGCAATGAAAGCGTAAGGAGGGGAACCGCTCCTGCTTCCTCTGCTTTTAGGGGGAAGTGGGGGGCGTTTCGCCCTTTCTATTAAAAGAACGTGGGCACGTCCCATCCCACGACGCCGCAATCGACGCGTGCCGTTACAGGGGATGCGGCGGATGTGGAAGTGGATTCGGCGCGCCGTGGGCCGCGTGTGCCCGTGCACTGTTTTGGGCCTGGCCCAACAGCGCTCGGCACTGTGTGTGGCCCAGGCCCGGGGGCTCCTGTCGGTGTACTAAGGTAGGGGTACCTCAGTACCCCAACTTGTGCACGTGCAGTTGCAGCTTCCCGCGACAGGGTTTACCACGTGCTCGCCGGAGACTTTCCTGCTCCATGTCAAACCATTCAAAAACAAAGTATACAAGACAGAAGATCGAGACCCCGGCAAGCGGAGCTTGCCGGGAAGGCCGCTCCAGGCTCAAAGTTACCTCACTCACGCAAGGCCCTGGCAAGAGGAGCTTGCCAGGAAGACTAGAAGATTACATCATAGAAGACACGCCTCGGCGCTATATGCGTCCCGGCAAGCCCCCGGGCCCGGCAAGGTCAAGACCCCGGCAAGGTGCTTGCCAGGAGAGTTGCGCTGCGTGCCCGCGCTCCAGCTCATCGGCCCACGCGTCGCCCTGGGGCCTTTCCAGGGACGCGTGGCGGATGGCTGTGCAGCCTGGGGGACACGGTGGCACTCCACGGTGGTGAAGCCATCGCCGTGGCGGACGGAGACGCAAGGGCGGGAGCTTTTGGGGTCGACGGCGACGGGCATTAAATGCCCTTGTCCCCCACTGTCAAAGTAGGTAGCGACCACTGTTCACGCACTGTAGCTCCACTATTCCCGCACTGTTACAACTACCACCTCTTTTACGTTTTTACCCCTTTCTCCTACGTTGACACCTGTCGGTGACCCCTTGCACTATAAAAGGAGGCCCATGCACAACGTGGAGGGGGTTCGGAACCTAGATCGCTCATACGCTCGGTGTAGCTGGTTCTTCAAGCTCCCGAGCTCTCCAACTCAATACACAACTAAGCAGGAGTAGGGTTTTACGCGTCCACCGCGGCCCGAACCTGGGTAAACTGCCCGCGTGCTCGCTACGATCTGCTCTTCTTGCTCCCTCCGCCCTCTTACCGCACAGACAAGGGGCTCCGGTCCCATAGGTGTTCGCGGCGGACAGTTTCCCCCGACAGAGAGCGGCGGCGCCGACAAGCTCAAGGATTTCGAGGCGCAGTGCGCGCCGTCGTCTGGTCCCGGCACCCCAACATCCTCGGGCTCCAGGGTTTCTACTGGGGCGCCGACGAGAAGCTCCTCATCCATGACTACGCGGCAGTCTCGCCAACATCGCCTTCACCAGTAAGTCCTACTCGCCATTACTAGAAGTACAAGCTTTTTTTCTTCTCTTTTCTGATGATGATGATCAAATTCCATTGTTTCAAACTGAATTTCCATGGTTTTTTTAGTCTGTAGCTACATTATCGTTCTGCAACTTGGTCAGCCTGTTATACTAGCGGTTAGTACGGAGTACTCCGTCAACTGCATGATCAATTTATACTAAAAATTTGAGGCCGCAAGGGCGTCAGTCCTTGGCAAAGGTGGCGCCCTTAGCCACAAGTACTGCTGCAATACACCCTCAATGCACAAAGTACTACTGCTGTAAATCAATATGAGTTAATTGGCTCTGGACAACGGTCATAATTCATCATAATTTGGCGCTAATGACCCAAAACCATTTGCCACTTTTAGCAGTAACTCTTGCTTGATTGTGATTACACTTTTATCTTTTGAAACTTGACTACCTGGGGTACTCTTGGTTTGGTACTATAGTAGTAGTACTCCTCTTCGGTCTTCACTTGCAAATGCAGCAGCTATTGATCCATGTTCATGTGTTTGATTGAAGCAAAATTAAGATGGAGATTTCAGGCAGGAAAAAAATAGTTTGTGATTCCTCTATGGACAAAAAGTAAAGCAGCTAATTGATTTTCATGTGTTTGATTGCAGGGCGGTTCGGCGTGTCATCGCCGATGCACCTGAAATAGCAGTGCTAATGAACTAACTACATTGGTATTTAGATTTCAGAAACAACGGACAAAATCTCTACCTAAAAATGAAACGAGGCAGGAACAAAATGATAAACATGTACTACCAGACTTGCTTTAGTGCCAAGCTTGATAGAAACAATCTGCATGGTCACATGTGCTCATACGGGCGGATACGTCATGGCGGAGGCGACCAAGGCGACCAGGGCGACCGGGGCGGCCGGCACTTCGGGTGTTCGCCAGGTTGGTGGACGTTTCTGGGCGCTGGCGGAAGACGACGATGAGGGGGACGATGAGGACATCGCCGGGTCGCCGGAGGCCTCGTCGCCGATGCCATCTGATCTGGTCTGCGAGGCTTTCGAGCCAAGCTATGAAGAGACGGATTTGGCCTTGCTGGTCGACACGGTGGTGCCACGCGATGATCCGGCGAGGATCGGGATCTCCAAGGAGGCAGTGGTGGAGATCGCTCGGCGAGTCGCGCATCGGAGGACGGCGGCGACGGCGGTCCGGCCATGGCGCGGCCCTCTCCCGAAGGTACGTCTCCCAAATCTTACGCTTTTTGATCTTATGCCTATGGATACTTGGAAGAAAGTTGAGAGGAGGAAGAAGAATAGGCCGAGGACGGTGGTGACGGCGGCACCGACGGCGCCGGCGGCCGGCCAGGCGCCCGAGATCCGAGCGGCGAGGAGAGCTCGTTTGAATTCTCTCCTAGGCCTAGTTGGGCCAGACAAGGGGGTGAGTTCGGATCAACGGCCCAGTGTTGATGGAGCCCAGGTCGGTGGGATGGGGTGTGGGCAGCGCGGCGCTGGAGTATCGGCCCGTGTAGTCAACCATTGCATCGATCGTATTCTGGGAGGAAACGAACGAGGCGACGTAGTTTGCGCAAGCCTTCCTATTCCTTCCTCGATACATGCTGCTAGGGTTCGTCCCGTGCGCGCTGTGTCGGGCTTCCCTCGTCGCCAGTCTAGAGGAGCGGGCCGCATCCCATCGCTCCTAGGGATGGCTGGCCGGGGCGCCGCTGGTCCACCGCCGACGAAGCCGGCCGCTCCCATCTCTGCCAGCGCGGGCGCTGCACGGGGTGCGCCGGCTCAGCTGGCTGAGCCCCAGCATCCGCCGCCCCAGTCAGGCGGGGGCGTGGGGCAGGTGAGGTCCGGCGGCCAGAGACCGCCTGGTCGCGCGGCTGTTGCGGCACCGGCCGCTGCGGAGGCGGGCCGGGGGCGCTATGGCCTGGACGATGGCGCGGCTACAACAATCGTAACCCCCAGCGGAGACGGTGGGGCGATGATGGCTATGACGCTTACGGCGAGGGGCAACATCGGGGTTCTTCGTCTACCGGAGGTGGCCGGGGTTATGCTTGGCAAGGTGATGGTGGTGTTGGTCGTGGCAACGGGTCGCAGGGAGGGTACCGTCAAGATGGTTTCTACGGACCTCCAAGTGGTTTTGTTGAGGGTGCCTTGGGTCCAAATCATCGCTTCCGGGGGAAGTACCGCGGAGGTAGGGGAGGGGGTAGGCGACATCCTCCTCCTCAGCGGCAAGCTGTGGCCACCCCCGACGTGCCTATCGGGGAGACTACGGAGGCGGCTCCTACTGTGCTTAATGCTGCTGCGGTGGAGGCGGTTCGGGCTCTTGCTTTTGTCGAGGTTCCGGACCCGAATGTTGGGCTGGCTGATAAGTCGGTCGACAAGCCGGCCGGTGATCGTTTGTCCAAATGGCTCCGCAAGAAGGAGAAGATGATCTGTCGCCGGTGTGGGGTGGCGGGCCACTTTGCTGCTGAGTGCACCACGGTGATGTGTGACACGTGTCAGAAGCCCATGCATGAATCAGGGGAGTGCCCTGAACTACAGGGGCCCATGCCGGTGGTTGCTGTTTATGGTGTTTGTTCTGCTGATCTTATGTTCTTCGAGTCTCCATATATTGAGTCTGAGGCACCTGCGACGGAGATATCGCTCACGGGTGTTGTCAGGGTCACGCACGTGACTCTGTCTGAGGCTCAGATTGTGCATACGCTCAGTGAGTTGGTGTTGGGTAACTTTCAGTGGAAGCTGGTCAAGCTTGAGGGGCAATCTTATAAGGTTGATTTCCCTTCACTGGAGGATCTGAATCATACCCTTCAGTATGGCATGTGTAGGGTGGCGAGCACTAATTGCATCATTGAGTTTGCTCCGTGGAAGAAACCAGAGCCTCAAGGAAAGGCCCTTCCGCAAATTTGGGTTAGGTTTCTCGGGGTACCCCCGAAGCCCCTACAGAGCGCATGGACGACTTGGAGTCTGGGTTCACTCATTGGCAAAACGGTGAAGGTAGATATGCCTTTCACTCGAGCTAATGGCATTGCGCGCATGCTGGTGAGTGTCCTGGATGTCGAGCTAGTCCCCTACACTGTGAGATGGTTTCATGCTAGTCTGATGTATGACTTGGAGATTGAATTCGAGAGTTCAGAGCTTGTTCAGTCTGTCGATGGGAATGCGGACACAGACATGACAGAGGGAGACGACTCACGTGGCTTGAGTGATTCAGCCGCGGGTGGGCAGACCAAGACTGGGCCGAGCCCGGCGTTGGGTCAGACATCGCAGTCTTCCGGAGGTTCTGGGGGGAAGGGGGCAGCACCTCCTGTCACCTCTTTGTCTTCTCTTAGATTCGGTTCCTTTGGGGCGGCCTCAGCCCCCAGTCGGTTGTGGGGCCACAGGGCTGATCTGGACGATCCGGTGGAACAGGAGTTACCACCTTTGTCACCGCTGGTGGTGGATGCTGCACTTTTTGGCGTGGAGGAGGGAGTGAGGGGGGAGTCCCCAATAGCCTCGCCACCTCTATCCTCTCATCTTCGCGCTGGAGTACTAGAGGGGGTTCCTGAGCGGGAAGCTCTTCCGGGGTCTGGTAGCCCGCTCTCTGCTGTTCTTTCTGAAGGAAATATGCCCTAGAGGCAATAATAAAGATGTTATTTATATTTCCTTATATCATGATAAATGTCTTTTATTCATGCTAGAATTGTATTAACCGGAAACTTGATACATGTGTGAATACATAGACAAAATAGTATGTCCCTAGTATGCCTCTACTAGACTAGCCCATTGATCAAAAGCTGGCTATGTTTCCTAGCCACACACATGAGTTGTCATTTGATCAACGGGATCACATCATTAGGAGAATGATGTGATGGACAAGACCCATCCGTTAGCATAGCACTTTGATCGTTTAGTTTTACTGCTATTGCTTTCTTCATGACTTATACATGTTCCTATGACTATGAGATTATGCAACTCCCGAATACCGTAGGAACACCGTGTGTGCTATCAAACGTCACAACGTAACTGGGTGATCATAAAGATGCTCTACAGGTGTCTCCGAAAGTATTCGTGGTGTTGGCATAGATCAAGACTAGGATTTGTCACTCCGAGTGTCGGAGAGGTATCTCTGGGCCCTCTCGATAATGCACATCATAATAAGCCTTGCAAGCAAATGACTAATGAATTAGTCACGAGATGATGTATTACGGAACGAATAAAGAGACTTGCCGGTAACGAGATTGAACTAGGTATAGAGATACCGACGATCGAATCTCGGGCAAGTAACATACCGATGACAAAAGAAACAACGTATGTTGTTATGCGGTTTGACCGATAAAGATCTTCGTAGACTATGTAGGAGCCAATATGAGCATCCAGGTTCCGCTATTGGTTATTGACCGGAGAGGAGTCTCGGTCATGTCTACATAGTTCTCGAACCCGTAGGGTCCGCACGCTTAACGTTTGATGACGATCGGTATTATGAGTTTATGAGTTTTGATGTATCGAAGATAGTTCGGAGTCCCGAATGAGATCACGGACATGACGAGGAGTCTCGAAATGTCCGAGACATAAAGATTGATATATTGGACGACTATATTCGGACACCGGAAGTGTTCTAGGAAATTTCGGAATTTACCGGAGTGCCGGGGGGGTTACCGGAACCCCCCGGGGGAATGATAGGCCCTTGTGGGCCATAGGGAAGAGAGAGGGCAGCAGCCAGGAGGTGGCGCGCCCCCTCCCTAGGAGGAGCCCGAATAGGACTAGGGGAGGGGGGCGCGGCCCCTCTTTCCCTCTCCCTCTCCATCTCTTTCCTTCCCCCCCTTTCCTTCATTGGTGGATTCCTACTAGGAATAGGATTGCAATCCTATTCCTAGTAGGATTGCTTCCCTAGCCGCACCATAGAGGGTCGGCCGGCCTCCCCCCTTGCTCCTTTATATACGGGGGGAGGGGGGCACCCAGAAACACACAAGTTGAATTGTTCTAGCTGTGTGCGGTGCCCCCCTCCACAGAAACACACATCGGTCATACTGTTGCAGTGCTTAAGCGAAGCCCTGCGCCGGTAGATACATCATATCCGTCACCACGCCGTCGTGCTGACGAAGCTCTCCCGTGAAGCTCAACTGGATCAAGAGCTCGTGGGACGTCATCAAGCTGAACGTGTGCTGAACGCGGAGGTGCCGTACGTTCGGTGCTTGATCGGTTGGACCGCGAAGAAGTTCGACTACATCAACCGCGTCACTTGACGCTTCCGGTTCCGGTCTACGAGGGTACGTAGACACACTCTTCCCTCTCGTTGCTATGCATCTAGTAGATAGATCTTGCGTGATCGTAGGAAACTTTTAAAATACTACGTTCCCCAACAGTGGTATCAGAGCCAGGTTTATGCGTAGATGATATGCACGAGTAGAACACAATGAGTTGTGAGCGATACTAGTCATACTGCTTACCAGCATGTCATACTTTGCTTCGGCGGTATTGTGAGATGAAGCGGCCCGGACCGACATTACGCGTACGCTTACGCGAGACTGGTTTCACCGTTATGAGCACTTGTTGCTTAAAGGTGACTGGCGGGTGTCTGTCTCTCTCACTTTAGCTGAATCAAGTGTGGCTACGCCCGGTCCTTGTGAAGGTTAAAACAACACATACTTGACGAAACATCGTTGTGGTTTTTGTATGCATAGGTAAGAACGGTTCTTGCTAAGCCCATAGCAGCCACGTAAAACTTGCAACAACAAAGTAGACGACGTCTAACTTGTTTTTGCAGGGCATGTTGTGATGTGATATGGTCAAGACATGATGAGTTATACGGTTTTGTATGAGATGATCATGTTTTGTAAAGTTATCGGCAACTGGCAGGAGCCATATGGTTGTCGCTTTATTGTATGAAATGCAATCGCCATGTAATTGCTTTACTTTATCACTAAGCGGTAGCGATAGTCGTAGAAGCAATAGTTGGCGAGACGACAACGATGCTACGATGGAGATCAAGGTGTCACGCCGGTGACGAAGGTGATCATGACAGTGCTTTGGAGATGGAGATCAAAAGCACAAGATGATGATGGCCATATCATGTCACATATTTTGATTGCATGTGATGTTTATCTTATTATGCTTCTTATTTTGCTTAGAACGACGGTAGCATTATAAGATGATCCCTTACTAAATTTTAAGGTATAAGTGTTCTCCCTGAGTATGCACCGTTCCGAAAGTTCGTCGTGCCGAGACACCACGTGATGATCGGGTGTGATAAGCTCTACATTCAAATACAATGGGTGTAAGCCAGTTTTGCACACGCAGAATACTCGGGTTAAACTTGACGAGCCTAGCATATGCAGATATGGCCTCGGAACACTGGAGACCGAAAGGTCGAGCGTGAATCATATAGTAGATATGATCAACATATGATGTTCATCATTGAAACTACTCCATCTCACGTGATGATCGGACATGGTTTAGTTGATTTGGATCACGTGATCATTTAGATGACCGGAGGGATGTCTATCTAAGTGGGAGTTCTTTAAATAATATGATTAAATTGAACTTTAATTTATCATGAACTTAGGCCTGATAGTTTTTGCATATCTATGTTGTTGTAGATCAATGGCCCATGCTACCGTTCCTTTGAATTTTAATGCATTCCTAGAGAAAGCTAAGTTGAAAGATGATGGTAGCAATTACACGGACTGGGTCCGTAACTTGAGGATTATCCTCATTGCTGCACAGAAGAATTATGTCCTTGAAGCACCGCTAGGTGACAAGCCCCCTCCCGCTAATGTAGACGTTTTGAATGTCTGGCAGTCGCGGTCTGATGACTACACGATAGTTCAGTGTGCCATGCTTTACGGCTTAGAACCGGGACTTCAACGATATTTTGAACGTCATGGACCACATGAGATGTTCCAGGAGTTGAAGTTAATATTTCAAGCAAATGCCCGGATTGAGAAATATGAGATGTCCAATAAGTTCTACAGCTGCAAGATGGAAGAGAATAGTTCTATCAGTGAACACTTGCTCAGAATGTCTGGGTACTACAATCATATGACTCAACTTGGTTATAAAGTTGACGAAGATAGTGTTATTGATAGAGTTATTCAATCACTGCCACCAAGCTATAAAGGCTTCGTGATGAACTATAATATGCAAGGGATGCAAAATACAATTCCCGAGCTCTTCACTATGCTCAAAGCTGCGGAGGTAGAAATCAAAAAGGAGCATCAAGTGTTGATGGTTAACAAAACCACTAGTTTCAAGAAAAAGGGCAAGGGAAAGAAGGGGAACTTCAAGAAGAATAGCAAGACAATTGCTACTCTCAAGAAGAAACCCAAGTCTGGAGCCAAGCCTGAAACTGAGTGCTTCTACTGCAAGGGGACTGGACACTGGAAGCGGAACTGCCCCAAGTATTTGGCGGATAAGAAGGATGGCAAGGTGAACAAAGGTATATGTGATATACATGTTATTGATGTGTACCTTACAAATGCTCGTAGAAGTACCTGGGTATTTGATACCGGTGCGGTTGCTAATATTTGTAACTCGAAACAGGGACTACGGATTAAACGAAGATTGGCTAAGGACGACGTGACGATGCGCGTGGGAAATGGTTCCAAAGTCGATGTGATCGCCGTCGGCACGCTACCTCTACATCTACCTTCGGGATTAGTTTTAGACCTAAATAATTGTTATTTGGTGCCAGCGTTGAGCATGAACATTATATCTGGATCTTGTTTGTTGCGAGACGGTTATTCATTTAAATCAGAGAATAATGGTTGTTCTATTTTTATGAATAATATATTTTATGGTGATGCACCCTTGAAGAGTGGTCTATTCTTATTGGATCTCGATTGTAGTGATACACATATTCATAATATTGAAAGCAAAAGATGCAAGGTTAATAATGATAGTGCAACTTATTTGTGGCACTGCCGTTTAGGTCATATTGATGTAAAGCGCATGAAGAAACTCCATAGTGATGGACTTTTGGAATCACTTGATTATGAATCACTTGGTGCTTGCGAACCATGCCTCATGGGCAAGATGACTAAAACTCCGTTCTCCGGAACCATGGAGCGAGCAACAGATTTGTTGGAAATCATACATACTGATGTATGTGGGCCAATGAGTGTTGAGGCTCGCGGCGGGTATCGTTATTTTCTGACCTTCACTGATGATTTAAGCAGATATGGGTATATCTACTTAATGAAGCACAAGTCTGAAACATTTGAAAAGTTCAAAGAATTTCAGAGTGAAGTAGAGAATCATCGTAACAAGATAATAAAGTTTCTACGATCTGATCGTGGAGGAGAATATTTGAGTTACGAGTTTGGTCTTCATTTGAAACAATGTGGAATAGTTTCACAACTCACGCCACCCGGAACACCACAGCGTAATGGTGTGTCCGAACGTCGTAACCGTACTTTATTGGATATGGTGCGATCTATGATGTCTCTTACCGACTTACCTATATCGTTTTGGGGTTATGCTTTAGAGACAGCTGCATTCACGTTAAATAGGGCACCATCTAAATCCGTTGATACGACACCTTATGAACTGTGGTTTGGCAAGAAACCAAAGTTGTCATTTGTTAAAGTTTGGGACTGCGATGCTTATGTGAAAAAGCTTCAACCTGATAAGCTCGAACCCAAGTCGGAAAAATGTGTCTTCATAGGATACCCAAAAGAAACTGTTGGGTACACCTTCTATCACAGATCCGAAGGCAAGGTATTCGTTGCTAAGAATGGATCCTTTCTAGAGAAGGAGTTTCTCTCGAAAGAAGTGAGTGGATGGAAAGTAGAACTTGATGAGGTAATTGTACCTTCTCCTGAATTGGAAAGTAGTACATCACAGAAAAATGTTCCAGTGATTCCTACACCAATCAGTGAGGAAGCTAATGATGATGATCATGAAACTTCGGATCAAGTTTCTACTGAACGTCGTAGATCAACCAGAGTACGTTCCGCACCAGAGTGGTACGGCAACCCAGTTCTGGAAGTCATGTTACTAGACCATGATGAACCTACGAACTATGAGGAAGCGATGATGAGCCCAGATTCCGCAAAATGGCTTGAGGCCATGAAATCTGAGATGGGATCCATGTATGAGAACAAAGTATGGACTTTGGTTGACTTGCCCGATGATCGGCAAGCCATCGAAAATAAATGGATCTTCAAGAGGAAGACCGACGCAGACGGTAATGTTACTATTTACAAAGCTCGACTTGTTGCGAAAGGGTTTCGACAAGTTCAAGGAGTTGACTACGATGAGACTTTCTCACCTGTAGCGATGCTTAAGTCTGTCCGAATCATGTTAGCAATTGCCGCATTTTATGATTATGAAATCTGGCAAATGGATGTCAAAACTGCATTCCTAAATGGATATCTCAAAGAAGAGTTGCATATGATGCAACCAGAAGGTTTTTTCGATCCAAAAGGTGCTAACAAAGTATGCAAGCTCCAGCGATCCATCTATGGACTGGTGCAAGCATCTCGGAGTTGGAATATACGCTTTGATGAGGTGATCAAAGCATATGGTTTTATACAGACCTTTGGAGAAGCCTGTATTTACAAGAAAGTGAGTGGGAGCTCTGTAGCATTTCTAATATTATATTTGGATGACATATTGTTGATTGGAAATGATATAGAATTTTTGGATAGCATAAAAGGATACTTGAATAAGAGTTTTTCAATGAAAGACCTCGGTGAAGCTGCTTATATATTAGGCATCAAGATCTATAGAGATAGATCAAGACGCTTAATTGGACTTTCACAAAGCACATACCTTGATAAAGTTTTGAAGAAGTTCAAAATGGATCAGTCAAAGAAAGGGTTCTTGCCTGTGTTACAAGGTATGAAGTTGAGTAAGACTCAATGCCCGACCACGGCAGAAGATAGAGATAAAATGAAAGTCATTCCCTATGCCTCAGCCATAGGATCTATCATGTATGCAATGCTGTGTACCAGACCTGATGTGTGCCTTGCTATAAGTCTAGCAGGGAGGTACCAAAGTAATCCAGGAGTGGATCACTGGACAGCGGTCAAGAACATCCTGAAATACCTGAAAAGGACAAAGGATATGTTTCTCGTATATGGAGGTGACAAAGAGCTCGTCGTAAACGGTTACGTCGATTCTAGCTTTGACACTGATCCGGATGACTCAAAGTCACAAACCGGATATGTATTTTTATTGAACGGTGGAGCTGTCAGTTGGTGCAGTTCCAAGCAGAGCGTCGTGGCGGGATCTACATGTGAAGCGGAATACATGGCTGCTTCGGAAGCAGCAAATGAAGGAGTCTGGATGAAGGAGTTCATATCCGATCTAGGTGTAATACCTAGTGCATCGGGTCCAATGAAAATCTTTTGTGACAACACGGGAGCAATAGCCTTGGCGAAGGAATCCAGGTTTCACAAGAGAACAAAGCACATCAAAAGACGCTTCAATTCCATCCGCGATCTAGTCAAGGAGGGAGACATAGAGATTTGCAAAATACATACGGATCTAAATGTTGCAGACCCGTTCACTAAGCCTCTTCCACGAGAAAAACATGATCAGCACCAGGACTCCATGGGTGTGAGGATCATCACTTTGTAATCTAGATTATTGACTCTAGTTCAAGTGGGAGACTGAAGGAAATATGCCCTAGTGGCAATAATAAATATGTTATTTATATTTCCTTATATCATGATAAATGTCTTTTATTCATGCTAGAATTGTATTAACCGGAAACTTGATACATGTGTGAATACATAGACAAAATAGTATGTCCCTAGTATGCCTCTACTAGACTAGCTCATTGATCAAAAGATGGCTATGTTTCCTAGCCATAGACATGAGTTGTCATTTGATCAACGGGATCACATCATTAGGAGAATGATGTGATGGACAAGACCCATCCGTTAGCATAGCACTTTGATCGTTTAGTTTTACTGCTATTGCTTTCTTCATGACTTATACATGTTCCTATGACTATGAGATTATGCAACTCCCGAATACCGTAGGAACACCTTGTGTGCTATCAAAGGTCACAACGTAACTGGGTGATCATAAAGATGCTCTACAGGTGTCTCCGAAAGTATTCGTGGTGTTGGCATAGATCAAGACTAGGATTTGTCACTCCGAGTGTCGGAGAGGTATCTCTGGGCCCTCTCGGTAATGCACATCATAATAAGCCTTGCAAGAAAATGACTAATGAGTTAGTCACGAGATGATATATTACGGAACGAGTAAAGAGACTTGCCGGTAACGAGATTGAACTAGGTATAGAGATACCGACGATCGAATCTCGGGCAAGTAACATACCGATGACAAAAGGAACAACGTATGTTATTATGCGGTTTGACTGATAAAGATCTTTGTAGAATATGTAGGAGCCTATATGAGCATCCAGGTTCCGCTATTGGTTATTGACCGGAGAGGAGTCTCGGTCATGTCTACATAGTTCTCGAACCCGTAGGGTCCGCACGCTTAACGTTTGATGACGATCGGTATTATGAGTTTATGAGTTTTGATGTATCGAAGATAGTTCGGAGTCCCGAATGAGATCACGGACATGAGGCGCGGCCCCTCTTTCCCTCTCCCTCTCCATCTCTTTCCTCCCCCCCCTTTCCTTCATTGGTGGATTCCTACTAGGAATAGGATTGCAATCCTATTCCTAGTAGGATTGCTTCCCTAGCCGCACCATAGAGGGCCGGCCGGCCTCCCCCTTGCTCCTTTATATACGGGGGCAGGGGGGCACCCAGAAACACACAAGTTGAATTGTTCTAGCCGTGTGCGGTGCCCCCCCTCCACAGAAACACACCTCGGTCATACTGTTGTAGTGCTTAAGCGAAGCCCTGCGCCGGTAGATACATCATATCCGTCACCACGCCATCGTGCTGACGAAACTCTCCCGTGAAGCTCAACTGGATCAAGAGCTCATGGGACGTCATCAAGCTGAACGTGTGCTGAACGCGGAGGTGCCGTACGTTCGGTGCTTGATCGGTTGGATCGCGAAGAAGTTCGACTACATCAACCGCGTCACTTGACGCTTCCGCTTCCGGTCTACGAGGGTACGTAGACACACTCTTCCCTCTCGTTGCTATGCATCTAGTAGATAGATCTTGCATGATCGTATGAAAATTTTAAAATACTACGTTCCCCAACACTTTCGCCAGCTCACGAGGAGGTCTCGGGGGGCGTGGCGACCGGTCTACGTGCGGCTGAGTCTGGCGATACTTCTCCTGACGGGAAGCACTCGGGAACCTCCATTGGCAGGAGCTCGCCAACGAGGTTGTCCCCGGTGCACTCGCCTTTGGTGGCGCCGGTGTCATCTCCAGGGGTGTCTTTGGCAGGCAGCCCAGGCACTCTTGGTCAGGTGGGCGGGGGTGTGCTTGGGTCTACGGCAGGAGGCCCTACCCCGAGTGGACCCTCCACCGTCGACGTCGTCGCCTTCGGGGGGATATCTGATTCCATGTCTGACGGCCGACGGCTCAACAGCCGCCTCCAGGACCAGCCTGATGTGGATGATCTGCAGATGGGTCGTGCCATGCGGCAGGCCAAGCTGCGGGACATTGAGGACTCGACAGGTATGTCAGTCAGTACTTCCAATTCGATTTTGCACTTTTCTGCGAATGATGTTATTAATAATGCAAATCAATTGGGCGTTTCGTTAGGCGGGAATGGGAAAGAAATTGCTAAATCTGTTAATGACTTGTTTGATCGTGAGGCGGAGCGGGCGATTGAGGTTATTAGAAACTTAGCAGCCGTTAAGCCGTTGAATAACTCAGAAATTGATGCCTTAGGGGTGCGGGTTTTGGACAGTCTTTGTGAGGACCTTGGTCCATCTCCCGCGCAGTCTGATGATGAGGACAGTGGTGAAGTCAGGGAGGAGTCGCTCCAGGATGATTCCCAGGTTAATCATGTCCCTGAACTTGGTTGTATGGACCGGGCTGGGGAGCACTGTAAGCCTAAGCGTAAATGGAGCCGGAAGATTTATCCGGTATCGGCTGTGCGAAGGAGTGTTCGGATTCAGACTGCCAAGAAATTTCATGATGAAAAATGAGAGGCATCTTCTGGAATAGCAGAGGTCTGAAAGACTTGGCTAAACGAAGGTTCTTGGCGGATGCTTCGATCGAACACAAGTTAGATTTCATCGCCCTCTCTGAGACTGGTAGAGACAATTTTACCTCCCAGTTTCTTGGTACTTTATCAGGAGGGGTTGATTTTGATTGGCACTGCTTACCCCCCAGAGGAAGGTCCGGTGGGATTTTACTTGGGGTGAGGCGAGAGTCTTTAGAAGTTCTAAATGTGGTTTTGGGGGAGTTTGTCGTTAAGTTCAGGGTGAGATCCAGGATCGATGGATTCCAGTGGGCACTGGTGGCAGTGTATGGAGCCGCGCAACCTGAGTTAAAACCAGACTTTTTGGCTAACCTCGTTCGGATTTGTGGAGATGAACAGCTCCCAATTCTGGTGGGAGGTGATTTCAATATTATTAGAAGACGAGAGGAGAAGAATAATGATAACTTTGACGGCAGATGGTCGTTCATGTTTAATGCTATTATTGAAAGCTTGGATCTCCGAGAGATAGAGCTTTCCAGTAGACAATTTACCTAGGCCAATACATTACCGAACCCAACCTATGAGAAGCTGGATCGTGTTCTCTCTAGTGTGGAGTGGGAACAGAAGTTTCCCATGGTGACCGTACATGCTTTGTCGCGGGCAATCTCGGACCATACCCCACTTCTGGTTGACTCTGGAATACTTTCTCTTTCGAGCTAGCGTGGTTTGAGCGAGAAGGTTTCTTGGACCTGGTTGCAAGGGAATGGGCAAAGGATTCAGGAGGAAGATCGAATGTTGACAAATGGCAGAATAAGATTAGGCATTTAAGGCAGTTTTTACGCGGTTGGGCTAAGCATTTAAGCGGTGTGTATAAGGTTGAGAAGGAGAGGCTCATTAACCTCATACACACTCTTGATGTTAAGGCCGAGTCATCCGTCCTAGCGACCAGTGAACTGGAGGCTAAGGTAACGGCCGAGTTTAGGCTAAAAGAATTGTTGCGTGAAGAAGAATAGAAATGGGCACTTAGAGCCAAGGTGCACCTAGTTATCCAAGGGGATGATAACACACAATTCTTCCATTTGATAGCGAATGGTAAACATCGAAAGAAGAGAATCTTTCAGCTTGAGCAGGATGAAGGAACGATTGTTGGGCAGGAGAACCTCAAGCTGTACATCACAGATTATTATAAGCGGATGTTTGGGGCCCCTGAGGGTAGCTTCGTGTCCTTAGACGAGTCTCGAGTTCAAGATGTCCCCCAACTTGCGACAGATGAGAACGATATCTTATCTGCCCCGTTCTCGGAGAAAGAGGTGTTTGATGCGATTTCCCAAATGAAAAATAATAAGGCACCCGGCCCGGATGGTTTTCCGGCTGAGTTTTACAAAAAGTGTTGGCATATTATTAAGGATGATTTACTTGCGATGTTCCATGATTTGTTTGCTGGACATTTGAAGCTATTTCACCTTAACTTCGGCACAATTACTTTACTTCCTAAGAAAGCAGAGGCAACTCGAATCGAGCAATTTCGACCAATCTGCCTTCTTAATGTCAGTTTTAAAATTTTCACTAAGGTGGGAACGAACAGATTGAGGCAGATTGCACATAGCGTTGTGCATCCTTCTCAATCTGCTTTCATGCCGGATAGAAACATCCTTGAAGGGGTTGTTGTCCTTCATGAAACGCTCCATGAGATCCACACGAAAAAACTCGATGGGGTTGTTTTTAAGGTGGACTTCGAGAAAGCGTACGATAAGGTTAAATGGCCTTTCCTTCAGCAAGCTTTAAGAATGAAAGGATTCGACCCCTCCTGGAGAAAGCAGGTTGATTCTTTCACTCAAAAAGGCTGTGTCCGAATAAAGGTGAATGATGATATTGGCCATTACTTTCAGACTCACAAGGGTTTAAGACAGGGAGACCCGATGTCTCCTATCTTGTTTAACACAGTAGCAGACATGTTAACAATCCTGATTGGTAGAGCTAAAGAGAATGACCAGGTAGGTGGTCTAGTTCCACATCTAGTGGATGGTGGACTGTCCATCCTTCAGTATGCGGATGATACTATTATTTTCATGGAGCATGATTTGGCTAAGGCGAGAAATATGAAGCTTGTGCTTTGCCTCTTTGAACAACTATCGGGGTTGAAGATTAACTTCCATAAGAGTGAGCTGTTCTGCTTTGGAAGAGCCAAAGATGAACAAGATGCATACAAGCAGCTGTTCGGATGTGGGGTAGGGTTGTTACCTTTCACATACCTCGGCATCCCGATTCATCATCGCAAACTCTCTAATAAAGAGTGGAAGAGTCTTGAGGATCGATTTGAAAAGAAACTCAGCTGCTGGAAGGGCAAGCTTATGTCATACGGGGGCCGACTAATTCTAATTAATTCGGTGCTTACGAGTTACGAGTATGCAAATGTTTCTGCTGTCCTTTTTCATAATCCCAGTAGGGGTAAGGAAAAGACTGGATTTCTATCGGTCGCGCTTCTTTTGGCAGAGTGATGAGTTAAAACGCAAGTATAAGCTCGCTAGATGGGATGTTATTTGCACACCTAAGGATCAAGGGGGTCTTGGAATTGAAAATTTGGAGGTTAAGAACATGTGCTTACTCAGCAAGTGGCTGTTTAATTTATCCTCTGAGACTCATGCCACATGGGCCCAGATCTTGCATAATAAATACCTTACCACCAAGACGTTAGCACAGGTGACAGTTAGACCAACTGATTCACCTTTTTGGAAAGGACTCATGAAAGTGAAGTCAGCCTTTTTCAATAGAACTAAGTTCATCGTTGGTAATGGTGTCTCCACAAGATTTTGGGAGGATTCGTGGTTGGGGGAGACGCCCCTAGATATCGAATATCCTTCTCTCTACAATATTGTTCAACGTAAAGAAGATTACGTTGCAACAGTGTTGCAGTCCACTCCTCTTAATATTCAATTCCAAAGGACGCTGGTTGGAAACCGTTGGGATGCATGGCTTCATCTGGTGAGAAGACTGATGGATGTTCAGTTGTCTCAGCAGTCAGATCTTATTCACTGGAAACTGACTAAGAATGGGAGGTTTTCAGTGAAGTCGATGTATATGGATTTAATCAACTGGGTGCCTATCCCTCGGTCTGTTCACATTTGGAAAGTCAAAGTTCCCTTACGAATTAAAGTGTTTATGTGGTTCGTCCATAAACAAGTAATTCTCACTAAGGACAATTTGGCCAAAGATAACTGGAATGGGTCTCTGCGATGTAGTTTTTGCGACCAGGCTGAATCAATCAAACACCTCTTTCTCGATTGTCCGCTGGCTAAAATCTTATGGCGTTCAGTCCATATAGCCTTTAATATTACTCCTCCTACTACCATCACCACATTATTTGGCACATGGCTACATGGAGTCGATAAAGAATTAGCGAGTCACATCCGTGTGGGCGTTTGTGCGTTATTATGGGCTATATGCAATTGCAGGAATGACTTGGTTTTTAATAGAGCAACGAATGTTCATTTTTTTGCAGGTTATTCTCCGGGCCACTGCTTTGATCCGTATGTGGTCGCTACTCACTCCGATGGATGCCAGGGAGCGTTTGGTTACTGGGTCTATTCGTTGGGAGATGGTAGCTCGGGCTATTTTCAACCGGTTTGGATGGCGGCCATGTAATAGGATAGGAGTTTTGGTCCTGTTTACATTAATGCCTCCGATTGTGGTGACCTCGTTTTTTTAGCTCGGTTTGAGCACTTTGTAATTTCGGTTCCCATACTTGGAGACTTTGATGTTTTGTGTTGCTTATTAATAATATGGCCGTATACATCTTTTGGATGCAGAGGCCGGGGTCTGACCCCCTTTTCAAAAAAAAGTGGTCAAAGGTTCAAATGGCAGAGATCTTTTTTTATCGCATGGAAAAAACTCCAGCATTACAATGTGTTCCGATGATCAATATGCAATGGCATATGAGGTTGTAGGAGCTGAAACTCTAATGAGGTGAATGAGATTGAACATCTGTATGCAGGGATAGCAGAATGACAGATAGTCTACTACTCCCTCCGTCCGGAAATACTTGTCATCAAAATGAACAAAAATGATGTATATAGAACTAAAATACATCTAGATACATCCTCTTTTATACATTTTGATGACAAGTATTTCCGGACGGAGGGAGTACTAGTTAATAGTTATGCAGTTAGATCCACCACAGTCAACTGAAGATGCCAGGTAGTCTACTACTTAGCAGCGAATTAGCCACATTGGCGTCTGTTTAAAGCGGGAGCAAGTCCGCCCGAGTCTCTCACCACCACATGTTCAGCCGTAAGGAGGGTGGTGGCAGTTTCATGCACGGCAGCGCTACCGCCGTCGGTGGACTGGCGGCAGAAGGGCATGGTGACCGCCGTCAATGACCAGGGGTAGTGCTGCAGTTGCTGGGCTTTGTCCACGATCGTGGCCGTGGAGGGCATCGACGCAATCTGCACTAAGAACCTCACGTCTCTATCTGAGCAGCAGCTCGTGGACTGCGACACGAAATCCAACGCCTGCTGCAATGGGGGCCTCATGGACTACGCCTTCCAGTACATCGCCAAGCACGACGGGGTCGCCGCCGAGTACGCGTACCCCTATAAGGCGCGGCAGGCCTCCTCATGCAACAAAAAGCCGTCCGCCGTGGTCACCAACTCATAGACGACGTGGGAGGTGTCGAGCAGCAACTCGAGGATCTCGCGCGCTTGCCCCGCGCGGAGGGTAGCGAGGGCCGCGGAAGCGGCGGCGCATAAGGCGGCGACATTGTCCCTGTGGTCGGCGAGCGGGGAGCGCATGCGGGTGGCGGCGACGTCTACGCCCTTGAGGCTGGTGCTGAGGCTAGTCAGCATAGCCGCGGTTGATGATGCCGACGAGCTCGGCGCAGAGGGCATCGAGGTGGGAGCGCAGCTCGGCGGCGAGGCTCTCAAGGGGCACGTAGGAGCGCCGTCTGTCGCCGGGCGCCGAGGAACGCCGTCTGTCGCCGGGCGCCGAGGAACACCGACATAGACGACGCGGGAGACCAGCGGGGCGGCGGCGGTGGGTGAGTGAACGAGAGAAGGAAATGGGTCTTTGACCCGGGTCGGCGGCGGTGATTTGAAGCTCGTCGTCGAAGGGAGAGGAGAGCAAGCTAGTTTGGTTCGACCGGCTCGGGTGGGATCTTTTAGTCAGTGGGCACTTTGCAAAAAAGCCCTCAAGTGCCTACTTATTTGCGCTATTACGGCCACATGTCCAGTCCACGCCACGCTGTATCACTGGAACAGCGCCACCTAAGTGAATACGTAGAGAAAAGCGTACAATGGACCGTATATGACCCTAGAGCAAGTTTAGGGATTGTATTTCGGTGGACTAAAGCTGTCACCGGCGCAAGTTATAGGCCCTATAGTGAATTTTTCTGAAAATGATATACCGGATTGCAAGGAGGCAGCCTCTAGGAAGTTTGTCCCTGCAACCATTTGCTGTCATTAACATCTTGATCAAATACCTATTCTGCATCCGATTGCAGTTGTGATCTCTAGCGTCTGTGTTGCATGAATTTTCCATGTATCTGATACCCTTCTATAGCAGCACTGTCCTCTGCTTCGTGATAATCTACTGAAACTATTCCAGATATATATCTGGGGACAACTTGACCTTTTGAGGAGCAAATGTCAGACGGATTTGTTCACGTTGTATATCCTTTGGTGATATTGAGCACGTGGTAGTCCTACAGCTTCCAACATAAGATCTAGTATAAGAGCAAGTCCAGCGGAGTGACCCATTTGTGTTTGTTTGGATTGGCGCGAACACAAAAGTCGGCCCAACACGTCGACCCAAACGGACGCACGTTCGCTTTTTGTCCGCCTGCCAACCCATTCACAATCCATTTTTGAGCCGGATTTGCATCGGCGCGGACACGAGACGGACGCGTGCGCGCCATCTCCTCCCCCGGCCCCGCTGGTCGGTGGCAGCCTCCACCATTTGCCTACATTCCCACCTCCAAAAAACCTCCCGTCCGCGCGCGCTCCCACCCCCACCCGCCATGGACGACGACCTCGACGCCGCCGCCGACCTCGCCTCGTCAGGCATGACGACCACCCCCTCCGGCAAAGGCAAGCCTCGCCCCCCCGCAAGACCGCTGCCGCGCCAAAGCCTCATGCTAAGAAGGAGGACAAGCGGGATACGGCGTCAAACGCTTTGATCGCAAGCGTGGAGGACATGATGAGCAAGAAGGACTCAAGGGAGGAGGAGCGTCGGCGTTACTGTCGGTGTCATAACCGGCGGATCTCGGGTAGGGGTACCGAACTATGCGTCTGAGGATCGATGGTAACAGGAGACTGGGGACACGATGTTTACCCAGGTTCAGGCCCTCTCGATCAAGGTAAAACCCTACTTCCTGCTATATTAATATGGATGAATATGGATACAAGAGTTGATCTACCTCGAGATCGTAGTAGCTAAACCCTAAAGTCTAGCCTATGAGGATTTGAGATTCTCTGTTCTAGCCTCTACGGACTAAACCCTCCGGTTTATATACTCACCGGAGGGGCCTAGGGTTTGTACATGTCATCTTGCAGAGGAAGGAAAATCTACACCCGAACCTAAAACTTGCCATTACATGAATACAGGAGTTCTATCCGGATACGAGAGATGATCTTAGACTATGATCTTCACGGCCCACCAGTCCGGCCCACCAAGAGTTATCCGACCACATGAGGACCCCTCGATCCAGGACTCCCTCAGTAGCCCCTGAACCTGTCTTCGATGACGATTAGTTCGGCTTCCGTATTGTCTTCGGCATTGCAAGGCGGGTTCCTTCTTCCGAATATATCTTCTGCAAAAAGGTGTATTGTGTTCGGCTCTGCAAGGTTAGTACAACCCTTAGCCTCGAAGGCAAGGCTTTTAAAGGAAAATGAATAGTGTGTCTCTACTAAAAACTTTTGGGTGAAGCATCGCGTCCAACCCACTAACTTATCGAACCGTTTTATTTGGTCCTGTTTCGTGTTTCGAGGTATATCCTCATTAACACGTCCCATCAGAATAGAGATCGTGCCGCTTATTGTGGGATTCTTATCAATATGACGTGAGCACCCACGCCGCTCATTACGCACGACCGCTTTGGGAACTGGCGAGGTTTATGGCTAAAGTGGGGGATGCTCTGTATTCACAGCATTATAAAGTGATATCTATCCCTTTTCATCAGCCCCACGCCTTCCTCAAGCT
>LR738713.1:148066972-148092489 GCA_902687465.1 Secale cereale | reverse complement strand
GAGAGTGAGAGAGAGAGATCGATAGGAAGAAACCCTAGCGATCACTCCCATTCCCTAGAAAGAAGGTAGAGAGCTAGCCTTGCCTTTCTTCCTCCTCTAGACGACACAGCTCAAGGAGCAATCTTGTAGCCATCATATTGACATTAGTCATGACGCGGAGCCCCCGCAGAGCAGGAGTAGGGGTGTTATCTCCATGGAGAGCCCCGAACTTGGGTAAGATTCGTAGGCGTCCTAAGTATCGCCTTATCCCGCTTCCAGGGCTCGGAGACGTACTCTTGTCCCCATGCATGATAAGCCATCATTTGGCATATGTCGCACCAAAACCCCAACATTTGGCGCCCACCGTGGGGCAAGGTGCACCATCGTCCGGAGACATGTTCTGGACGGGAACTTTGTTCCTCCCTAGCGAGCGCAGCCAGTCTGAGATGTCCGCAGGCATGGATGCCGGGATGCTTCGTGACGCTGAGGCCGCATGCGCTGCGAGTGGGCTTGCCGATCTTCTCGACGAGGCCCGCCTCCGCGAAGAGCCCTCTCTGGTCGCAGAACCAGTCGGCTCGGAGAGCTGCCTCGTCGAGCTCCTCGACAAGCTCCACATCATCGACGAGCGCACCTCTGACATGGAGTCCATTGGCTCCTCTGATCCACCCGTCGACATGATCGTCGACCTCGACACGGCGTCCGCCGACTCCTTCCACGACCACGTGGTCATCGACGATCCCCTCCCCCTTGCGACCTGCGACACTAGCGTCAGCACCGTCACGGAGGTGCTGGCCGCCAGCCACGACGAGCCTTCCAATGGGTCCGGCCAGGACCCGTTACATGCGGCAATGCGGAATCTTTCCACCCGCATCGCCGCGGGTCAGACGGCACGTCGCTGGAAGCACTCCGCGTCTCGCTCCTCGAAAACGCCAACAAGTTAGCTGCCTCCCGACGCCTCACCGAAGCCTACCGCCGCGAGATGGACCGTGCCATAGGCGGCACGCCGGCTGCTGGCGAGCACAGCCGGGCCGACGCCGTCCGCGACCGAGGCGGGGCCCTGGCCAGTATGCTGGGGTCCCCGCAACCGGTATACGCCACCCCGTTGGAGAACCTAAGGGCCGCCCAGGCGGCAGTTGATGAGCTGAACCATTTAGAGGGAGATGAGCTTTGTTGCATGACGCAGCGCGTCCAGCAGCTCCTCGACACGGCGGCCGAGCAGCAGGAAGCCCGTCACCGGGTTCTGGAGGCCAACGTGCAGGCGGACAACCGTCCTCTTTGGCGGGAGCAAGGGGCTACGTCCCGTTCGCCAACAGTCGGCGCTCGCAGCCGGCGTGACTCGGAGCCGGCTGCCAGCCGCAGCCGGCAGACTCGCATCACCATCGAGCGCGATCAAGACGGCCGCCCAAGGGCTGTAGAGCGGCGGAACGAGTGCTCGCCTCCCCCTCGTCGGGAGAGGTGTGTGTCCCCGCCGCCTATCGACCATCCGTCCCTCGAAGGCCGCTTGGGCCGCCGCGAGGGAGTTGGGGAGAATGATGCCCACCACCGCCTTGACCAGCTGGCCCGGTCCCAGGCGGTCGAGGAAGAAGACGCACTCGGCCCGACTTACTTCGGCCCCCGCATCCGTGACGAGACTTTCCCCAAAGGCTTCTCACTCCCCCGAGACACTCCCAAGTACAATGGATCCATGAAGCCCGGGGACTGGCTGGTGGATTATTCCACAGCCGTCAACATAGCAACCGGCAACAAGCGTGTCACAGTGAAGTATGTGCCACTCATGCTCCAGGGCATGGCCCGGACGTGGTTAAACAGCCTCAAGCCCAACAGCATCAACAGCTGGCTGGACTTCACCGATGTCTTCACTCGCAACTTCACCAGCACCTACAAGCGGTCGCCCAAGCCACGGCAGCTCTCCCTATGCGTCCAATGCCCGAACGAGTCCGCTCCTGACTACCTGACACGTTGGGCCGAGCTGCTCAACTCTTATGAAGGGGTGCATGAGGTGCAAGCCATCGAGTACTTCACGGCCCGGTGCAGAGAAGGCACCTTACTCAAGCACAAGCTCCTCTGCGACGAGCCCACCACGCTGGACGAGCTGCTAAGCATAGCAGACAAGTACGCCACCGCAGACTCTTCCATGAAGTCCGAGCTGCACGTAGATGCTTCCGAAAAGATGGCTCCGCCGGCTCCTAGGATACTGGCTGGCGAGTCCAGTCGGCGCCAGCAGCAGACAAACAGACAACAAGCAAAAAGCCCCCCCCCCCGCAGGCTTCCAATAGCCGGCTGGTGGCGACAGTTGATGGCCAGCAGCTGATACGTTTCCAACGTATCTATAATTTTTTTATTGTTCCATGCTATTATTTATGTGTTTTGGATGTTTAATGGGCTTTGTTATACACTTTTATATTATTTTTGGGACTAACCTATTAACCCAAAGGCCCAGTCCAGATTGCTGGTTTTTTGCCTATTTCAGGGTTTTATAGAAAAGGAATATCAAATGGAGTCCAAACGGAATGAAATCTTCGGGAGAGATATTTTTGGAGCGATATCTTCATGGGAGACTTGAGAACCACGGAATAGGACTGACGTGGCGTCCACGAGGGTGGGCCCCCCCTACAGGGCGTGCCCCCTGTCTCGTGGGCCCCCGCTTTGTCCCCCGGTGCCCTGCTTCCTCCTATATATACCCATGTACCCCGAAAACATCAGAAGAAGAGAGAAAACCCTAGTTCCACCGCCGCAACCTTCTGTTCCCGTGAGATCCCATCTTAGGGCCTGTTTCGGAGCTCCGCCGGAGGGGGGATCTACCACTGAGTGCTTCTACATCAACACCATCACCTCACCATGAGTTGTGAGTAGTTTACCACAGACCTTCGGGTCCATAGTTAGTACCTAGATGGCTTCTTCTCTCTCTTTGGATCTCAGTACCAAGTTCTCCTCGGTCTTCGAGGAGATCTATTCAATGTAATCTCTTTTTGCGGTGTGTTTGTCGAGATCCGATGAATTGTGGGTTTATGATCAAGATTATCTATGAGAAATGTTTGGTTATTTTTTGAACTCTTTTATGTATGATTATAATATCCTTGCAAGTCTCTTCGAATTATTGGTTTGGTTTGGCCTACAAGATCTATAGTTCTTGCAATGGGAGAAGTGCTTGGCTTTGGGTTCAATCTTGCGGTGTCCTTTCCCAGTGACAGTAGGGGTAGCAAGGCATGTATTGTATTGTTGCCATCGAGGATAAAAGATGGGGTTTATATCATATTGCTTGAGTTTATCTCTCTACATCATGTCATAATGCTTAAGGCGTTACTCTGTTCTTATGAACTTAATACTCTAGATGCATGCTGGATAGCGGTCGATGTGTGGAGTAATAGTAGTAGATACAGAATCGTTTCGGTCTAATTGTTACGGACGTGATGCCTATATATAATGATCATGCCTAGATATTCTCATAAGTATTCGCTTTTCTATCAATTGCTCGACAGTAATTCGTTCACCCACCTTAGAATTCTACTATCATGAGAGAAGCCACTAGTGAAACCTATGGCCCCATGGTCTATTCTCAACATATCAATCTACAATCTACTTTACTTTTCCTTTTTTACTTTCTGTTCTTATATCCAAAAATATCAAACTATCATCTCTATCAGATCTCACTTTCGTAAGTGACCGTAAAGGGATTGACAACCCCTTATCACGTTGGTTGCGAAGTTCTTATTTGTTTGTGCAGGTGCGAGGGACTCGCGCATGGTCTCCTACTGGATTGATACCTTGGTTCTCAAAAACTGAGGGAAATACTTACGCTACTGTGCTGCATCACCCTTTCCTCTTCGAGGGAATACAACGCAAGCTCGAGAAGTAGCAAGAAGAATTTCTGGCGCCGTTGCCGGGGAGGCTTACGCAAAAGTCATATACCAAGTACCTATCACAAACCCTTATCATTTGCATTACATTTATTTGTCTCTCATTTTCCTCTCCCCCATTTCACCCTTGCCATTTTATTTGCCCTTTTTTTGCCGCGTGTTTATCATTCACTTGCTTCTTTTTAGCTTGTGTGTTGGATTGCTTGCTTATCACTATGGCTCAGAACAATACCAAATTGTGTGACTTTTCCAATACCAACAATAATGATTTTATTAGAACTCCAATTGCTCCTATTACCGATGCTGAATCTTGTGAGATCAATGCTCCTCTGTTGAATCTTATCATGAAAGATCAATTTTCCGGCCTTCCTAGTGAAGATGTCGCTACCCATCTAAACAGCTTTGTTGATTTGTGTGATATGCAAAAGAAGAGGGATACGGATAATGATATTGTCAAATTGAAGTTATTTCCGTTTTCACTTAGAGATCGTGCTAAAACTTGGTTTTCCTCTTTGCCTAGAAATAGTATTGATTCGTGGAATAAGTGCAAAGATGCTATTATCTCTAAGTATTTCCCTCCTGCTAAGATCATCTCTCTTAGAAACGATATTATGAATTTTAAGCAACTAGATCATGAGCATGTTGCACAACCTTGGGAGAGAATGAAATTAATGATACGTAATTGCACTACACATGGTTTGAACTTATGGATGATTATTCAAAACTTTTATGCTGACTTGAATTTTGCTTCTAGAAATCTTTTAGATTCGGCCACAGGAGGCACTTTCATGGAAACTACCTTAGGAGAAGCTACCAAACTCCTAGATAATATTATGGTTAATTATTCTCAATGGCACACCGAAAGATCTACTAGTAAAAAAGTGCATGCTATTGAAGAAATTAGTGTTTTGAGTGGAAAGATGGATCAACTTATGAAATTATTTGCTGCTAAGAGTGCTTCTTCTGATCCTAATTATATGCCTTTATCCACGTTGATTGAAAATAATAATGAATCTTTGGATGTGAATTTTGTTGGTAGGAATAATTTTGGTAACAATGCTTATAGAGGAAACTTTAATCCTAGGCCTTTTCTTAGTAATTCCTCTAATAATTATGGAAATTCCTACAATAACTCTTATGGAAAGATGCCTTCTGAATTTGAAACTAGTGTTAAGGAGTTTATGAATTCGCAAAAGAATTTCAATGCTTTGCTTGAATAAAAATTGCTTAAGATTGATGAATTGGCTAGAAGTGTGGATAGAATTACTCTTGATGTTGATTCTTTGAAACTTAGATCTATTCCACCTAAGCATGTATCAATGAGTCTCTCAAAGCCATGAGAATTTGCATTGATGAATGCAAAGAAAGTACCGCTTGGATGCGTGCTAAAAAAGAGAATTATATAAAAGCGTGTTCTTCTAGTTATCATGAAAATAAAGATGAGGATCTGAAAGTTATTGATGTGTCTCCTATTAGATCCTTGTTTTCTAGTATGAATCTTGATAAAGATGGGATTGGAGATGAGTCTACTTTAATTAAAAGGTGTCCCAATGATTCAGCATTTTTAGATCTTGATGCGAAAATTGTTAAAAGTGGGGTTGAAGAGATTTAAACTTTGCATAGTGATGAACCCACTACTATGGATTTCAAGGGATTCAATTATGATAATTGCTCTTCGATTGATTGTATTTCCTTGTTGCAATCCATACTAAACTCTCCGCATGCTTATAGCCAAAATAAAGCTTTTACCAAACACATAGTTGATGCTTTGATGCAATCTTATGAAGAACAACTTGAATTAGAAGTTTCTATCCCTAGAAATCTTTATGATGAGTGGGAACCTACTATTAAAATTAAAATTAAAGATCATGAATGCTTTGCCTTGTGTGATTTGGGTGCAAGTGTTTCCACTATCCCAAAAACTTTGCGTGATTTGTTAGGTTTCCATGAGTTTGATGATTGTTCTTTAAATTTGCATCTTGCGGATTCTACCATTAAGAAACCTATGGGAAGGATTAATGATGTTCTTATTGTTGCCAATAGGAATTATGTGCCCGTAGATTTCATTGTTCTTGATATAGATTGCAATCCTTCATGTCCTATTATTCTTGGTAGACCTTTCCTTAGAACGATTGGTGCAATTATTGATATGAAGGAAAGGATATATTAGATTCCAATTTCCGTTAAGGAAAGGCATGGAACACTTTCCTAGAAAGAAAATTAAATTACCTTATGAATCTATTATGAGAGCCACTTATGGATTGCCTTCCAAATATGGCAATACCTAGATCTATCTTTGTATCGTGCTTAGCTAGGGGCATTAAACGATAGCGCTTGTTGGCAGGCAACCCAATTTTTTTTCCATATGTTTAGGAATAAATATTGCATCTATCTTCTGTTTATATGTGGTTTTGTGTTTTAATTAGTGTTTGTGCCAAGTAGAACCTTTGGGAAGACTTATGTGAAGTTTATATGATCTTGCTGTGAAAAACAGAATCATTAGCGCTGACTAGAATAGTCACCAGATTTTACTGGAGTGTGCTATTTAGTTGATTCTTTTTTGCAGATGATTAATAGACAAATTCCTCACGTTTACCAATTTATTTCAATTTTTTTGGAGTTACAGAAGTATTCGAAAGTTATAGATTACTACAGACTGTTCTGTTTTGACAGATTCTGTTTTTCGTGTGTTGTTTGCTTATTTTGATGAATATATGAGTAGTATTGGGGAGTATGAATCATAGAGAAGTTGGAATACAGTAGGTTTAACACCAATATAAACAAATAATGAGTTCATTACAATACCTTTGGGTGGTGGTTTGTTTTCTTATACTAACGGAGCTCACGAGATTTTTGTCTAAGTTTTGTGTTGTGAAGTTTTTAAGTTTTGAGTATTGCTTTGATGGACTATGGAACAAAGAGTGGCAAGAGCCTAATCTTGGGGATGCTTGAGGCACCCCAAGGTAAAATTCAAGGACAACCAAAAGCCTAAGCTTGGGGATGCCCCGGGAAGGCATCCCCTCTTTCGTCTTCATCTATCGGTAACTATACTCGGGACTATAGTTTTATTCACCACATGATATGTGTTTTACTTGGAGCGTCATGTATTATTTGAGTCTTTGCTTTTTAGTTTGACACAATTATCCTTGCTGGACACACCTTTTTGAGAGAGATAAATATGGCCTAGGAATTGTTAGAACACTCTATGTGCTTCACTTATATCTTTTGAGCTAAATAGTTTGCTCTAGTGCTTCACTTATATCTTTTAGAGCACGGTGGTGATTTTGTTTTGAAGAAATTGTTGATCTCTCAGGCTTCACTTATATCCTTTTGAGAGTCTATTAGAACAGCATGGTAATGTGCTTTGGCTGTAAAACTAGCCTTAACATGATAGGCATCCAAGATGAATGTATTAAAAACTTTCATACGAAGTGCATTGAATATGATGAGAAGTTGGATGCTTGATAATTGTTTTGAGATATGAGGATAGTGATATTAGAGTCATGCTAGTGGAGTTATTATGAAATTGAGAGATTCTTGTGTTAAAGTTTGTGACTCCCGTAGGATGCACGTATGGTGAACCGCTATGTGATGAAGTTAGAGCATGAAGTATTTGTAGAGTGTCATCCTTTGTGTGGAGGTCGGGGGCGCGCGATGGTTAACTCCTACAAACCTCCCCCCTAGGAGCATGCGTTGATTGCTTTGTTTTGATGACTCGTAAATTTTTGCAATAAGTATATGAGTTCTTTATGACTAATGTTGAGTCCATGGATTATACGCACTCTAACCCTTCCACTATTGCTGGCCTCCCTTGTACCGCACAACTTTCGCCGGTACCATACACCCACTGTATATCTTCCTCAAAACAGACACCATATACCTTCCTCAAAACAGCCACCATATCTACCTATCATGGTATTTCCATAGCCATACCGAGATATATTGCCATGCAACTTTCCACCGTTCCGTTCATATGACACGCTTCACATTGTCATATTGCCATGCATGATCATGTAGTTGACATCGTATTTGTGGCAAAGCCACCATGCATATTTTTTCATACATGTCACTCTTGATTCATTGCACGTCCCGGTACACCGCCGGAGGCATTCATATAGAGCCGTACTTTGTTCTAGTATCGAGCTATAATATCGAGTTGTAAATCAATATAAGTGTGATGATCATCATTATAGAGCATTGTCCCATGTGCGGAAAGGCCAAAAAAAAAGAGAAGGCCCCTCCAAAAAATAAAAAGAAAAGGGACAATGCTACTATCTTTTTGCCACACTTGTTCTTCAAAGTAGCACTATGTTCTTCATGATAGAGAGTCTCATGTTTAGTCACTTTCATATACTAGTGGGAATTTTTCATTATAGAACTTGGCTTGTATATTCCAATGATGGGCTTCCTCAAATGCCCTAGGTCTTCTTGAGCAAGCAAGTTGGATGCACACCCACTTAGTTTCTTTTGTTGAGCTTTCATACATTTTTGGCTCTAGTGCATCCGTTGCATGGCAATCTCTACTCACTCACATTGATATCTATTGATGGGCATCTCCATAGCCTGTTGATACGACTAGTCGATGTGAGACTATCTCCCTCCTTTTTGTCTTCTCCACAACCACCACTTTATTCCACCCATAGTGCTATATCCATGGCTCACGCTCATGTATTGCGTGAAAGTTGAAAGGTTTGAAAAAATAGAGTATGAAAACAAGTGCTTGGCTGAAACCGACGTTGTGCATGATATGAATATTTTGTGTGACGAAGAGGGAGCATAGCTAGACTATATGATTTTGTAGGGATAACTTTCTTTAGCCATGGTATTTTGAGAAGTCATGATTGCTTTGTTAGTATGCTTGAAGTATTATTATTTCTTATGTCAATATAGACTTTTGTCTTGAATCTTTTAGATCTGAACATTCATGCCATAATAAAGAGAACTACATTGAAAATTATGTTGATTAGCATTCCACATCAAAAATTCTGTTTTTATCATTTACCTACTCGAGGATGGGCAGGAATTAAGCTTGGGGATGCTTGATACGTTTCCAACGTATCTATAATTTTTGATTGTTCCATGCTATTATTTATGATGTTTTGGATATTTAATAGGCTTTGTTATACACTTATATATTATTTTTGGGACTAACCTATTAACCCAAAGGCCCAGTCCAGATTGCAGTTTTTTTTGCCTATTTCAGGGTTTTAGAGAAAAGGAAAATCAAACAGAGTCCAAACGGAATGAAACCTTCGGGAGAGATATTTTTCGAGCGATATCTTCACGGGAGACATGAGAACCATGGAACAGGGCTGACGTGGCATCCACGAGGGTGGGGGCGCGCCCCCTGCCTCATTGACCCCACGTTTGTCCCTCGGTGCCTTCCTTCCTCCTATATATACCCATGTACCCCGAAAACATCAGAAGAAGAGAGAAAACTCTAGTTCCACCGCCGCAACCTTCTGTTCCCGTGAGATCCCATCTTGGGGCCTGTTCCGGAGCTCCGCCAGAGGGGTTTCTACCACGGAGTGCTTCTACATCAACACCATCGCCTCACCATGAGTTGTGAGTAGTTTACCAAAGACCTTCGAGTCCATAGTTAGTACCTAGATGGCTTCTTCTCTCTCTTTGGATCTCAATACCAAGTTCTCCTCGGTCTTCGAGGAGATCTATTCGATGTAATCTCTTTTTGCGGTGTGTTTGTCGAGATCCGATGAGTTGTGGGTTTAGGATCAAGATTATCTATGATAAATATTTGGTTCTTTTCTGAACTCTTTTATGTATGATTATAATATCCTTGCAAGTCTCTTCGAATTATTGGTTTGGTTTGGCCTACTAGATCTATAGTTCTTACAATGGGATAAGTGCTTGGCTTTGGGTTCAATCTTGCGGTGTCCTTTCCCAGTGACAGTAGGGGCAGCAAGGCACGCATTGTATTGTTTCCATCGAGGATAAAAAGACGGGGTTTATATCATATTGCTTGAGTTTATCCCTCTACATCATGTCATCTTGCTTAAGGCGTTACTCTGTTCTTATGAACTTAATACTCTAGATGCATGCTGGATAGGGGTAGATATGTGGAGTAATAGTAGTAGATACAGAATCGTTTCGGTCTAATTGTTACGGATGTGATGCCTATATATAATGATCATGCCTAGATATTCTCATAAGTATTCGCTTTTCTATCAATTGCTCAACAGTAATTCGTTCACCCACCGTAGAATTCTGCTATCATGAGAGAAGCCACTAGTGAAACCTATGGCCCCCGGGTCTATTCTCAACATATCAATCTACAATATACTTTACTTTTCCTTTTTTACTTTATGTTCTTATATCCAAAAATACCAAAAATATCAAACTATCATCTCTATCAGATCTCACTTTAGTAAGGGACCGTAAAGGGATTGAGAACCCCTTATTGCATTGGCTGCGAAGTTCTTATTTGTGTTGTGCAGGTGCGAGGGACTCACGCGTGATCTCCTACTGGATTGATACCTTGGTTCTCAAAAACTGAGGGAAATACTTACGCTACTGTGCTGCATCACCCTTTCCTCTTCGAGGGAATACAACGCAAGCTCGAGAAGTAGCAGCAGCCAGAAGCTCAAGCAGGTCCCAAGCGCCAGAAGGGCGGCAAGCCGGCCTGGCAGCCCGCCTTCTCCTTTGAGCAAGCCTTGGATGCCCCTTGCAAGTTTCACAGCGGCGCGAAGCCATCCAACCATGCCACACGAAAATGCCACTGGCTCACCCGGATTGCCAGAGGGGAGGCTCTGCCACCGCTGCTTGCTGGGCAGGCACCTCTGGCTCCAAAACCGTCGGCTGCTCGTCCAGGCGGCCAGGACCAGGACGAATTCACAGAGGAGAACGGAGCCTATGTCGTGTTCACCAGCCAGGCGGACGATAGGCATAGCCGGCGTTAGCATCACAAAGAAGTCAATGTCGTTACCTTCGAAGCCCCAGAGTTCATGCATTGGTCCGAGAGGCCCATCAGTTGGAGCCGTGAAGATCATTCGGCCATCATGCCTTCGCCAGGAGCTTATGCCATGGTTCTGGATGCAACTTTCTCCACCGATAGGCGGGCCTGCCGATTCTCCCGAGTACTGGTAGACAGCGGCGGCACATCAACATCATGTACTAAGACACCATGGAGAAGTTGGGTATCAAAGAGAAGCAGCTTCAGCCTACCAGGACCGTGTTCCACGGCATCATCCCCGGTCTCTCTTGCTCGCCAATCCGCAAGGTCAAGATTGACGTCTTGTTTGGAGACAAGAAGCATTTCCGGCGGGAGCCGGTCTGGTTTGAGGTGGTGAATCTGGAAAGCCCCTATCATGTGATATTGGGCCGGCCAGCTCTCGCAAAATTCATGGCAGTGCCTCATTACACATACCTCAAGATGAAGATACCGGGCCCCAAAGGAATAATCACCATAGTCGGGGACTATGAGAAGTCCACCGCATGTGCCACTGCCAGCAGCCGGCTGGCCGAGTCCCTTTTCATAGCTGAAGAGAAGCACCGCCTTGATCGGTTGGTGGCAATGGTTGGTAAGCAACCAGCCATACCATCCGATCCCAAGGAGGCGGAACCGCAAGGCTCATTCCAGTCGGCCAAAGAAACCAAGAAGATTGCTTTGGAACCGTCACACCCGGAGCGGTTTGCTGTCATAGGGTCAAACCTTGACAGCAAATAGGAAAGCGAGCTCGTTGATTTCCTCCGTGAGAATCGGGACATCTTTGCATGGTCCCCCAAAGACATGTCGGGTGTCCCGACGGATTTCGCCGAGCACAAGCTACATGTGAGAGAAGACGCGAGGCCGGTCAGGCAACCGCTCCGCCGCCTGTCAGAAGAAAAAATAAGGGTTGTTGGAGAAGAGGTCGTCTGCCTGCTAGCAGCCGGCTTCATTACGGAAGTGTTCTACCCAGAGTGGCTCTCCAACCTTGTCCTGGTGCTGAAGAAGAACAACAAATGGCGCATGTGCATTGACTACACCAGCCTCAACAAGGCTTGCCCTAAAGATCCGTTTGCTCTGCCAAGAATATATCAAGTTATTGACTCCACAGCCGGATGCAAGCTGCTGTCATTCCTTGATGCCTATTCCGAATACCACTAGATCAAACTGGATCCGGCCGACCGCCTGAAGACCACCTTCCTCACGCCATTTGGGGCCTTCTGCTACCTGACTATGACGTTCGGCTTGAGAAATGCCGGCGCCACCTTTCAGCGTTGCATGCAGAAGTGTCTCCTCAAGCAACTTGGCAGAAACACCACATTTACGTGGACGATATCATGGTGAAGACGGAGAAGAGGGGAACAATTTGGAGGATCTCCAAGAGACCTTCGAAAACCTGCACCACTTTCAGATCAAGCTGAACCCGGAGAAGTGCGTCTTCGGGATACCGGCAGGCCAGCTCCTTGGTTTCCTGGTGTCTGAACGCGGCATTGAGTGCAACCCAACAAAGATCAAGGCCATCGAGAGGATGGAGAGGCCAACCCGCATACGAGACGTCCAGAAGTTTACTAGATGCTTGGCATCGCTCAGCCGATTCATCAGCCGGCTGGGCGAGAAGGCACTCCCCCTGTACCAGTTGATGAAGAAAACCACTTGCTTCGAGTGGAATGAGAAGGCGGATGAAGCTTTCCACTAGCTCAAGAAAGTGCTGCACGTCGCCTGTCCTGGCGGCGCCCGCAGACAAGGAGCCCATGTTCCTTTGCATAGCCGCCACGAGCTGGGTGGTCAGCACTGTGATTGTGGTCGAACGCCCAAAAGACGGCAGAGCCTTGCCTGTCCAAAGGCCGGTCTATTACTTGAACGAGGTGCTGTCAGTTTCCAAGCAGAACTATCCCCATTACCAGAAGATGTGCTATGGTGTGTACTTTGCCGCCAAGAAACTCAAGCAGTACTTCCAAGAGCATCCGATCACAGTCGTATGCACGGCCCCGCTTGCTGAGATCATGGGCAACAAAGATGCTTCAGGCCGAGTGGCGAAGTGGGCCATTGAGCTGCCCCCCTTCTCCATCTTCTACTAGTCCCGCACCACCATCAAGTCACAAGCGTTGGCAGACTTCCTCATCGACTGGACCGAGACCCGGTATCTGCCGCCTGCTCCAGATTCAACCAATTGGTGGATGCACTTTGATGGATCAAAGATGCGCACTGGCTTGGGAGCTAGCGTTGTCCTTACCTCCCCCAAAGACGACAAGCTCAAGTACACATTGCAAATCCACTTTGCCGCCTCCAACAACGTGGCCGAGTACGAGGCACTCATTCACGGGCTCCGGATTGCCAAAGAGATTGGCATCCGCCGAGTGTTGTGCTATGGTGACTTGGACTTGGTGGTCCAATAGTCGTCTGGTGATTGGGACACCAAAGATGCAAACATGGCAAGTTACCGTTTCCTGGTCCAACACATCAGTGGGCATTTTGACGACTGCTAGTTCCTCCACATACCACGAGCTGACAACATTCAGGCCGACGCCTTGGCACGAATTAGCTCCACTCGGCAAGCAATAACAGCCGGCGTGTCCCTCCAATACTTGCGCAAGCCGTCTATCCAGCCGTCACTAGAGTCAGAATCAATCTTCATGCCAGCCAATCCTGGAGCAGACGGCCCAAAGACCTCAGCAGCCGGGCCGGGGACTATTGCGCCAGCACCCGGCCCGGAGACTGCTATGCCAGCACCCGGCCCGTAGACTGCTGTATCAATACCCGGCATAGGGACTTCAGAACCCGACCCGAGGACTACTGCGGCCAGCTCAGGAGCTCCAACAGGCGGCCAAGAAACTACAGCGCCAGTAGGCGGCGAAGGGATTGCTGCACCAGCACATGGCCCGGGGACTTTAGAACCCGGCCCGGGGACAGCTGCAGCCGGCTCAGGGACCTCAAGAGCACAGCAAGCAGCGACTAACTCCAGCCCTCCACCTCCCGGCCCAACCAGCCTGGTTTCAGTGGCAGAAGTAACAGGAGTCACAACACCAACATGGGCACAACCAATCCTCAATTTCTTGCTCAAAAGAGAGCTGCCAGCAGACGAGACCCTGGAACGGCAAGTTCAGCGCAGACCTTCAGCATACACAATAGTGAACAAGGAGCTCATCAGACGCAGCGCAACCGGCATTTTTCAGTGCTGCGTGGAAGCAGAAAAGGGTCTGGCCATTTTGAGAGATATTCATCAAGGCGAATGCGGCCACCATGCAGCTTCCAGATCCCTCGTCGCCAAAGCTTTCCGCCACGGTTTCTTCTGGCCGACTGCTTTGGACGACGCCAAAGACCTAGTCAAGAAATGCAATGGTTGTCAGCGTTTCAGCTCCAAGCAACATCTGCCGGCTTCTGCACTCAAGACCATTCCAATCACATAGCCGTTTGCAGTTTGGGGACTGGACATGGTGGGCCCTTTCAAGATAGCACGCGGCGTCTTGACTCATTTGCTTGTGGATGTGGACAAGTTCACCAAGTGGATCCAGGCGAAGCCAATCAAGAAACTCAACGGCCCGGCCGCCATGACCTTCATCGCTGACATTACGGTCCGGTATGGCATACCACACAGCATCATCATCGACAATGGCACAAACTTTGCCAAAGGAGCATTGGCCCGTTTCTGCGCAACACAGGGCATCCGACTCGACTTAGCGTCCGTTGCCCACCCGCAGTCAAACAACCAAGTTGAGCATGCAAACGGCCTCATCTTGTCCGGCATCAAGCCCCGGCTGGTCGAGCCCTTTGAACGACCGGCCGGCTGCTGGATCGAGGAGTTGCCGTCTGTCCTCTAGAGCCTCAGAACAACTCCGAACAAATCAATCGGCTTCACTCCCTTCTTCCTCGTCTATGGGGCCGAGGCTGTCATCCCAACAGACGTTGAGTTTGACTCGCCTCGTGTCACCATGTACACAGAAGCCGAAGGAAAAGAAGCACGAGAAGACGGCGTCGACCTGCTGGAGGAGGCCCGGCTGGTAGCACTCCGCCGATCCGCCATCTACCAGCAGGGTCTCCGTCGATATCACAGCCGGCGAGTCAGGCTCCGATCTTTTCATGAGGGAGACCTTGTGTTCCGGCTGATCCAGCGAACAGCCGACCAGCACAAGCTATCAGCCCCTTGGGAAGGACCATTCATCATCAGCAAAGTACTAGGCAACGATGCCTACTACCTTACCGACGCACAGAAGCCAAGAGCACGCAAAAGAGATAACTCAGGCAAGGAGTCAGAGCGCCCGTGGAACGCAAACCTCTTTCGCCGCTTTTACAGCTAAAGGCAGTATGTATCGTACTATCTACTGTATTTTGGGAAACGACGGGATCCCCGAGGAGCACTCGGGGACTGCCCCTCCCTTTATCTATATGATAAGATTTATGCCTATGAATGTGTTGTTTTCATTCCTTCGCCCGGCACCGGGACCGAACAGATAGCCCGGGGGTTCGCCGCCTGGCCCTATGTTTAAAGTTTTTTTCTCCAACAGTCGGACAAGTAGTGTGCCGGCATCCAAGCCTTCTCCCACCTAAAGGTCACAGACTCGCAGAACGCGGCTGTCTGACTGGCGGGAGTCAAAGGCAGGAAGCGGTTCCCACATGAAAAATGGCTAAAGAAAAATAAACATAGGGCAAGACGACCCTTGAGACAAGTTGGTTGGCTGCCGAGCAGCCGGCCGGCCAGGTTCTAGCTTAGTCGAACCGCGTTCTAAAGGGTGGGATGCTTGCCTATCCAGAAAACAGCTAAGTACCTGACCCAGCCACAGACCATAGAGTGGCTGTCTGGCTAGCAGGGCGGCGGTTAAAGGAGATGGCAAAAGAAAAACGCCCAAAGGAACAAAGGACGGTGCAAACTCTAGAACCCGGTAAATAGCATAAACATATGCAGGATCAAGAGAATATTTACATAACAAAAGGCCTCCACGGCCGCCTTCCAACAAATTTTTTTGATACACCCAGTGGGTGGAATTGTTCAAAACTAACCCTACCAAGTCATAAAGGAAACATGAAATAAAAGATAGCATGGCCGCCTAGGCCAGAGGTGCAGCAGGCGGAGCAGATGGCACCATGGGGTCCGCTGGGCCGGCTGCTGAGGAGGCCGCCTAATGCGTCCCGGCCTGATCGCCTTCCGTGGCAGACGACGAGGTCCCATGAGGCTCGTTCGTTGAAGCCTGGTCGGGTGGATGACGAGAAGACGACTCCTCCTCCGGAAAGTCGCCTTCCTCGTTGTCGTCCTCCTCGTCCTCACCCTCGTCACTCGAGGCGATCTCCTCATCTAGCTCCTCCAACGCCGCCAGGTCCAGCCCAAAGTTGTCAGGCGGCACCACGTGGCCATTTTCATCCAACTCCGGGATGAAGACGGTAGTGTCCGCGTAATCAGCAATCGTGGCGGCGCGCTTGATGAGATCTCCTCGTACTGCTGCTAGACCGGGCTCGGCTTCCAGGCGAAAGATCGCCAGCTGAGCGAGATCCAGATTCTTGATACCAACCCTTGGAAAATTCCAAGGCGGCCCGCGTGCTGGCTCTTGCTGCAGCGCCCTTCCAAGCCTCAAAGCGGCCGACGGCCGCCTCCAGCCACTCGGCGGCCCAGCTCGGAGTGCGGGGTGCCGAGACGTCTGGCCAGAGGGCGGCCAACACTTGGGACCCGGCGCGTTGAAGGCGGCGGAGCAGACGATGGGCCGGCTGGAGGCGTGCTCTAACGGCGAGGAGTTGCTCGATGGGAGTCCGGGACGCATTGGGTGCGATCACCTGACCCGCCCGGCGCCTCTCGTCGCGTTGGGCCTCAATGGCCTGGCTGGCGGCAACAGAGTGGCCCGGGAAGTACTCTGCGCCAAGGAGAAGAAAGAGAATCAGGAAAAGGAGAACCGGCTGCTACAACACATTGCAAACATGTGAAAGCAAAGAGAAGCAGCTCACTATCAATCATGTCCTCGATGGCCCCATAGCTGTCATGCAGGGCCGTCTCCGTATCGGCCCAGTTCGAGCGCTCAGTCTCGAACTCGGCCCGAAGAAGCTCCTCGGCGTCTACTAGCTTTTTTAACTCCACCTTGCGCACCACCACCTGGTCAGCCAACTCATTGGCCAGTCGGTCATGCTCTTGGACGGCGAGGCTGCGCTCCTGCTCCTTGACGGCGAGCTCGACCTGAACTCTGCCTAGCTGGTTGCGGAGGTCGGTCGCAGTTGCTGACAAGAAAGGAAGAGGAGGCATTACCATCGCATAGAAGACAAAACAACCTTGGAGTTCCAGGCCGCCTGCTCAGCAGCCGGCCCAGAACTCGGGGACTACACCCAGCGGGTGCGCTGACGCGCCCCCGCTAGGAGAAAAAGAGAGGTACTTACTTCGGCTCTCGGCCAGGGCGGTCCTCGGCTGAGCCAGCTCCTGATGCTGGGAGTTGTAGGCCACCACCCAAAGATTGTGGTAATCCTACACCAAGGGAGGCGAGAGACGAGTCAGTTACAGAGCAGCACGTTGGAGTGGGGACTACAGCTAGTGGGTGCGCTGACGCGCCCACATGAGAGAAATTGAAGGAATAAAAATTAAAGAAGAAATCAACGTACCCGGACGGCAGTCCGCGTGGCGAAGAACTCCCGCAAGGCCCTCTGCAGGGTCTCGCCCTGGGCGTTGAAACGGTCGAGCACGTCCTGGGAAGCAACATTCATGACGCCGCCACTACCAGACGTCCAGCCTGGCGGCGCTGCGTTGGTGGCCTCGTTGTCCGGCGAGGACGAGCTGGCAGCGCCGGCATCTACCTACCGCGGGGCTAAGGCCGCCCTCGCCAGACGCTGACGGGCTGGAACCCGGGTGGTGGGCAGCGGGCCCGCCACCAGCATGCCTTCCGCCGGCGGCGCGTCCCGCTTCCCGGGCCGGCTGTCCCGTGCCCCAGCAGGCGGCACGGGAGGAGTTGCTTGTAATGCCCAGGATGGAGCTATATCTCCTACGTGTCGAGGCACGACTTAGAGACATAACCCCATGCTGGAATGATCGCAAGTCTGGTATCTTTGCACAACTCATGTAAAAGGGGGATGGAAAACATAAAAATAGTTGGCTTACACTCGCCACGTCACACAAATACAATACATGTCTCAATCATCATACATAAAACATCACTGCCCTCTAAGGGTAAAATCCAAAAGTCAAGATACCAAACATAATTTAAATCCACAGGTCGGATCGAATCCTAGTAGAAGTCTCCACTACTGATCATCAGGATAACGAACATAGTATCGACTACGCTCCTCGTCGTACTCCCAGTCTAGCTCGGTGCCATCGCCTGGATAGCTCACCACTGGACCTGCATTTGGTGTGGTGAAGTAACTGTGAGCCACAGAGGACTCAGCAATCCCGTTCCTGGGTAACAAGACTATTTAAACCTTGGGAGAGGATAAGGCTGAAGAAAAGAATAAGTGTCTGCAGCAGGAACTAGCAACTAGCTTACGTGAGAGAGTGCGAGAAGAGAAAGCCTCGGTCAAGAGATGATCATGAAGTGATCCTAGCTAAAACTCAACAAACATAACCCCACCGTGTTCAACTCCCGAATCCCTATCCGGAAATTGACAGTCACGGTACACACGCTGGTAGTGTATTAGAACAATGTGTCAAGTTATCTACAACCGGATATTAACAAGCTCCCATCTGCCACATAACCGCGGGCACGGCTTTCGAAAGTTCATAACCCTGCAGGGGTGTTCCAACTTGACCCATTACAAACCCACGATCCGCGGAGTCGCAACTCCAAAGTGGGAAGACCCGAGTATTCTCGGAATCCCGTGCTCAAGATACTCCGAACTAAGGTAAGGCTAATCCAGCAAATCCTCCCGGCGTGTCGACACCCTGATAGTAGCCGCGCGTATCTAAGTCTCAGGACACGACCGGATGGGCGAAGCTACGGGTTTTTACCAGCCCTTGAGTTTCCTCGAGGTGGCCCCGCAGGCTCCCCGTTTCGGACCAACACTCATGTGGAGCACTGGCCCGGGGTTGTAGAATTAAGAAAGAGGGTTAATTACTCCCTATGCAAGTTTAATTTGTTATTAGGCAAATAGTACCAATCTTGGGACTTGCTGGAAAAGACTTAGCACTTAGCGGTTTATCGAGGGGGTCCCATACACCCCAACCGTGTTAGGAACACATAATCAAGGAACATAACACCGGTTTATACGGTTTCTAACGGCATGAGTGGAACAAATCACCAAGCAAAAGGCTTAGCCTTCCACCCTTTCCAATATATAGATGATTTCATTTAGCAATTATATAGTGTGATATAACCCAACAAAACTTCAACATGAAGCAAGCATCTTCGATCTTCACCTGCAACTAGCAACGCTATAAGAAGGGCTGAGCGAAGCGTACTTAGCCAAGCAATGGTTTGCATAGATAGGGTGGTTAAACATGGACATTGTTACAAGTAGGAGGCTGACAGGAAGAACATGGGCATCGAGGCAAAACTATAGAGCGGAACTACTAGCAATAGGCAAAGATAGTAATGTTATCGGGGTTCGGTCATCTTGCCTGAAGTGTAGTCGTTCGGATCGTAAGAAGGGTCCTCGTGCTCAACCTCGTTGGTAACCTCGTGCTCGTACTCGTACTCGGTCTCAGCTTCCGGCTCTAAACAATACAATCACACAAGGCACGAATCAACAAGATGCAATGCGCACACCAAAATGAGGGATGCATGATGGATGCACTAAGGATGCACACGAAGCACGGAAAATAGCACTCAAGCAAATCACCTCAAAACATGATAACAATATGAGATTATGAATCTACACGGAAAATCAATCAAGTTTCATATAAGACTCGCTGAAATCGGAGCTACGGGCTAAAAGTTATGCCCGAAACAAGAAACGAGCGAAAGCTGAAAATTTCAGCAACATAGCAACTTCGGAGCACTAGAAAAATAAGCTACAACACTCAAACAACATGGCAAAGAGCATGAACATAAACTAGACATATCCTACAGCAAATAAGTCCAAAGGTGCACCCCCAAAGGAGCCACGGATCAATAGCAACAAGCTTGGACATATTGAACTTGACAATAAAATTCTGACAACAGAATTTTATTGAAACTTTGGAGCAAAAGTTAAACATGCTACATCCACTTAAATAATCATGTGAGAACATGAATGGAAAGCCAACAATATCTACTACAAGGAACCATCAAGGTCCACCCCAAAACTATCATGGTTTGTCCTAGAGCAGCAAGCAAACATGGCATTGGAACGTTACATATTTCAGACTTAGTGAAAATCCACTAAGTGTTAAAACAGCAGTTTCATCATGGCATCTAAAAGAGCAAGTTTAAGTCACCTCGAAACTAAACATGGCAAGTGGTAAGCTCCACATCAAAGTACACATGATGGTGATTCCGAAACATACAAGCATGCATCATGGAGATAAACACAACGATAGCAACGAGCTCAACAAGATGGCATTTCATAACAAGTGAAACAACATCACAGCCACATGGCACTTTGCAACGAAGATAAACATGGCAAGAATAAATCTATCATGCAACCTAACACAAGCAACATGTAGAGCATGGCAAGACGAACACGTGGACATGTCATTTGCATCATTCGGACAAACGAGCTAAAAGATATCACATAGCAAAGATGGCATAAAAACATCACATAACAGCAGTTTTATCACGATCCACTCTTGCAACAGAAAAACAAGCGTCTAGATGACCTCTAACATGCATGGCACAATGGAATGAAACGTAGTGCTAGTCACCACGAACGTCTGGACATGCTATTTGCGCAAAACGGAGCTATGCACAAAAAGATATAGCAGTTTGAAATATGCATCAGACAACAATATCACAGGGACTTAGAGGGAAAAAGGAGGTCAACCTCAGATCTGCAGGTTTACAGGCCGGAGGAGCGGAATACGGGCTTCGGGCGCGAGGTGGATCGGACCCACCGCGGATCGGGCCGGATCTGCGGCGGCTGCGAGAGATGCGGCCTGGCCCGGCTCGGGTGGTTGGGCCCGCTGCGCGGCGGTCGCGGCCCGCGGGAGCCTGGCGCTGGAGGGAGGCCTTCGGGCGCTGCGGGGAGAGGACCCGTGGGGGCGCTGGAGCGGCCCAGCTGGCGACGGGCCGAGCCGCCGGCGCGTGGAAGGAGAGGCCCAGGCGGGGCGCGGACGGAGGGAGGAGGGACGGGCCGCGGCGAGCGGAGGCGAAGGGCCCAGGCGGAGAGAGGCCGCTGGCGGCTGGCTGCGGAAGGCTTCGGCCTGGTCGGTCGGTCGAACCGTGGCCCGGCGAAGTGGTCCAGGTCGGGGCGGGCGAGGGAAAAGGCCCCGGTCGATGTGGTCCAGCGAGATGCTTCGAGCGGAGAGGCTCGGCCTCGGGGCAAAGCGGCGATGCGGGGACTCGGTCGATAGATGGAGAGGCCGAGGAAGGGCCCAGGCGGCTGGGTTCAACGCCCAGGAATCCGATCGATCGATCCAGAGGGCTGGCGCGGCGACGAAGTTTCTGCGGTGGAGGCTGCCAAGTGGCGATCTAGAGCTGGCCAGATCCGAAAATTGAGGGAGGAGGAGCTAGAGGTAGGTGGAGAGGGATTAGGTTGCCAAAAATGGCATGGGGGTGTTATATATATGGTAGGTGCTAGGGTTTGAGGGATTTGGGGTGTTTTGGAGCCCTCCGATCACGATCCGACGGATCCGATCGCGAGGGGAGTTAGGATGGGCCAAGAGGAGGGAAGTGGGCTGTTGGAGGGGTGTCTTGGGCCACAAAGTGGAGGCACTTTGGGCCCACACGAATAACTGTTGGGATAGCAAACGGACTCGAAACGCGACGAGATTTGACAGGCGGGTTACACACAACAAAACAACAACACACGACAAGTCTCGTGCCAAACCGGTAACGTTACATGGCCAAACAACAAAGTTGGCCTACGGGATGCCACGGACACGTGAGGGAGCTCCGGAACGCGAAACGGACAACGGGAAGGAACGCGTGGAACCGGATGCAACCGACAACATAAATGCAATGCGATGCACATGTCTACATGATATGGATGAATGCCACACACGCACACAACAAAACGACGAAAACCCAAAAGACAAAGAACCCGAAATGGAATAGATGAAGCCGGAGATATATTATATGCCCAAAAGGGAAAGTATCACACCCGGGGCATTACAAACTCTCCTCTACTACAAAAAGATCTCGTCCCGAGTTCTAGGACTGGAAAAAGGAAGGGTACTCGGAACGAAGATGATCTTCTCGTTCCCACGTAGCTTCTCGGTCGATGTGATGTGACCACTTGACTTTCAAGAATTTGATGGACTTGTTGCGGGTCTTGCGCTCGGTTTCTTCGAGAATAGCAACGGGATGCTCTCGGTAAGACAGGTCTTGTTGAAGATCAATCTCTTCAAACGGAATCATGCGCTCAGGTGGCTTGAAGCATTTGCGGAGTTGAGACACATGGAACACATCATGAACATTGGCGAAGTTGGAAGGGAGCTCAAGTTGATAGGCTAGATCGCCTCTTTTGCCAAGAATCTTGAAAGGCCCGACGTATCTAGGAGCAAGCTTTCCTTTGATACCGAATCTTTGGGTGCCTTTCATCGGAGACACACGGAGATAGACATGATCACCAATGTTGAAAGCCAAATCACGATGCTTGCCGTCATAGTAGCTCTTCTGACGCGACTGAGCGGCCTTGAGATTCTCACGTATGACTTTGCACATTTCTTCGGCTTCTGAGATCAAGTCATTGCCAAGAAGTTGACGTTCGCCTGTTTCAGACCAGTTGAGAGGGGTACGGCACTTTCTGCCATAGAGGATTTCAAACGGAGCTTTGTCGGCACTTGCTTGAAAGCTGTTGTTGTAAGAGAACTTGGCAAATGGAAGGCAGTCTTCCCATTTCATGCCAAAAGATATGACACAGGCTCTGAGCATGTCTTCTAGAATCTGATTCACTCGCTCGACTTGACCACTAGTCTGAGGGTGAAAAGCAGTGCTGAACCTGATCTTAGTGCCCATGGCGTACTGAAAGGAGTCCCAGAACCTTGAAGTGAACAAACTTCCACGGTCTGAGGATATAACTTGAGGAATGCCATGTAAGGACACAATTCTGGAAGTGTACGGCTCTGCAAGTTGAGCTGCATTGATGGATTCTTTGACTGGCAGGAAGTGAGCGACTTTGGTAAGCTTGTCAATCACCACGAAGATAGAATCATTTCCTCGCTTGGATTTAGGAAAACCAATGACGAAGTCCATTTCAATGTGGTCGAACTTCCACTCGGGAATAGGAAGAGGTTGGAGAAGACCGGCTGGACGTTGATGTTCTGCTTTCACTCTTCTGCAAACATCACATTCATTCACGAATTGGGCAATCTCCCTTTTCATGCGTGTCCACCAGTAAGACTGCTTGAGGTCTTGGTACATCTTGGAGCTGCCAGGATGAATGGAAAGGAGAGAATCATGTGCTTCTTCCATTATGAGCTTCCTGAGATCACCTTTGGGAACAACGAGTCTGTCCTCGAAGAACAAGGTATCTCTCTCATCAACACGAAAGCACTTGTATTTAGGAGTGCCCTTTGCAATACCATGTTTCACCTTCTTCACCATGGTATCCCTGAGTTGGGCCTCACGGACCTGATCTTCCAAGGTAGGAGCAACTTGAAGATTTGCAAGAAAACCCTGCGGAACAACTTGGAGGTTGAGCTTCCTGAAAGCTTCACAAAGCTCAGGCTGGCACGGCTTGATAAGAAGGCTGTTGCAATATGCTTTTCTGCTCAAAGCGTCTGCAATCACATTCGCCTTGCCAGGAGTGTATTCAATGCTGGGATCATACTCTTGGATCATCTCAGCCCAACGAGTCTGGCGGAGGTTCAGATGCGGCTGTGTGAAGATGTACTTCAAGCTCTTGTGATCAGTGAAGATGTCGACTTTTCTGCCCAATAACAGATGTCTCCACGTAATCAAAGCATGTACCACATCTGCTAGCTCGAGATCATGTGTGGGATAGTTCTTCTCACTTGGCTTGAGCTGACGAGAAGTATATGCCACAATTCTCTTATATTGCATAAGCACACCACCAAGACCTTGAAGAGAAGCATCATAGAATACTTCATAGGGCTTGGATTCATCTGGAGGAGTCAGAACTGGAGCAGAGACGAGCTTTTCTTTGAGAGTTTTGAATGCCACTTCACACTCTGGAGACCAAAAGTATTTGACATTCTTCTGAAGCAAGTTGGAAAGAGGCTTGGTAATCTTGGAGAAGTTCTCAACGAACCTTCTGCAATAGCTGGCAAGACCCAGAAAACTGCGGAGTTGCTTGACATTCTGAGGAGCTTCCCAGTTGACAATTGCTTCAACTTTCTCGGGATTTACCGCAATACCGTCAGCTGAGATGATGTGGCCCAGGTACAAAACTTTATCGAGCCAAAACTCGCACTTTGAGAACTTGGCATAGAACTTATGCTCTCGGAGTCGATCAAGAACCAGACGTAAGTGCTTTTCGTGATCTTCTTCATTCTTGGAAAACACCAGAATATCATCCAGATACACAAGCACAAACTCGCCAGTATAGGGGTTGAAGATGTAATGCATCATCCTCGAAAAGGTAGGAGGAGCATTGGCGAGACCGAAGGACATGACTGTATACTCGTATGAACCGTAGCTCGTTCTGAAGGCCGTCTTGGGAATGTCTTCCTCGCGAATGCGAATTTGGTGATAGCCCATTCGGAGATCGAGCTTAGAGAACACTTTAGGTCCCTTGAGCTGCTCGAAGAGTTCGTTGATGTTGGGGAGCGGATACTTGTTCTTTATTGTCTTCTTGTTCAATGGCCGGTAATCAACAAAGAGACGCTCCGTGCCATCTTTCTTCTTGACAAATAAGACACCACAGCCCCAAGGAGACGTACTAGGCCTGATGAGACCCATACTCTCCTGTTTATCAAGCTGCTTCTTCAATTCCTTCAATTCGTCCGGAGAGAGCTTGTACGGACGCCGGCATGCTGGCTCAGTACCCGGCTCGAGTTCAATGACAAATTCCACCTGACGGTGTGGAGGCATGCCTGGAAGTTCTTCAGGAAAGACGTCTTGATATTCGTTCACCACCGGAATTTGAGATATGGCATTAATTTCGCCTTTATCATTGAGAGAGAAAAGCCTGATAGTGTTATCCCTGGAGGCAAAGATAATCACATCTTCATCAGGATGAGTCATCTTGACTTCCTTCTGTGCACAATCAATGTGAGCATCATGCTGAGAAAGCCAATCCATTCCGAGGATGAGGTCATTGTCAGAATTACCAAGAACCACCGGTTTAGCCAGAAAGCGATAATCTCCCATGCGAATAGATACATCCGGAGCATAGACACTAGAAGTCATACGTCTCCCCGGAGAAATGACTTGCAACCTCTGAGGCAAATTTGAAGTGGCAATATTGTGCTTGGATGCAAATGGTTGAGACATGAAAGAGCATGAAGCACCCGAATCAAATAACACTTTAGCAGGAAAAGAGTTAACTGGAAGGTTACCCAAAATGACATCAGAAGAATTCTCCGCTTGCGCTGCACTCATCAGATTGACCCTTGCTTGCTTGGGATTATGCTTGACAATAGCTGAACTCACAGGTGGAGGAGGTGGAAGACGCTTTGGGTTCGGACATCTGTTGGCATAGTGACCTTTCTGAGTGCACTTGTTGCAGACCACTTCTGAAAGAGGACGGAAATGAGAACCACTTGACTTGGAGCCTTGAGACTGAAACTGATTCCT
>LR738713.1:148047187-148066935 GCA_902687465.1 Secale cereale | reverse complement strand
CGCTTCGGGTTCGGACATCTGTTGGCATAGTGACCTTTCTGAGTGCACTTGTTGCAGACCACTTCTGAAAGAGGACGGAAATGAGAACCACTTGACTTGGAGCCTTGAGACTGAAACTGATTCCTCGACTGGTTGCTCGGGTTGGGTGGGTGGGAGAAACCACGTCCACTAGAGTTCTTGTTGTTGGAGTTGTTGTAGGGAGCTCGAATCACTGGAGGAGGAGGAAGCCAAAACTTCTGTTGTTTCGCAGCCAACTGAGACGATGAGGAAGAGTGAACGGCATCTCAAATTCTCTTTGTAGAAGCCTCCATCTTAAGCTGAGCTGCCTCTTGTTTCAAAGCCATGTTATAGAATTTTTCGAATTCATCGGGCTCGAACAGACTGAGAGCAAGTTGAAGTTCATCTTTGAGACCTCCACGGAACTGGTAGATTTTGCTCTTGGCGTCAGGAATGTCTTGCTTAGCATAGCGGGCGAGGTTTTGGAACTTGACATTATACTGATAGACTGTCATAGAGCCCTGCTTCAGGTTGCGGAATTGCTCACGCATACCCTCGATGACACTTGTAGGAATGTGGTGAGAGCTAAAGTCCTTGCAGAAATTCTCCCAAGAGATCACTTGACCTGGCCTGGAGTCTTTGTACTGCTGCCACCAGTCAGCTGCTTGGTCTTTGAGTTGGAAGGCTGCAAATTTCACATAGTCCTCTTCCATCACGTTAGTGCACTCAAAATGCTTATTTATGTCGGTTAACCAATCTTCAGCATCAAGAGGGTCGACACAGTAACTGAAAGCTTTTGGATTATTGGCCAAGAACTGGTTGAGAGTAGCATGGTGCTGCTGGTTGAAGAAGTTGCCTTGATTCCCTGGAACACCCTGATTAGCTTGATTAGCTTGCATCTGCTGCATCATCTGCATCAACATCTGGGTGTTCTGAGTTGTAGTCTGCATAATCGCTCTCCAAGCCTCAGACGGAGGAGGAGGGGAAGGAGGACGTTCTGGGACCTCTTCACCCTCTGGGTTAGCGTTGGGAACCCTTTTCGGAGCCATCCTGAAAGAGATGACCACGAATCAGCAATTGATTGATAGAAGGTATAAGCTGAATCAATCGAATGAATTGCAACAAGTCTTCACAATAATCATTCGAACAATAGGAACGAATGAAATCATTCGAACAAGAGGAACGGATGAAATTCTCAGTTAAATGATAACATCAATCTTCACGAGAAGCCACATAGGGGACAAAGGATAAAATAAGAAAAACAACAAGGTACAGACGGGAACAAACACAAGATAGGAGCTTCATTCTAACATCTTTGTGCTGAAAGCATATGAACGCGTTACGAAAAGGTTTTGCAATCCCCGGATCAGCATAGCCAAGGACCCTTTAAGATGCAACTCCTGATCGGAACATCGGTCATAATACCACTTCACTCAATGTAGAACCCCGAACTCACTAACCTGCATTCGTTGGAAGAATGCCTACGATCTACTGGATAAGTCCACCTATTAATTTCCGAAAGATTCCAGTTATGCAATCAGGTGTTGGGGATACACGGGAAGCACCGCGCAATCAACTCTAAACCTACATCCAGGTGTATCCATCCTTCAACACATAACCAGTCTTTCTCGGAAATTGTCTACCTCGGACCTTCGAAAAGCATCCACTATAACAAGCTATGGCAATACTCCCGAACTACCTCCCCATTACTGGGTGATGTCGGGGTTATCTTGCCACTGGCCGTATAGGAGAGATTTTCGATGTCGGCCATCTTAAGTATTTAGTACTGCCACGATATGCTTGTGACGACAATACCCCGAAGCTCAACTCCCCGAGACACTGCCACAACCCCTAATGTCAGGAGGCATCGAGAACAATATTCTCGTCACAAGAACATCGAAACAATCCCAGAATACTTGCGAGATTCCTAAAAAAAATTTGGTGCAATTTTTGAAAGTAGAAGAGGTAAGAGTAGTCGTCAGGAGTCCTCACCAGAGAGAAAGGGGATGAGAAGCAAAGAAATCCTACTCTCCGATATAATATAGGACTCAAAATATTTTTTAGTGTGTGCCTAGACTCGACCGTCAACGATTCGATCAATCATTGGGGGCTCCTAGGTCGGAGAAGGCTCTGATACCAACTTGTAATGCCCAGGATGGAGCTCTATCTCCTACGTGTCGAGGCACGACTTAGAGACATAACCCCATGCTGGAATGATCGCAAGTCTGGTATCTTTGCACAACTCATGTAAAAGGGGGATGGAAAACATAAAAATAGTTGGCTTACACTCGCCACGTCACACAAATACAATACATGTCTCAATCATCATACATAAAACATCACTGCCCTCTAAGGGTAAAATCCAAAAGTCAAGATACCAAACATAATTTAAATCCACAGGTCGGATCGAATCCTAGTAGAAGTCTCCACTACTGATCATCAGGATAACGAACATAGTATCGACTACGCTCCTCGTCATACTCCCAGTCTAGCTCGGTGCCATCGCCTGGATAGCTCACCACTGGACCTGCATCTGGTGTGGTGAAGTAACTGTGAGCCACAGAGGACTCAGCAATCCCGTTCCCGGGTAACAAGACTATTTAAACCTTGGGAGAGGATAAGGCTGAAGAAAAGAATAAGTGTCTGCAGCAGCAACTAGCAACTAGCTTACGTGAGAGAGTGCGAGAAGAGAAAGCCTCGGTCGAGAGATGATCACGAAGTGATCCTAGCTAAAACTCAACAAACATAACCCCACCGTGTTCAACTCCCGAATCCCTATCCGGAAATTGACAGTCACGGTAGACACGCTGGTAGTGTATTAGAACAATGTGTCAAGTTATCTACAACCGGATATTAACAAGCTCCCATCTGCCACATAACCGCGGGCACGGCTTTCGAAAGTTCATAACCCTGTAGGGGTGTTCCAACTTGACCCATTACAAGCCCACGATCCGCGGAGTCGCAACTCCAAAGTGGGAAGACCCGAGTATTCTCGGAATCCCGTGCTCAAGATACTCCGAACTAAGGTAAGGCTAATCCAGCAAATCCTCCCGGCGTGTCGACACCCTGATAGTAGCCGCGCGTATCTAAGTCTCAGGGCACGACCGGATGGGCGAAGCTACGGGTTTTTACCAGCCCTTGAGTTTCCTCGAGGTGGCCCCGCAGGCTCCCCGTTTCGGACCAACACTCATGTGGAGCACTGGCCCGGGGTTGTAGAATTAAGAAAGAGGGTTAATTACTCCCTATGCAAGTTTAATTTGTTATTAGGCAAATAGTACCAATGTTGGGACTTGCTGGAAAAGACTTAGCACTTAGCGGTTTATCGAGGGGGTCCCATACACCCCAACCGTGTTAAGAACGCATAATCAAGGAACATATAACCGGTTTATACGGTTCCTAACGGCATGAGTGGAACAAATCACCAAGCAAAAGGCTTAGCCTTCCACCCTTGCCAATATATAGATGATTTCATTTAGCAATTATATAGTGTGATATAACCCAACAAAACTTCAACATGAAGCAAGCATCTTCGATCTTCACCTGCAACTAGCAACGCTATAAGAAGGGCTGAGCGAAGCGTACTTAGCCAAGCAATGGTTTGCATAGGTAGGGTGGTTAAACATGGACATGGTTACAAGTAGGAGGCTGACAGGAAGAACATGGGCATCGAGGCAAAACTATAAAGCGGAACTACTAGCAATAGGCAAAGATAGTAATGTTATCAGGGTTCGGTCATCTTGCCTGAAGTGTAGTCGTTCGGATCGTAAGAAGGGTCCTCGTGCTCAACCTCGTTGGTAACCTCGTGCTCGTACTCGTACTCGGTCTCAGCTTCCGGCTCTAAACAATACAATCACACAAGGCACGAATCAACAAGATGCAATGCGCACACCAAAATGAGGGAGGCATGATGGATGCACTAAGGATGCACACGGAGCACGGAAAATAGCACTCAAGCAAATCACCTCAAAACATGATAGCAATATGAGATTATGAATCTACACGGAAAATCAATCAAGTTTCATATAAGACTCGCTGAAATCGGAGCTACGGGCTAAAAGTTATGCCCGAAACAAGAAACGAGCGAAAGCTGAAAATTACAGCAACATAGCAACTTCGGAGCACTAGAAAAATAAGCTACATCACTCAAACAACATGGCAAAGAGCATGAACATAAACTAGACATATCCTACAGCAAATAAGTCCAAAGGTGCACCCCAAAGGAGCCACGGATCAATAGCAACAAGCTTGGACATATTGAACTTGACAATAAAATTCTGACAGCAGAATTTTATTGAAACTTTGGAGCAAAAGTTAAACATGCTACAGCCACTTAAATAATCATGTGAGAACATGAATGGAAAGCCAACAATATCTACTACAAGGAACCATCAAGATTCACCCCAAAACTATCATGGTTTGTCCTAGAGCAGCAAGCAAACATGGCATCGGAACGTTACAGATTTCAGACTTAATGAAAATCCACTAAGTGTTAAAACAGCAGTTTCATCATGGCATCTAAAAGAGCAAGTTTAAGTCACCTCGAAATTAAACATGACAAGTGGTAAGCTCCACATCAAAGTACACATGATGGTGATTCCGAAACATACAAGCATGCATCATGGAGATAAACACAACGATAGCAACGAGCTCAACAAGATGGCATTTCATAACAAGTGAAACAACATCACAGCCACATGGCACTTTGCAACGAAGATAAACATGGCAAGAATAAATCTATCATGCAACCTAACACAAGCAACATGTAGAGCATGGCAAGAGGAACACGTGGACATGTCATTTGCATCATTCGGACAAACGAGCTAAAAGATATCACATAGCAAAGATGGCATAAAAACATCACATAACAGCAGTTTTATCACGATGCACTCTTGCAACAGAAAAACAAGCGTCTAGATGACCTCTAACATGCATGGCACAATGGGATGAAACGTAGTGCTAGTCACCACGAACGTCTGGACATGCTATTTGCGCAAAACGGAGCTATGCACAAAAAGATATAGCAGTTTGAAATATGCATCAGACAACAATATCACAGGGACTTAGAGGGAAAAAGGAGGTCAACCTCAGATCTGCAGGTTTACGGGCCGGAGGAGCGGAATACGGGCTTCGGGCGCGAGATGGATCGGACCCGCCGCGGATCGGGCCGGATCTGCGGCGGCTGCGAGAGATGCGGCCTGGCCCGGCTCGGGTGGCTGGGCCCGCTGCACGGCGGTCGCGGCCCGCGGGAGCCTGGCGCTGGAGGGAGGCCTTCGGGCGCTGCGGGGAGAGGACCCGCGGGGGCGCTGGAGCGGCCCAGCTGGCGACGGGCCGAGCCGCCGGCGCGTGGAAGGAGAGGCCCAGGCGGGGCGCGGACGGAGGGAGGCGGGACGGGCCGCGGCGAGCGGAGGCGAAGGGCCCAGGCGGAGAGAGGCCGCTGGCGGCTGGCTGCGGAAGGCTTCGGCCTGGCCGGTCGGTCGAACCGTGGCCCGGCGAAGTGGTCCAGGTCGGGGCGGGCGAGGGAAAAGGCCCCGGTCGATGTGGTCCAGCGAGATGCTTCGAGCGGAGAGGCTCAGCCTCGGGGCGAAGCGGCGATGCGGGGACTCGGTCGATAGATGGAGAGGCCGAGGAAGGGCCCAGGCGGCTGGGGTCAACGCCCAGGAATCCGATCGATCGATCGGATCGATACAGAGGGCTGGCGCGGCGACGAAGTTTCTGCGGTGGAGGCTGCCAAGTGGCGATCTGGAGCTGGCCAGATCCGAAAATTGAGGGAGGAGGAGCTAGAGGTAGGTGGAGAGGGATTAGGTTGCCAAAAATGGCATGGGGGTGTTATATATATGGTAGGTGCTAGGGTTTGAGGGATTTGGGGTGTTTTGGAGCCCTCCGATCACGATCCGACGGATCCGATCGCGAGGGGAGTTAGGATGGGCCAAGAGGAGGGAAGTTGGCTGTTGGAGGGGTGTCTTGGGCCACAAAGTGGAGGCACTTTAGGCACACACGAATAACTGTTGGGATAGCAAACGGACTCGAAACGCGACGAGATTTGACAGGCAGGTTACACACAACAAAACAACAACACACGACAAGTCTCGCGCCAAACCGGTAATGTTACACGGCCAAACAACAAAGTAGGCCTACGGGACGCCACGGACACGTGAGGGAGCTCCGGAACGCGAAACGGACAACGGGAAGGAACACGTGGAACCGAATGCAACCGACAACATAAATGCAATGCGATGCACATGTCTACATGATATGAATGAATGCCACACACGCACACAACAAAACGACGAAAACCCAAAAGACAAAGAACCCGAAATGGAATAGATGAAGCCGGAGATATATTATATGCCCAAAAGGGAAAGTATCACATCCGGGGCATTACATTGCTTCCGCCTCCATAACGGCATGGCCGTCCCCCTCCTTTTCAAGGGCCGGCTGATCACCGTCGGCCGGCCCTTGAACAGACGGATCCGGAGGAGCCGCATGCTCGAGACTGGCATGGATCGCCGTCTGCTGGAGGGCTGCTTCCCGCTCCTGGGCCCGGACAGCGGCATCTGCCTGCACCTTGGTGGCCGCCTCGGCTTCGGCCTTGGCTGTGGCATCGGCCTCTGCCTACACCGCCTAGGACAGCTCCGCCTCCCGGCGGTCCACGGCCTCCCGCTCCTCCCGCGCCTCTCGCACATTCCTTTCTGTTGCCTCTCGAAGGGCGACGGCAGGGTCCATGCGGTGCGGCGCAAAAGTGGCGTCCGTGCCCCCGACCACCGAGCCAACAGGAGCTCGCGAGAGGGAAAGCGGGGCACTGTTCAAGTGATCCCAAAAGGACAGTAAAATCAGCCATGGAAAGGGCAAAGGACTAAAACAAGCATAAAGAGAAAGGCAGGACGCAACACTTACGTGGATATGGTCGGCCTGGGCTTGGGGACCCTAATAAGGGCCACCTTGGCGTCCGCCTCCTGGCGTTTGGTGGTGGCGACCGAGGCCTTGGGCTTCTTGGGCCGGCCACCAGGCAGCCCGGTGGTAGCCCAGCGCTTCAAGCCGCCGGCCGCGGTTGGCGGCGCCATCGAGGAGCTGCTGCCCCCGATCTGGTCCGCCCCTCGGACGCGAGGCGGAACTTCCTCCTCGTCGTCGTCCAGCCAGTCCTCGACTCCGCCTCCTGACGAGCCGCCTACTGGCTGGCCCCCGCCACCCGTAACCTCCTCCTCCTCCATGGCGGCCGCCCCTAGATCGGGGTTGCTCGTGTCAGTCTGGGAGCGGTCCGACATCAACGGGTGGCCCGGCTGCCCAGAGCCCGGCTCCGGCTGGCCGGGGAAGAGCTGCAAGGCGGCACAAGGGTCAGGCGGCTGGGGCAGGCGAAAGAAGGAAAGAAGGAGAAAGAGAAAGGGGGCTCACCGCAGGCGGCGGGTTGTTGCAGCTGTACGGCGGCTTGCCAAACGCCCAGCCCGAATCGGACAACTTACAGTTGGAGATGGAGTTCACCAGATAGGCCACCTCCGCGTACGGCATCCACTTGGTGCAGGTCCGGCTCGGGTCCTGGTGCCCGCTCATGTCGCAGATCAGGTGCGGGCGGGACAGCAACGGCAGCACTCGGCGCTCCGCAAAGGTGGCCAGGAAGTCCGAGAACACCATGCCCTTGTGGTCCTTCATCTCCCGAAGGCGGCTACCGGCTATAGAGGCCCCATGCGTGAGGGAGACGGGCCAGAACTTCTAGGAGGCGCGGGGCTCAGCAGGAGGACCGACGACATAGTCCGGCAGAATGATGAAGTCCTGTTCCGGGTCGACGTTGGAGACATAAAAGTATGTCTTCTGCCACAACTTCGCTAAATGCACGAGAGCAAGCTTCGGGAAGTGGTTCCTGGCCCCGGTGCGCTTCACGGCGACGCACCCGCCGCACTGGGCAGGTTCGCCCCGGAGTGCGGTGCCGATCTTCAAGTAGAAGTGCTCGCTCCACAGCTCGATCGTGGGGAGTATCCCGGGGTACCCCTCGCAGAGGACGACGAAGACAGACAGCGTCACCATCGTGTTCGGCGTGAGGTGGTGAGGCTGCACGTTGTAGAAATCAAGGAAGGAGCGGAAGAACCCGCAGATGGGGAGCCCGAAGCCGCAAGGGAAGTGCGAGCGGAAGAGTACACGCTCGCCCAGCCGCGGCGCCGGCATGATCTCGGCCGACGGCGCAAGATGCACGGCGAACTTCTCGGTAGGAGGCAACCGCCACGAGCGGCGGAGATAATGCACATGTTCTTCGATTATTTCGCTGCCCTCCCACTCGCCGGAGTGGTGGACCTGCGCTTCCACGGCCATGGCTCTAGGGGGAGGATTCCGGCAGAGCTGTGCGTGTGATGGCAGCGAAGAGCACAAGAAGGCGAGAGGAAGAAGAAGATGGAGAGGAGGTGTGCGCATGAGCTGCGCTCGCCTCCTCCCGCGCCTACTTATAGGCCCGAGACGACGAAGCTGAGGGGGCGGGGGCGTGGGATTAACTGCGCCACGCCCCGTATGACCCACGCCTTTTTCGCGCCTAACCCGCGCGCACTTAATGCACGTGGGGAGGGCAATCGATTGCCTCTGCCACAATGGATCCGCGCGCGTGCCAAGGCCCTGTAGTGGTAGGCCCCGGCCTGCTGCTACGTCCCATCGCGCACGTGGGCTGGCAGGACGGCACGGCGAGATGGCGACGCGTGGAGCGCCGCCAACGGGCAGCAAAACCACACCGCGGCCCGCCATCCGCGTGATACCTTCTCCCCGAAGACTCGAAGACAAAGGCCCGGCTGCTAGAAGCCGGCCATTCCAGAAGACGGACTAGAAGCACAACCAATTTTTCACACACAGAGGGAAGCTGCTGGAACCCTGCCGTCCCGCTCGCAATCGTAGAGCTCCACCAGCTTCGGGGACTACTGTCGGAGATATTGACCACGGGTGTCTTCATCGACCACCCATGGTGTTTCAAGACAAATAAGGGCCGCCTGTCATCCTCTGGCCGCCTGTGCATCGGGCCGCCTCCTAGGGCCGCGATGCCTAGGAGCCGGCTGCCAGCAGGCAACGGAGCCCCGACAGGCGGCATCCTAGTGGCTAGCATCTGGAAGACAGCCCCGTGCCTCTGTAGGATCGAAAGTATGTCTAGAGGGGGGGGTGATTAGACTACTTGACAATATAAAAATTCTGCCTTTAGATCATGAACAGTTTTTGGCAGTTTCACAATAATGATCAACACAAGTATCACCCTACACATGCAATTCTAGAGTATAAGCAGCGGAAAGTAAATTGCACATGTAGTAAAGGGAGGTGGAGAAGATCAAACGCAGTTTGGAGACACGGAGATTTTTGTCGTGGTTCCGATAGGTGGTGCTATCGTACATCCACGTTGATGGAGACTTCAACCCACGGAGGGTAACGGCTGCGCGAGTCCACGGAGGGCTCCACCCACGAAGGGTCCACGAAGAAGCAACCTTGTCTATTCCATCATGGCCTATGCCCACGGAGGACTAGCCTTACTCGGGGTAGATCTTCACGAAGTAGGCGATCTCCTTGCCCTTACAAACTTCTTGGTTCAACTCCACATCTCGAAGATGGAGGCTCCCAAGCGACACCTAACCAATCTAGGAGGCACCACCCTCCAAAAGGTAATAGATGTTGTTGATGATGATGAACTCCTTGCTCTTGTGCTTCAAATGATAATCTCCCCAACACTCAACTCTCCTCACTGATTTGGCTGTGGTGGAAGAAAGGATTGAGTGGAAAGCAACTTGGGAAGGCTAGAAATCAAGTTTCATATGGTAGGAATGGAATGACTTGATCTCAACACAAGGGTAGGTGGTTCTCTTCTCAGAAAGTGTATGGTAGGAGTGGTAGACTTTCTGATGGCTCTCTCCACGAATGAAGAGGGGGTGGAGGGGTATATATAGCCTCCACACAAAATCCAACCGTTACACACATAATTGAGCAATCTCGGTGAGACCAAAGTGAAAACTCGGTCAGACCGAAAGTTCAAATATAGTGAACGTTGGGGTTTTCGGTGGGACCGAAAATACCATCTCGGTGTGTCCGATATGAGTCAAAGGTAGGAGCTTGCCATTCTCGGTGGGACCGAAATTAACAACTCGGATATTCCGATATGATGTCAATTGGTTACAGAAGGTTGGCAGTCCAGTTTCGGTGAGACCGAACTCAAAATCGGATGGACCGAAATTTCTAGGGTTTGGAAGAATAGCTGAGGTGGTTCATCTCGGTGGGACTGAGTTTGCAGAATCGGTTTGTCCGAGATTACTTATGAGTGTGTTAAGTAGTGAAAGGTGCTGATAGTTGAAGGAGCTAAATCACAAAGCACTTGAGCAACCAGATCATCAACACAACCTCATCCCCTTTTAATAGTATTGGCTTTTCCTATGGACTCAATGTGATCTTTGATCACTAAACCAAAAATGGAGTCTTGAGCTTTTGCCAATGCTTGTCTTAGCATTTTGAGGGGTCCACTTCTTCAGACATTTCCATACCCATATCATCGAACTTCTCTGAAATGATTCTCAAGTAAATATTAGTTCAATGATATATATGTTGTTATTAATTACCAAAACCACCCGGGGATTAGTTGCACTTTCAATCTCCCCCTTTTTGGTAATTGATGACAACATATAGATCAAAGCTTCGACAAAAGATATAATCAATGAATAATATCGTCGCTTTGAGAAGTATGTGATAAACAAGAGCTCCCCCTAAATTTGTGCATTATTTAAAATTTGCGTTTGAATGCAAATGCACAATTGATTAGGATTATGGGTCACTCTTCCATGTCACATACATCTTGGTGGAGCGCACAAAATGATAAGAATGAATAACATGCACTCAATCACCAAGACAAGAGTAAATAGCCATACAATAAGGAATAGCATATGATAAGCATTAAGCACACATTAAAGCATAGTATGACCAAGCACTCATTAAGGTAGCATCAAACGTAGTAGCAAGCACACTGAAAGTATCGAAAGACCAAAAGAACCAAATGTATCTCAAAGGAAACCGGCAAAAGAACGAAAGAGCACTCTCTCTCTCGAAGCCCTATGATCTATACAATTTCTCCCCCTTTGGCAACAAGTTACCAAAAAGTTCGAAAAAGCATAGAGCTAAGCGTCACTGTGGGCTCTGCTGGCGGCTCCCGTCTGGGTAGATGTCGGAGTAGAAATGACGGCATCGGCGAAGACTTCTGCTGATGTCTGCGCTGGAGGAGTGGATGCTGGAGCTGGAGTAACTGCTGGAGCTGTAGCTGGTGCTGAAGAGGTAGCCCTGGAGTCAGTCACTGGGATAGCTGCAGATCGGGATCCTCTGGGAACCTGAGCAGTCTGGCGATGAGAGTCCTGGACTAGATCATCCTGCATGAGCTCTGCTCTCTCCTGCCTTGCTTCCTCCATGTCTGCCTCAAGCTTGTTGACGGACACCTGAATCTCAGTCAGCTTCACGTCCAGAGCGTGGATCTTGTCCTCAACAATCCTCTCTAGGCTTTCTTGAGATTGTTCAATGCTGGCTAGGTGTTGTTCAATCCTCTGGGTAGCTTCAAGAATCTGCTCTCCGAAGCTCTTTGGTTTAGCTGCTGCTGCTGCTGCCTCTTTGTCAGCTTTGGCTTTCTTTGCAGCTTCAATTTTGGCTTGTCCTTCAACTGAGGTTGGATCCTCCTCATCCATCACAACAACGTTGTCCTCATGCTCTGGCTGCAGTGGCAAGTGCTTCCTATCCAACATGAATTTGCCCGTGCCAAACTTGGCATTGATGAGCATCTGAATCTGCGGGGCAAATCCACACGACCTCTTCTGGTCAGCTGCAGTCCTCTTAATGGTCTCTACCATTAAGTCCATCACCTTGAAAGGTGCCTTCTCATCAAGAATGTGCAGCATGTTGATAGAATAGCCTCGAATCATGCGGTGGTCTCCAGACTTGGGCATCAATGTATGCCTCAAAATAGTGTTTGTGGTGGTCAGACCTGCCTGGAGATAGTACACTGAGCCAAGCTTCCACCCTTCCAAATCAGCAGCGGGGATTTCCTTGTACATGTTCTTCATGGAATCATGGCTCTTCTTAGGAATCCCATAGACATCAATGTCGTCCTCTCTCTGCACTGGAGCATTCAGAAGTTCTGCCCATTCTTCAACAGACGAAGAAAACCTTTGACCTTCAGTCATCCAGGTGATCTTGCCATCAGGATAGAAGTGGGCTGTGGCGTAGAACTGCATGATCATCTCGTCATTCCAATCTATCAGCTCCTGACCCACAAAATCAGCAACTCCACATGCAGTGAAGCTCTCATGCACATGGGGAAAGAAGTCTCGGTGCTCTTCACTGTCAATGTACTTCCAGTCAACATACCTGGTGTCTGCAACAATAGGCTTCTTATCCATCAGCATGGTCTCATAGAAGTCCTGCTGCTCTCTGGTGTGGAATCTGGGGTCCACAGCAGTCCTTCTCCTCACGGCATATGGATCAGACTGTCTCCATAGCCTGAGACCTCTATCCTTCCTTGCCTTCATATCCTCGGCTTGAGGATGAGCATCGTTGTGGAGCGGCAACTTAGGACGGAGCTTCAGCGACACATGTTCTTCTTCTGACTCAGACGGTGGCATCTCACCTTTGTTCTTCTCAGAAGCTGGAATGCTCCTGGTTGTCCTCTTGGGCTTGGCTGGAGCTGCCTTGGCTTGAGCAGGCTTCTTGGGCTTAGAAGTGGCTTGAGCCCTAATAGCATCACCCATGAACTTAGCCTTCTGAGGAGGAGGCTGGGGTGCATCTTCTTCTTCTTCAGCAGCTGCATCAACATGAGGTTCAGCATATACTACCCTCTTCCTCTTGGAAGTTTTCTTCACCTTACTTGGAGCTGGCTCTTCCAAGTTTAGCTTTTCTACAACAGCTGACTGCTTGACCTTGCTGGTGCCTTTCTTTGACTGCTGCCCTTAGAGTTCTTTGGCAACAACATTCCTCTTGGGCTTGGAGGTAACTTCCTCAGCAACGAAGTCAGAGTCCTCATCATCTGAATTTCTCTTCTTTCTGGTTCTGGTGGCTGCAGGAGGCAAACCACTAGGGGTGCTCCTCTCACCATCATCACTGGAACTACTAGCCTCAGGACTATTATCTGCCTCTGGAATCTCTGCAAACGGTGATTCAGACCTGTTCTGGCTGTCACTGACATCTGACATGGCTGACAACCTGTGAAAAGATAAGGTATAGGCAGAGTAGAAGAGTTATCACAACTGCAGAGGTTTTTGCAAAAAAAATGAGTTCAAATCTTAGTTTTGAGTTTTCACAGAATGCATTTCGGTCAAACCGATTTTCAGTTTCGGTGAATCCGAAGTGTATAACAGAAACCTACACACCACTTTCGGTCAGACCGAAATGGGTTTCGGTCCTACCGAAACACTAGGGTTTCACTGAGACTCTACATCGGTCACACCGATTTGCACGAATCAGTTAGACCGAATGGTGCAGTGCAATGGCCAGAGGCCAAATCGATCATTCCGAGTTTTCAAAATCGGTTTCACCGAGATGTGTTCCGTGGAAACCTAAACCTAAGAATTTCGCTCGAAACTAAAAGGATCTGATCTGATGTTTAAGGAATATCTCAAACGTGGATAGATTCATGGCAAACCAATCGTGCAAGAATCAGATGGGGAGCACGAGAGGGATCGGGACTCACCCTAACTTGGTGGAGTCCCTCTACGGCGGCAACGGCGCGGAGAAGATTACCGTTGACGGCGGCGGAGACCTGCGGCGAGGGCGCACAGGCGACGACGGCGACGATCCGAAGACCAGGGCGACGGCAGCAGGGGACTTGGGGGCGAAACGGTTTGAAGAAGTAATCGCGCGCAGCCCTCAGGTATATATATCCCCATACTGTCGGTGGGACCGAGTTGAAAAACTCGGTGACACCGAAATGGCTAACTGCTGTGCAGTTACACATATCGGTCATGCCGAGATTTTGAACTCGGTTTCACCGAGATGAAACCTAGATCAGTCTAAGCGTTTCGGTTGGTCCGAGATGGAGAAGTCGGTCAGACCGAAATGGACTTAGAAGGTTTTGGAAGTCAGCCTTAGACGGATCGGTGGCTCCGAGTGCTCCTCACTCGGAGGGTCCGAAAATGACTTGTTCAAAGTTGTGATATGAGCATGAATAGAATTTGAGACAAGAAAGCATAGATAGCTAGGGAAGGTGCTTAGGCATTCTTGTCCATCCATTTGGCCAGAAAAGATCAAAACAATCAAAACAACAAATGGATGTCCTTGAATGGATGAAATCATGCATTCAACATGCTCACACAATAAGATAGCAACTGAAATATGTGTCAAACATGCACAACCAATACTCTAGCTACTAGCACACAATTTGTCGATGACTAGGTCATCTATATATGAGTATATTGACTTAGGAGTCAAATGAGAACATTTGATCATAGGTCATACTCATCGTTTAAGCACAAGTGGGGTTACCACTTTTACATAAAGCATTTATGTGTTCACATCATTTGGAGATGCTTTAGCTCAATTTTTAGAGCAAAGCTCCCCCTAGATGTGAGAACCCCTTTTAAAGGGTCAAACTAACCTTGGGTTGTCGTAGAAGACTTCATGTAGATGTTGAAGATGTGGATGCTCAATGTTGATGTAGACCATCAAGAGTTGGGAGCAATCCTTTGGATTAGGGCACTTTCAATACCTACATGGGTTAGTCCCACAAGGAACAAACAAGAATATCCATGGACATAGAGTGAAGTACACAAAAGATGATGTCCATGAAAGCAATGATTACCTTGTCCCTTGACTTACCAACAAGAGGGTTTGTGACTCCATGAACAAGTGCATGATGTGGAAGTTGATTGCACAAGTTCTTGCCAAAAAGAATATGAGTGAAGTTTGTTGGCGGAGTCACCCTCAAGAACCTACTAGTTCTTCTTCTTTGGGATCCACATCATCTTGATGGGAATCCTTGGTGTTGTAGTTGAGCTTGACGAAGTAGAACTTGATGTGTCCTTGGGAACCCACTTGACCATGGCTTGAGGTGCTTCAATGAATGCATCAATTTCTTCTTGAAGCTTGTCCTTGGCCTTTAGCTTGTGGTCTTGTGGTGGAAGGTCATCTTGAGCTTGTTCCACATTGGAAGAAGTAGGATCATACTTCTCCTTTTGTGAGACAAACTGTGGAGTAGGGTATTAACCTTCTTCCCACTCAACACCTTCGGCGTTGAACTTTCACTCAAAACCAATCCCTTGATTCTTCCGGTGTCTTCCTTGTTTGCGAACAATCTCCTCAAAGTTCTTGCTTCCGGCAAGACTCTTGTAGACACCTTTCTCTATGATTTCCTTCAATAAGCTATTTTCTTGCTCAAGTGTAACTTGGCTTGAAACATTGTTAGTGGAATCAAGAGAACTACTAGAAGTAACAACATTTGATTTAACATTGTTATTGTTACTACTAGAGGAAGAATTTTTCTTATGCTTGTCATGCTTAGTCTTAATAGGTGGCAAGAAATTAGACAAGAGAAGTCATTTGGCAAGATATGAAGAACTCTTCTTTCGAAGATCGTCATTGATCGCTTTTAGAAACTCATGTTCTTGCTCTAGAGTGAGCTTCTCGAAGCGTAGCTTCTCATGAGATCTTAGGAGCTCTCTATGATCTTCTTGAGTTGTTTCATGAGCTAACTTAAGAGTGTTTAGTTCTTTAGTTAGACGCTCAATCTCCTTCATAGCATTGTCATTCGACTCTTCTCGACTATAAAGACTACTAGCATTTTCATCATTACTAAGCTCACTGGATTTATCATGCAAGAGCTCATCTTCACCAAGTAAGTCATCCTCATCACTATCAAAGTCAATGAATTCAGGGTGTGTTACCTTGGGGCCTTTAGCCATGAAGCATCTTCCAATTCCCTCATTTGGTGAATCAAATAAGTCGTAGGAGTTGGAGTTGGAGGATACGAGTGCAAGTCCGGCAACACCTTCATCTTGACTGTAGTCAGAGTCGGAGTGATAGCTTCCATCGGATTGATTGTCGGAGTCGGAGCCGGAGACCCATTCACCTACATGAGCTTGATGTCTTCTTCTTGTGTAGCTCCTTGATGACTTGTCTTTCCTCTCCGAATCCTTGCTTCTCCGAGAGGGTCTTCGTTCATAACGATCATCTCTACTCCTTCTCTCTCTCCGAGGTGACTCATCTCTTGCTCTTCTTCTTGGAGATTCTTCTCTTCTCTTGTGGGGAGCCGTACACTCATTTGAGAAGTGTCCAGGTCTTCCACAATTGTAGCAGTTTTGATCACGACTAGAAGATCTCTTTTCATCATATGATCTAGACTTTGAGCTTCTTTCTTTGCCTCTATTCTTGTAGAACTTGTTGAAGTTCTTAACCATTAGGCTTATCTCTTCATTGGAAATTAACTTGTCACTTGAGGTAGTGGGAGCATCACTTGTAGCTTTGTAAGCACCACTTGACTTGTTGTGAAGCTCTTCCTTATCCTTAAGTGTCATCTCATGAGCAACAATTCTTCCAATGACTTCAGTTGGCTTGAGAGTCTTGTAGTTTGGCATCATTTGGATCAAAGTGCACACGGTGTCATATTTTCCATCCAAAGCTCTTAGAATCTTCTTGATGATGAATCGGTCGGTCATTTCTTCGCTTCCTAAGCCGGCAATCTCATTTGTGATGAGAGCAAGCCTAGAGTACATTTCAGCGACTCCTTCACCATCCTTCATCTTGAACTTGTCAAGTTGACCTTGAAGAATATCTAGCTTTGATTCCTTCACAGATTCAGTACCTTCATGCATTTCAACAAAAGTATCCCAAATCTCTTTAGCATTCTCAAGACGGCTGATTTTGTTGAACTCCTCGGGACACAAAGCATTGAAGAGAATGTCCCAAGCTTGAGCATTGTTTTGCAACATCCGCAACTCTTCCGGTGTAGCTTCGCGATCCGGAACTTTTCCTTCCTCGAAGAATTCACCTTGCATACCAACACAAATAATGCCCCATGCGGCTGGGTTATGACCAAGAATATGCATTTTCATTTTATGCTTCCAACTAGCAAAATGTGTACCATCAAAGTAAGGACCTCTACGATAATTACCCTCACTAGACGCCATACTCTCCTAGGTTGTGAAACCAAGCTTATGGAGTCCAATGCAATGGAAACCAAAACAATGGAGACCAAAGCTCTGATACCACTTGTAGGATCGAAAGTATGTCTAGAGGGGGGGTGATTAGACTACTTGACAATATAAAAATTCTGCCTTTAGATCATGAACAGTTTTTGGCAGTTTCACAATAATGATCAACACAAGTATCACCCTACACATGCAATTCTAGAGTATAAGCAGCGGAAAGTAAATTGCACATGTAGTAAAGGGAGGTGGAGAAGATCAAACGCAGTTTGGAGACACGGAGATTTTTGTCGTGGTTCCGATAGGTGGTGCTATCGTACATCCACGTTGATGGAGACTTCAACCCACGGAGGGTAACGGCTGCGCGAGTCCACGGAGGGCTCCACCCACGAAGGGTCCACGAAGAAGCAACCTTGTCTATTCCATCATGGCCTACGCCCACGGAGGACTAGCCTTACTCGGGGTAGATCTTCACGAAGTAGGCGATCTACTTGCCCTTACAAACTTCTTGGTTCAACTCCACATCTCAAAGACGGAGGCTCCCAAGCGACACCTAACCAATCTAGGAGGCACCACCCTCCAAAAGGTAATAGATGTTGTTGATGATGATGAACTCCTTGCTCTTGTGCTTCAAATGATAATCTCCCCAACACTCAACTCTCCTCACTGATATGGCTGTGGTGGAAGAAAGGATTGAGCGGAAAGCAAATTGCACATGTAGTAAAGAGAGGTGGAGAAGATCAAACGCAGTTTGGAGACACGGAGATTTTTGTCGTGGTTCCGATAGGTGGTGCTATCGTACATCCACGTTGATGGAGACTTCAACCCACGGAGGGTAACGGCTGCGCGAGTCCACGGAGGGCTCCACCCACGAAGGGTCCACGAAGAAGCAACCTTGTCTATTCCATCATGGCCTACGCCCACGGAGGACTAGCCTTACTCGGAGTAGATCTTCACGAAGTAGGCGATCTCCTTGCCCTTACAAACTTCTTGGTTCAACTCCACATCTCAAAGACGGAGGCTCCCAAGCGACACCTAACCAATCTAGGAGGCACCACCCTCCAAAAGGTAATAGATGTTGTTGATGATGATGAACTCCTTGCTCTTGTGCTTCAAATGATAATCTCCCCAACACTCAACTCTCCTCACTGATTTGGCTGTGGTGGAAGAAAGGATTGAGTGGAAAGCAACTTGGGAAGGCTAGAAATCAAGTTTCATATGGTAGGAATGGAATGACTTGATCTCAACACAAGGGTAGGTGGTTCTCTTCTCAGAAAGTGTATGGTAGGAGTGGTAGACTTTCTGATGGCTCTCTCCACGAATGAAGAGGGGGTGGAGGGGTATATATAGCCTCCACACAAAATCCAACCGTTACACACATAATTGAGCAATCTCGGTGAGACCGAAGTGAAAACTCGGTCAGACCGAAAGTTCAAGTATAGTGAACGTTGGGGTTTTCGGTGGGACCGAAAATACCATCTCGGTGTGTCCGATATGAGTCAAAGGTAGGAGCTTGCCATTCTCGGTGGGACCGAAATTAACAACTAGGATATTCCGATATGATGTCAATTGGTTACAGAAGGTTGGCAGTCCAATTTCGGTGAGACCGAACTCAAAATCGGATGGACCGAAATTTCTAGGGTTTGGAAAATAACTGAGGTGGTTCATCTCCGTGGGACTGAGTTGGAAGAATCGGTTTGTCTGAGATTACTTATGAGTGTGTTAAGTAGTGAAAGTTGCTGATAGTTGAAGGAGCTAAATCACTAAGCACTTGAGCAACCAGATCATCAACACAACCTCATCCCCTTTTAATAGTATTGGCTTTTCCTATGGACTCAATGTGATCTTTGATCACTAAACCAAAAATGGAGTCTTGAGCTTTTGCCAATGCTTGTCTTAGCATTTTGAGGGGTCCACTTCTTCAGACATTTCCATACCCATATCATCGAACTTCTATGAAATGATTCTCAAGTAAATATTAGTTCAATGATATATATGTTGTTATTAATTACCAAAACCACCCGGGGATTAGTTGCATTTTCAGCCTCCCTCCTCGGGACATGTGCTAGAGGACCGTGACGAAGCTAAGGCATGGCTACAGTTAAGCATGTCCCATAAGAATCCACAGAAGCATGGCTACACTGAGAGTGTACCCTACGGACACTCCCTAAACGGCGTAACACTGTAGCCATGTTACCGATGACCTAGCCCTGGTCATAGGAAGCCATGATCCCACTACCCGTAGGAGGAGTGGCTAGCAGGCGACATGCCCCACCCGCCAGTGAGCCACACAGAAGCAAGTGACCTTTGGCAGGCGGCCTGGGGGACGGGCTGCCCTGTAGCAGGCGGCTAACCATGCCCTGGGAGTCTAAACCGCATTAAGATGACAAGACGGGACGTGGTGGGAGTGTACGACCAAGAGGTGGCGGTACTGTAGCCACTCCCCTCCTGACGATGCTTCAGTTAGTAGAAGGACGCCAACAGTAAAAGACAATCACGTAGGCCCACAGACGGCGGGCCCCAGCAGCCGGGGGAGAAGCCGTGCCTAGAGACACTGACGACCGGGGGCCACTCTGCCCAGAATACCATTGTACCCATAGGGGGTAGGTCTATATAAACCCCCCAGGATCCTCCATGTGG
>LR738713.1:148028071-148046389 GCA_902687465.1 Secale cereale | reverse complement strand
GAGAAGGTAGAGATCTAGCCTTGCCTTTCTTCCTCCTCTAGACGACACAACTCAAGGAGCAATCTTGTAGCCATCATATTGACATTATTCATGACGCGGAGCCCCCGCAGAGCTGGACTAGGGGTGTTATCTCCACGGAGAGCCTCGAACCTGGGTAAGATTCGTAGGCTTCCTAAGTATCGCCTTATCCTGCTTCCAGGGCCCGACGACGTACTCTTGTCCCAATGCATGATAAGCCATCATTTGGCATATGTCGCACCAAAACCCCGACAAAGACCCATCATTGCCTCTACTGACGGCGATGCTGGTCCCGGCGCCGTACAAGGCGTCGACCAAGAAGCCCAAGAAGACAAAGGGCAAGGGGGCCAGAGATAGCCCCCGTCGTGCGGACAAGAAGTCTGAGGACCTCCACATCCTCTCCTCTGACGAGGTGGGGGGAGATGATGAGGAGGAAGAGGAAGAAGAAGAAGAAGAAGAGCCCCCTGCACAAGGTAGGGGGAAGAAGAGGGCGGCCCCTACTGACGCAGGCACGGCCGCACCCAAGAGGAACATGACCCTCGCTGCTAGTTCGGATTCATCCGAACATAGCTTCATGGTGAAGCCCAGGGTTAAACCCCTGCCAGAATCGTAAGTCAATCCAAATTCAAGTACTGCACCTTTGCTTATTTGCTATTTTTGATACTTACTTAGCATTCCTTACCTGCTAACCTATAGCCCTCCCAGAGGACACCCCGACGTCTTCTTATCAGAGGGAAACTCTATAGCGCCTGGAGAGACGGAGAGTGACCCGCCAGTCCGGGCTCATCGCCCGTGATCGGCGGGGACACCGAAGTGTCTTCCCAGCGGGTGTCCTCCGTCCTAGGAGATGAGGGCAGAGCAGGTGACAAGGCAGCCGGGGATAATACCTCGGCCGCTGCTGACCATGGGGAGACCGTCCCCATGGAGACCGAAGACGTGGGGCCCAACCAAATCGGGGGCCCATCAAATACTATCCCGGAACCTAGTGTGGCTCCGGGGTCCGAAGACCCGACTACCCAAGCGGAGGGGGATACGGCGGCGCCTGGAGTTAATCCGGAGGTGCCGGACTCTATGGAGGGGGCACTGCAAAGTGCTTCCATCGTGGAAGAACACCGCACCGTGATGGATGCGGTGATGAAGAAGATTCAGCCCGTCAGGGGTGGACTGAATGAAGCCCTCAACAGTCTGTTAACAGGTTTTGAGGTAAGCAATGTAATGTTCTTTGCAGAACTTTGTTATTTTTAATGCACATACATAACCAGTAGCCCCTGATGCTTTGTGTGATTCTAAAAAGAATCGGATGAAGTATCCATAATATAGCATACTTACAAAGCTAAACTGTTTGTGCAGGCTTCACTAGTTGCGGCAACTGCGCGAGACACAGAGGTTGCCGAACTAAACTAGAAGCTTGTGCTGGCCAATGCGGACCTCGACCGCGTCAATCAGCATTTGGATGAAACAAAGGGTATGCTGATTTAAAAATGTCAAAAGGACTAATTTTAGTATTGATTGAGTATGTTGTATAAACTCTTATATTGTATTATGTATTACACAGTTGGCACCACTGAGCTCGAGGCCCTCAAGGGCGAGGTTTCCAAGGCCAAGAAAGAGGCTGAGGCGAACAAGGTAGCCGCTGACAAAACGGCTGCTGATTTGGAGTCCGAAAAGGCGGAGTGCGAGAAGCACCGGGCCCAGGTGTCCGAAGTCGAAGTTGAGCTTAAAGATGCCATCCTCAGATGTGAGGCAATGGAGACGAAGACTTCGGAACAAGCGTCCGAGCTATCTGCGGTAGTGAAATCTGCCCAGGATGCGCGAGGCGAGTCGCGCAACGCTCGTCAGGAAATCGAGCAAGCACGACAGATAGTATGTGGTAAGACATTTCTCTTACAGAGCATCTTCGGAGGACAGAAGTATCTTGGGCTGACACGGTTGTGGAGTTCTCCAGGCGTGTTTGCTGATCTTCCGAGGAGCAACGCAGATGCCGCCCAATACTTCCGAGCGCAGGAGGGGAACATCATGGAGAAGCTATTCTGGTCGCAGTTCTATGCGCCAACACATCCGGTGCCCCTCAGCGGCCAGATGAAGCAGCTGGTCGAGCTGCATAACATGGCGGGTTCGGCCATGAAGGACTTAATGGTCCGGCTATGGCCCGCTGATCCAATCCCAAGTAGCTACTTCGGATTGGTGAAGCGGCTCGTCGAGGCGAGTTCGCGGGTTGACACATTGACGCGTTCAGCCTGCATAGAATGTGCTCGGATGGCCTTTGCTCGTGTCAAAGTGCACTGGACGAAGATGAATGCGAGGCATATTGCCACTGCTGGTCCACCCGCTTGCAAGGAGCACCGCAAGCCGGAGAAGTACTTCGAGGACGTCATCGACGGCGCCTGCCGTGTACAAGGCCAGTGTTTGAAGAATGTTATCTTTGAGTAGTTGTATCCGGATGTAAAGACTTAAGCTTATGAATCTAATGTATATAACTTTTGTGCTATTTATGATATCGGCCCCTTTTACCTCCTGTGTGACTGTTTATCTAAATTTGAAAGTTTACAGTCGTCGGCTTCAGCCCCATGTACATAGTACTGTGGTGTTCGGTCATATGCATATACACTCTTTATCCAACATCTAGGTCCATGTAGGAGGTGTATGCGGAGCGAACCATGCAATCAGACTATGCGGCGTGATTGCTTTCACTTAGTCGTAGGAGTTTGACATGTGGGGCTAGGTACTAGCCCCTGGTGCGAATATGATATTCCTTTACTTAAGGCATCCAATTGCACTTGGCCGGGCAAAAACCAACCCTTCGTATAACACGGGGTAGATATCTATCGATCGTAGTATAACACTAAGTCACCGGATCATAGACCAGGTTCTCGCCTAGCATGACGGTCAATTTTCGGCTTTTTCTATTGAGGTACTTAACCGGACGAGCCAGAAGTACAATCGCAGTAGTTCTCCCTTTACACCCTAGCCGAACAATCGGGAACGTAGGCGTAAGCACAGGAGCCGAGAAACCCAACTATTGACCCAAGACATGATTTGGAACTGATGCATATAAGGCAAACATCCAGGACGCCGAACACTCCCTATAGGCGTTAGGTTTTTCAACATATACCAGGCTGAGTATAGCCCCTGGTAATAGACCCTTATTAACAAGGCACATATGGCAATCTGACATGGGAAGAGAACGTTTATGACGAGTGAATAAAACTCCGAACATAATGCCAATCAAGTTGTTCTATTAATATCCCTCTATTGTACGGCGAGCCGCAAACTTATAGACAATGTCGAGAACCTTTTTGGACATTTTACATGCCAAGAAAGTATATAACAAGAAAGAGAAAAAAGCTTTACACATGGTCTTAATCAAAAAAAGAAACCTTAGTGCGGGTCCCTGTTGCACGTCTGCGTTGTTTCCTCCTCTGTAATGTGTCCTTGAAGGTGGGAGTACGATGGCCATCTGAAAGAAAAAGAAAGGAAAATAAACCTGGAAAAGAAAAAATCGATCCAGTGTGGCCATAACAAGTCTGGTTCGTTTAATGAACCTAAGGAAGATAAGTTTAGAGTCTGAATAGGGTCTAGCCGAACTATGGACTATATGCAGGTGCCCCCGGTCGCCGCCCAAGGAACTTTTAAGGCATAATTATGTACTCGTGGTACATATGCTATTACCTTATGGAGTAGTCGACGGGGGGCGTAGCTGTCAATCTTGCTCAGGTTCATCTGAGCTGCCGCACTGAGGCGTGTGTCGGACACATTTAGTTATGTCTGCTATTGATAGATTATCCGGTTTGAGTAGGCCGCATTGGACTTCGGCTGCTAAGGCCGTAGTATCCTCCTCCATACGGAGAGAGTGCTCCATATTTCCATTGACCGTGATAACGCCACGTGGTCTAGGCATTTTAAGCTTTAGATAGGCATAATGCGGGACTGCATTCAAGCGGGCGAAGGCCGTTCTTCCAAGCAGAGCGTGATAGCCACTTCGGAACGGAGCTATGTCGAAGATTAGTTCTTGGCTTAGAAAGTTATCGGGAGAACCGAATACAACTTCCAACGTTAAAGAGCCTGTGCAACGGGCTTCAACGCCCGGTATCACTCCTTTAAAGGCCGTGCTGCTTGGCTTGATTCTTGACGGGTCGATCCCCATCTTGCGGACAATATCCTGATATATCAGATTGAGACTGCTGCCGTCGTCCATAAGGACTCGGGTTAGATGGTATCCATCGATTATTGGGTCAAGCACTAGGGCAGCCAAACCCCCATGCCGAACACTAGTCGGATGATCCGTGCGATCAAAAGTGATCGGACAGGCTGACCATGGGTTGAATTTGGGGGCGACAGGCTCAACGACGTAGACATCTCGGAGTGCCCGCTTGCGCTCCCTCTTTGGGATATGAGTGGCATATATCATGTTCACTGTTTTGACCTCCGGTGGAAATTTTTTCTGCCCCCTATATTTGGCTGGCGCGGTTCATCCTCGTCTTCGCTCAGAGGCTCCTTCCCCTTGTGTTCGGCGTTTAGCTTGCCGGCCTTCTTGAAAACCCAACAGTTACGGTTGGTATGGTTGGCAGGTTTCTCTAGGGTGCCATTAATTTGGCAGGGCCTGTCTAATATTTTGTCCAAACTTGATGGACCATCTTTGTTGCCTTTAAATGGCTTCTTCCGTTGACCGGGTTTGGAGCCACTGAATCCGGTGTTTACCACTGTATCATCTGGGCTTCTAGCATTGTTTCGACGTTTGTTTTTGTTACGTCGTGGCTTTCCATTGCCATCCCTGACTTCAGATGTTCCAGGGGCACTGGTACTGCTACGAGCTAACCAGCTATCCTCACCCGCGCAAAAGCGATTCATGAGTGTAGTTAAGGCTGCCATTGTCCTTGGCTTTTCCTGTCCAACGTGCCTGGCTAGCCATTCATCTCGAATACTGTGCTTGAATGCTGCTAAGGCTTCAGCGTCCGGACAATCGATGATTTGGTTCTTCTTGGTGAGAAACCGATTCCAAAGCTTGCGGGCTGACTCCCCAGGTTGTTGGATGATGTGACTTAGATCGTCAGCGTCCGGGGGCCGGACATAAGTCCCTTGACAATTGGCCCGAAAAGCATCCTCGAGTTCTTCCAAACTCCCAATGGAGTTCTCTGGGAGGCTGTTTAGCCAGTGCCAAGCTGGTCCTTTCAGCTCAAGGGGTAAGTATTTGATGGCATGGAGATCATCTCCTCGAGCCATGTGGATGTGAAGAATAAAGTCTTCTATCTGGACGACAGGATCCGTCGTTCCATCGCACGCTTTGATGTTAGCGGGTTTAAACCCTTCTGGGAAATCATGACCTAGCACCTCATCGGTGATGCACAGAGGGTGTGCAGCTCCTCTGTATCTTGATATATCGTGGCATATGTCCGATGGTTGTGGTGTTCGGTATTGACCCCGAACTAGTATGTCACCGGCGTGATTGGCTTGATAGCCGCCGTCCCGTAGATAGACCTGGTCTTGCCTGGTATGTCCGTATATAGACTTGGTCTTGCTAGCTTTTTTTATTCAGGTCCTCAGGCAAATCGTGTTTTTGGACTTGAGCCGCACCCTCTTTACCTTTACGGAGTGGTGGTGCGGGCTTGTGCACGCCATTGCTAGCGACTCTATCCCGTCCGCGAGGTGGTCGATCCGGCTTGTCGGCGGTGTTATTCTTCGGCCGGACGGGCGTGGCGGCCTCGTCATCGAATTCCAGCAGCAGTTTACGCTTGGGATAGCCTTTGGTTTGGCCGTTATAGCCATGTTTATGTTCGGCATCTAGCACCTCATTCCATCTATCATTGAGCGTGTCCTGTGCGGCTTGAAGCCGTCTCTGCTGCTTTTTAGGCTCCTTACGGTGGCAATAAGCCTCCGGTGGAAGCGCTTTTGTTCTGAGAGTTCTTCTGGGCCGATGATTTCATCATCGCCTAGGCTAACCTCTTCTTCGGAGACATGTTCATAATTACCAACTTCGGCATCGCTTTCATCGGACTGCGGCTTTGCACTCTGTTCGCCGTCCTCTCGCTCCTCCTGCTCCATCGCTGGGTCTGTGGGGTCTTCGGCTTGTTCCGGAATATCACTGTCATTAGTCACAGTGTTGCTATCATTTCCTTTACGGGATTTAGTTCGGCGTTTTGGTCGCCGATGTTTGAGAGGTTCTTCGGCGGGCTTGTCATTTACGAGATTGTTTTCGCCGTCGCCCTCCACCTCTTTGGGTGTATCCACCATGTACACGTCGTACGAAGACGTAGTTGTCCACCGCCCGGTTACGGGCCGGCCTTGATCTGGATCCGCTTCAGTTTCGAGGTCCATCCCTTCGAAGTCTTCGGAAGCAAAGTCAAGTAGGTCGGTTAGATCTTCAACCGTGGCTATCAAGTGGGTTGTGGGTGGGGAACAAAATTCTCCATCAGCCTCCAGTTCGAACCGGATATAATGGGGTTGTGTGTCCTCCTCTAGGGAGAGGTATCTTAACGACTTTAACATGTCGCCAAAGGGTGAGTGCTGGAAGATATCTACAGCACTGAATTCGGCGATAGACACCTGATCGGGTTTGAAGGGTGCGGATGCGCGTGATTCGAAATCTGAGGCCGGAGTTGAGTCCGGGGTTCCGGTAACACAGACCCCGCTCATAGTTGGGTCCGTGTGCGGCTCCAACACCGTAGAGACTGCGTCTTCCGTGGCGGGGTTGAGCTTCTCATCCTCGGGTGACGCGATCTGTTCTGGATCTATGGCCAGAACTGTTGCAGGTGCTATTTCCTGATCCGATGACAGAGTTCGGTCATGCTCATCGTGGTGGCAGAGAGAGGTTGTTGCTGGTTCGAGTTCGGTGAAAATCAAGTCTCCGCGGATATCAGCAACGTAGTTCAAGCTTCTGAATCTGACTTGATGGCCAGGGGCATACCTCTCGATCTGCTCAAGGTAGCCTTCGGTGTTGGCATGGAGCGCGAAGCCGCCGAACACGAAAAGTTGACCGGGAGGGAAAATTCCCTCGGTGTCGTCGTTGTGGTTGATGACGCGATCCATCAGTCCTTCTGTCGACGACATAGTGGAACTCTCAATGAAGCACCAATGTCGGTGTCAAAACCGGCGGATCTCGGGTAGGGGGTCCCGAACTATGCGTCTGAGGATCGATGGTAACAGGAGACTGGGGACACGCTGTTTACCCAGGTTCAGGCCCTCTCAATCGAGGTAAAACCCTACTTCTTGCTATATTAATATGGATGAATATGGATACATAGTTACTAAACCCTAAAGTCTAGCCTATGAGGATTTGAGATTCTCTGTTCTAGCCTCTACGGACTAAACCCTCTGATTTATATACACACTGGAGGGGCCTAGGGTTTGTACATGTCATCTTGCAGAGGAAGGAAAATCTACACCCGAACCTAAAACTTGCCATTACATGAACACAAGAGTCCTATCCGGATACGAGAGATGATCTTCGACTATGATCTTCACGGCCCACCAGTCCGGCCCACCAAGAGTTATCCGACCACATGAGGACCCCTCGATCCAGGACTCCCTCAGTTATAAAGAAGAGCAAATGAAAGACTTCATGGAGATCCAAAGGAGGAGGCTTGAGATGGACGCAGAGAAGCAAGCCAAGATGCTTGAGATGGAGGCGGAGAAGCAATCCAAGATGCTAGAGGTCGAGGCCGCGGGCCTTTTTTGAAAATTGCGTCCGGACATGAAATGGGTCGGCGCGTTGGGCGCACTGCCGACCCAAATCTAAAATAGGGCGGACGTGGGGTGGGCGGCCGACCCAAAGGGACAAAATGCGGACAAAAGTGTCGTCTGTTTGGGTCGCCCCATTGGAGTTGCTCTAATTGTTCATGGGACCTTTACTATTGTTGCTCCACCATGCAAAATTGATAGTATTATCCAAGGTCCAAGTACAAATGATGGGCCATGGAGCAAGTTTGGTAGATGAGTTCTACATATAAAGAGCACCTGGACCACCAATGCATATGTACACATGCAACATATATGTTAGTTTTTCTTGTACTTTTATTCGGTTACCAGCGATGTTGTATCTATCCAAAACAGCACAAGAATAGCATGGGTTCATCAAATTTAAAATATGTATTACTTGTATGAGCATAGAGTTCTTAAATCAGCTAGTATTGACGAACATGGGAACACAATAGCTCTATAGACGTGTCTAGCGAGCGGCATGGTGCTCGCTAGCGCTCGCGAGCGGCTAGCTGTCGGCGTCCTGGGAACGGGGGTACCCAGACTTGCTTGCCTGCGGCCCGTGGCGTGCCTCCATCAGCGGCCTGGTATGACCCAACTTCAGCAACCATAACTCAAGACCCTCGCGAGGGGCCAAGCCTCGCGAGGAGGGCAACAACAAGACCTCCCTGGGGGCAGTCTCTCTAGGCTGGCTCCCGAGGAGTGGAGATATCTATGCAAGGTGCACCTCGCGAGGTTCGCGTGATGTGAGCCGTGACGTCCAAGGCTAGGCGGGCGCCAGCGGGTGCAGTGTACAAGTTTTCCCCTTTTGTGCTAAGGGGGCAAGTGCAGGCGCGGAGTCCCGAGGAATCAAGCAAAGGTTTTCATATCGGTGCAAAAGACCAAGGATCGTCAGGGCGGCAGAATGGAGGTCATCATGGAGCCCGGCGTGGCGTCACCACCAGAGCCCTTGGCAGGCGAAGACCACTTTTATCAGGATAACTCGTACTAGCTGTTCCCCTTCAAATTTGGCCATTGTGGGATCCCTTCCCGCTGATATTTGCGAAGAGGACCAAGGCCACTATAAAGAGGACCTAGCCACCACCATGGATGAGGACGACTCATCTGACCTGATCTGAGACACCACAAGCTCATCCGAGCCCAAAAACACCTCCCCTCCGGAGGTTGTTCATCCCTTGTACTAGTTCATCCTCTGCCATACAACTCAATCCACCACACACATTGGAGTAGGGTATTACACCGCAAGGTGGCCCGAACCAGTATAATCCTCTGTGTCCCTTGTTCTTTGAGTTCGTCGAGCTTGGCTATAGAACCGTAGGGCGAGCGTGCTGGGAAGAGAGTGTTCTTTGTGCGCACCCCTGAGTTCAAACCTCTCAAGGGTTTGCGGAACTCGAAATCCAACATTTGGTGCGCCAGGTAGGGGGTGCGCTCAAGCCTCTCTTCCATCTCAGCTCACTACCGCCCAGCGACCCCGATGGCCGACGATGCGAGGGCTCAAGCCAACGCTGGGCTGCCTGTCCTGTCTAGGCGGCCCCGACCGCCCAGGAAGACCTCAACTCCGCACTCCGGGCAGCCCGCGCGCCACCCAGCGCTGCAAGGCGTAGGCGGCGTGGTCCGGCGCCCCCCGCTCTCACAACAAGGCACGCGCGCGCCGCCGCGTGCTCGTCGAACTACAGTGCAGCGACGGCGCATACACCAGGCGGGAGCAGGCGAACACGCGGGCCGCGCTCATCGTGGCCTGGGAGCTGCTACGGTGCAGATTGGCTGAGTGTGGCAGCGATGTGCTGATGGAGTGCGTCGAACTACTGGACGCAACCTGCAGAGGTACGTCGCCTTTCAGCTCTATGCCCATGCCTCAGGTTGTGGCGGAAGTGCACGCAAGGACCCGGCAAGCACGCGCGTCCCCCGGAGCGCTAGGGCGGGTCAGAAGGCGCCAACATGGACCCTGGCGCAGCCAGCCCAGCCTCGACAATACCATCACCAGGAGTGACAGCAGTAGACAGTCTGCCACGAGGACTCGCTGGGATGTCACCAGGCTGCTACCAAGGCCAGGTGCCACGTTTAGTGGCTCAAGGTGCGAGGCACCCAGGCGATGGCTCTAGCGGAGCAACCATGGAGGCCTACGTATCTCGCATGGTGAACCTGGAGTACGCACCGTGGGAAGGTCTTGAGTCATTCTCCGGGTGAGGATGGGACTGCGAGACGCACAAAGCGGAGGTCTCCCGTGAGTTTCCCGAAGGCTTCACCGACCCCTTCAGCAACGATGATGGCAGGGTACTGTTGGAAATATGCCCTAGAGGCAATAATAAAAGGATTATTATTATATTTCCTTGTTCATGATAATTGTCTGTTATTCATGCTTGAATTGTATTGAACGAAAATAGCGATACATGTGTGAATACATAGACCACAACATGTCCCTGGTAAGCCTCTAGTTACTAGCTCGTTGATCAACAGATGGTCACGGTTTCCTGACCATGGACATTGGATGTCATTGATAACGGGATCACATCATTAGGAGAATGATGTGATGGACAAGACCCAATCCTGAGCCTAGCACGAGATCGTATAGTTCGTAATGCTTAAGCTTTTCAGTGTCAAGTATTTGTTCGACCATAAGGTTGTGCAACTCCCGGATACCGTAGGAATACTTTGGGTGTGCCAAATGTCACAACGTAACTGGGTGACTATAAAGGTATGCAACGGGTATCTCCGAAAGTGTTTGTTGAGTTGGTACGAACCGAGACTGGGATTTGTCACTCCGTATGACGGAGAGGTATCTCTGGGCCCACTCGGTAAGACATCATCATAATGAGCTCAAAGTGACTAAGGAGTTGGTGACGGGATGATGGATTACGGAACGAGTAAAGAGACTTGCCATGACGAGCTTGAACAAGGTATCGGTATACCGACGATCGAACCTCGGGCAAGTACCGTACCGATAGACAAAGGGAATAACATACGGGATTAAGTGAATCCTTGACATCGTGGTTCATCCGATGAGATCATCAAGGAACATGTGGGAACCAACATGGGTATCCAGATCCCGTTGTTGGTTATTGACCGGAGAGTCGTCTCGGTCATGTCTGCGTGTCTCCCGAACCCGTAGGGTCTACACACTTAAGGTTCGGTGACGCTAGGGTTGTAGAGATATATGCACACGGAAATCCTAATGTTGTTCGGAGTCCTGGATGAGATCCCGGACATAACGAGGAGTTCCGGAGGTAAAGAATTATAAATAGGAAGTCCAGTTTCGGCCACAGGGAGCGTTCCGGGGGTCACCGGTAGTGTACCGAGACCACCGGAAGGGTCCCGGGGGTCCACCGGGTGGGGCCACCCATCCCGGAGGGCCCCGTGGGCCGTAGGGGGAGGGAGACCAGCCCCTAGTGGGCTGGCACACCCCCCATGTGCCTAGGGTTGAAACCCTAGGGGTGGGGGCGCCCCTTTGGCTTGGTGGCAAGATACCCCCCTTGGCCACCGCCCCCCTAGGAGATTGGATCTCCTAGGGCCGGCGCCCCCTGGCCCCCTATATATAGTGGGGGGAGAGAGGGCAGCCGCACCTCAGCCCCTGGCGCCTCTCCCCCGCCCTGTTACACCTCCTACTCCTCCCGCAGGGTCTCGGCGAAGCCCTGCAGCTTTTCCCGTTGCATCCACCACCACGCCGTCGTGCTGCTGGATCTCCGTCAACCTCTCCTCTCCCCTTGTTGGATCAAGAAGGAGGAGACGTCGCTGTATCGTGTGTGTGTTGAATGCGGAGGTGCCGTCCGTTCGGCGCTGGGATCATCGGTGACGAGGATCACGACGAGTACGACTCCATCATCCACGTTCCTTCGAACGCTTCCGCACGCGATTTACAAAGGGTATGTAGATGCACTCCTTTATGCTCGTTGCTAAATGCACTCCTTAGATTGATCTTGGTGAAGCGTAGAATTTTTTTGAATTCTGCTACGTTCCCCAACAGTGGCATCTGAGCTAGGTCTTTGCGTAGCATCTTGCACGGGTAGAACACAAACAAGTTGTGGACGTTGATTTTGTTCAATTCTCTTGCCGCCACTAGTCCAATCTTGATTCGGCGGCATCGTGGGATGAAGCGGCCCAGATAGACCTTACACGTACGCTTACGTGAGACTGGTTCCACCGACTGACATGCACTAGTTGCATAAAGGTGGCTGGCGGGTGTCTGTCTCTCCTACTTTAGTCGGATCGGATTCGATGAAAAGGGTCCTTATGAAGGGTAAATAGAAATTGACATATCACGTTGTGGTTTTGGCGTAGGTAAGAAACATTCTTGCTAGAAACCTATTGAAGCCACGTAAAAACTTGCAACAACAATTAGAGGACGTCTAACTTGTTCTTGCGGCATGTGCTATGTGATGTGATATGGCCAAGAAGATGTGATGAACGATATATGTGATGTATGAGATTGATCATGTTCTTGTAATAGGGAATCAGGACTTGCATGTCGATGAAAATGACAATCAGCAGGAGCCATAGGAGTTCTCTTATTTATTGTATGACCTGCGTGTCACTGAATAACGCCATGTAATTACTTTGCTTTATTGCTGAACGTTAGCCATAGTAGTAGAAGTAATAGTTGGCGAGACGACTTCATGAAGACACGATGATGGAGATCATGATGATGGAGATCATGGTGTCATGCCGGTGACAAAGATGATCATGGTGCCCCGAAGATGGAGATCAAAGGAGCAAAATGATATTGGCCATATCATGTCACTTTATTCGATTACATGTGATGTTTATCATGTTTATGCATCTGGTTTACTTAGAACGACGGTAGTAAATAAGATGATCTCTCACTAAAAATCTCAAGAATTGTGTTCCCCCTAACTGTGCACCGTTGCTAAGGATCGTTGTTCTGAAGCACCACGTGATGATCGGGTGTGATAGGCTCTAACGTTCGCATACAACGGGTGTAAGCCAGATTTACACACACAATACACTTAGGGTTCACTTGACGAGCCTAGCATGTACAGACATGGCCTCGGAACACGGAAGACCGAAAGGTCGAACATGAGTCGTATAGAAGATACGATCAACATGAAGATGTTCACCGTTGATGACTAGTCCGTCTCACGTGATGATCGGACATGGGCTAGTCGATTCGGATCATGTATCACTTAGATGACTAGAGAGATGTCAATCTGAGTGGGAGTTCATTAAATTTGATTAGATGAACTTAATTGTCATGAACTTAGTCTAAAAATCTTTACAATATGTCTTTTAGATCGAATGGCCCACGCTCAAGTTGCCCTCAACTTCAACGCGTTCCTAGAGAAAACCAAGCTGAAAGACGATGGTAGCAACTATACAGATTGGGTCCGTAACCTGAGGATTATCCTCATAGCTGCCAAGAGATCATATGTCCTTGAAGCACCGCTAGGGGATGCACCCGTTCTCCCGGCGACCCAAGACGTTATGAACGCCTGGCAGTCGCGTTGTGATTATTACTCCCTGGTTTAGTGCGGCATGCTTTACAGCTTAGAGTCGGGGCTCCAAAAGCGTTTTGAGCACCATGTAGCATATGAGATGTTCCAAGAGTTGAAAATGGTTTTCCAAGCTCATGCCCGAGTCGAGAGATATGACGTCTCCGATGCATTCTACAGTTGTAAGATGGAGGAGAATAGTTCTGTCAGCGAGCACATACTCAAGTTGTCTGGGTTGCACAACCGCTTGTCTCAGTTGGGAATGAATCTCCCAGACGAAGAGGTCGTTGACAGAATCCTTCAGTCGCTCCCACCTAGCTACAAGAGCTTCGTGTTAAATTTCAATATGCAGGGGATGGAGAGGTCCATTCCCGAGGTGTATTCAATGCTGAAATCAGCGGAGGTGGATATCAAGAAAGAACATCAAGTGTTGATGGTCAATAAAACCACTAAGTTCAAGAAAGGCAAGGGTAAGAAGAACTTCAAGAAGTATGGCAAAGGAGTTGTCGCGCCCGGTAAGCCAGTTGCCGGGAAGAAGCCAAAGAATGGACCCAAGCCTGAAACTGAGTGTTTTCATTGCAAGGGAACGGGTCACTGGAAGCGGAAATGCCCCCAACTACTTAGCAGATAAGAAGGCCGGCAATGTCAAAGGTATATATGATATAAATGTTATTGATGTGTACCTTACCAGCGCTCATAGTAGCTCCTGGGTATTTGATACCGGTGCAGTTGCTCACATTTGTAACTCAAAGCAGGAGATGCGGAATAAGCGGAGACTGGCGAAGGACGAGGTGACGATGCACGTCGGGAATGGTTCCAAGGTCGATGTGATCGCCGTCGGCATGCTGCCTCTACATCTACCCTCGGGATTAGTTTTAAACCTTAATAATTGTTATTTAGTACCAGCTTTGAGCATGAACATTGTATCTGGATCTCGTTTGATACGAGATGGCTACTCATTTAAATCCGAGAATAATGGTTTTTCCATTTATATGAGAGATATGTTTTATGGTCATGCCCCGCTGGTCAATAGTTTATTTTTGATGAATCTTGAACATGATGATACACATATTCATAGTGTGGATGCCAAAAGATGTAAAGTTGATAATGATAGTCCCACATACTTGTGGCATTGCCGCCTTGGTCATATTGGTGTCAAGCGTATGAAGAAGCTCCATGCAGATGGGCTTCTAGAGTCTCTTGATTATGAATCATTTGACACGTGCGAACCATGTCTTTTGGGCAAGATGACCAAGACTCCGTTCTCCGGAACAATGGAGCGAGCAACCAACTTATTGGAAATCATACATACCGATGTGTGCGGTCCAATGAGTGTTGAAGCTCGCGGAGGCTATCGTTATGTTCTCACCCTCACAGATGACTTGAGTAGATATGGGTATGTCTACATGATGAAGCACAAGTCTGAGACCTTTGAAAAGTTCAAGGAATTTCAGAATGAGGTTGAGAATCAACGTGACAGAAAAATAAAGTTCTTACGATCAGATCGTCGGGGTGAATATTTGAGTCATGAGTTTGGCACGCACCTAAGGAACTGTGGAATTGTTTCACAATTGACACTGCCAGGAACACCTCAGCGTAATGGTGTGTCCGAATGTCGGAATCGTACTTTGTTGGACATGGTGCGATCTATGATGTCTCTCACCGACTTACCGCTATCTTTTTGGGGATTTGATTTAGAGACTGCCGCATTCACTTTAAATAGGACTCCGTCAAAATCCGTCGAGACGACACCGTATGAACTTTGGTTTGGCAAGAAACCTAAGCTGTCGTTTCTGAAAGTTTGGGGTTGCGATGCTTATGTCAAGAAACTTCAACCTGAAAAGCTCGAACCCAAATCGGAAAAATGCGTCTTCATAGGATACCCAAAGGAAACAATTGGGTAGACCTTCTACCTAAGATCTGAAGGCAAGATTTTTGTTGCCAAGAATGGATCCTTTCCGGAGAAAGAGTTTCTCTCGAAAGAAGTAAGTGGGAGGAAAGTAGAACTTGATGAGGTGACTGTCACCCTTCCCGAACCGGAAAGTAGCGCAGCGTGGGAAATTGTTCCCGAGGTGCCTTCACCGACAAGGGAGGAGGTTAATGATGATGATCATGAAGATACAAATCAAGTTACTACTGAACTTCGAAGGTCCACAAGGACACATTCCGCACCAGAGTGGTACGACAACCCTATCTTGGAAATCATGTTGTTGGACAACGGTGAACCTTCGAACTATGAAGAAGCGATGGCGGGCCCAGATTCCAATAAATGGCTTGGAGCCATGAAATCCGAGATAGAATCCATGTATGAAAACAAAGTATGGACTTTGGTGGACTTGCCCGATGATAGGCACGCCATAGAAAATAAATGGATATTTAAGAAGAAGACAAACGCGGATGGTAATGTGAACATCTATAAGGCTCGGCTTGTCGCTAAAGGTTATCGACAAGTTCAAGGAATTGACTGCGACGAGACTTTCTCTCCCGTAGCGATGCTGAAGTCCATCCGAATCATGTTAGCAATTGCTGCATTCTATGATTATGAGATATGGCAAATGGACGTCAAAACAGCATTCCTTAATGGCTTCCTCAAGGAAGAACTGTATATGATGCAGCCGGAAGGTTTTGTTGATCTAGAGAATGCTAACAAAGTATGCAAGCTCCAGCGCTCGATCTACGGGCTGGTGCAAGCATCTCGGAGTTGGAATATTCGCTTTAATGATGTGATCAAAGCGTTTGGCTTTATACAGACTTGGGGAGAAGCCTGTATTTACAAGAAAGTGAGTGGGAGCTCTGTAGCGTTTCTCATATTATATGTGGATGATATACTGCTGATGGGAAATGATATAGAATTCTTGCAAAGCATAAAGGCCTACTTGAATAAGAGTTTTTCAATGAAGGACCTTGGAGAAGCTGCTTATATATTAGGCATCAAGATCTATAGAGATAGATCGAGACGCCTCATTGGTCTTTCACAAAGCACATACCTTGACAAGATATTGAAGAAGTTCAACATGGATCAGTCCAAGAAGGGGTTCTTGCCTGTTTTACAAGGTATGAGATTGAGCACGGCTCAGTCCCCGACCACGGTAGAAGATAGAGAAAAGATGAGTGTCATCCCCTATGCCTCAGCCATAGGTTCTATTATGTATGCCATGCTGTGTACAAGACCTGATGTGAACCTTGCCATAAGTTTGGTAGGGAGGTACCAAAGTGATCCCAGTATGGAACACTGGACAGCGGTCAAGAACATCCTGAAGTACCTGAAAAGGACTAAGGATATGTTTCTCGTTTATGGAGGTGACGAAGAGCTCGTCGTAAAGGGTTACGTCGATGCTAGCTTCCACGCAGATCTGGATGACTCCAAGTCGCAAACCGGATACGTGTATATTTTGAATGGAGGAGCAGTCAGCTGGTGCAGTTGCAAGCAGAGCGTCGTGGCACATTCTACATGTGAAGTGGAGTACATAGCTGCTTGCGAATCAGCCCAAGAAGGAGTCTGGATGAAGGAGTTCATCACCGACCTAGGAGTCATTCCAAGCGTGTCAAGCCCGATGACTCTCTTCTGTGACAACACTGGAGCTATTGCCATTGCCAAGGAGCCCATGTTTCACAAGAAGACCAAGCACATCAAGCGTCGTTTCAACTCCATCCGGAATTATGTTCAAGATGGAGACATAGATATTTGTAAAGTGCATACGGATCTGAATGTCGCAGATCCATTGACTAAACCTCTTCCACGAGCAAAACATGATCAACACCAGAACTCTATGGGTGTTCGATTCATCACAATGTAACTAGATTATTGACTCTAGTGCAAGTGGGAGACTATTGGAAATATGCCCTAGAGGCAATAATAAAAGGATTATTATTATATTTCCTTGTTCATGATAATTGTATGTTATTCATGCTTGAATTGTATTGAACGGAAACAGCGATACATGTGTGAATACATAGACCACAACATGTCCCTGGTAAGCCTCTAGTTACTAGCTTGTTGATCAACAGATGGTCACGGTTTCCTGACCATGGACATTGGATGTCATTGATAACGGGATCACATCATTAGGAGAATGATGTGATGGACAAGACCCAATCCCGAGCCTAGCACGAGATCGTATAGTTCGTAATGCTTAAGCTTTTCAGTGTCAAGTATTTGTTCCTTAGACCATGAGGTTGTGCAACTCCCGGATACCTTAGGAATACTTTGGGTGTGCCAAACGTCACAACGTAACTGGGTGACTATAAAGGTACGCAACGGGTATCTTCGAAAGTGTCTGTTGAGTTGATACGAACCAAGACTGGGATTTGTCACTCCATATGACGGAGAGGTATCTCTGGGCCCACTCGGTAAGACATCATCATAATGAGCTCAAAGTGACTAAGGAGTTGGTCACGGGATGATGGATTACGGAACGAGTAAAGAGACTTGCCATGACGAGATTGAACAAGGTATCGGTATACCGACGATCGAACCTCGGGCAAGTACCGTACCGATAGACAAAGGGAATAACATACGGGATTAAGTGAATCCTTGACATCGTGGTTCATCCGATGAGATCATCAAGGAACACGTGGGAACCAACATGGGTATCCAGATCCCGCTGTTGGTTATTGACCGGAGAGTCGTCTCGGTCATGTCTGCGTGTCTCCCGAACCCGTAGGGTCTACACACTTAAGGTTCGGTGACGCTAGGGTTGTAGAGATATATGCACACTAAAATCCGAATATTGTTCGAAGTCCCGGATGAGATCCGGTACGTCACGAGGAGTTCCGGAATGGTCCGGAGGTAAAGAATTATATATATGAAGTCCAGTTTCGGCCACCGGGAGCGTTCCGAGGGTCACCGGTAGTGTACCGGGACCATCAGAAGGGTCCCGGGGGTCCATCGGGTGGGGCCACCCATCCCGGAGGGCCCCGTGGGCCGTAGGGGGAGGGGGACCAGCCCCTAGTGGGCTGGCGCACCCCCCATGGGCCTCCCCCCATGCGCCTAGGGTTGAAACCCTAGGGGTGGGGGCGCCCCCTTTGGCTTGGGGGGCAAGATACCCCCCTTGGCCGCCGCCCCCTAGGAGATTGGATCTCCTAGGGCCGGCGCCCCCCTGGCCCCCTATATATAGTGGGGGGGAGAGAGGGCAGCCGCACCCCCCCCCCCGTTACACCTCCT
>LR738713.1:148003992-148022078 GCA_902687465.1 Secale cereale | reverse complement strand
GATAACCACCATCTCTCAACCCCTCCCACGCCCCCTCGCCCACTCTTTCTTCTCCATGGGTCGCTCAACTTCCTCTCCGCAAAAGAAAGATAAGAAAGAGGACACGATCCAAAAACAGCTGCCTTGGCAGATCAATCAAGCTGAGGAGAAGGACTGGTCAGAGAACTACAGCTGCAACAGGAAGGAGGAGAGCTTACCAGGAAACATCATCAGGTAAGATCCTTCTCCTCTCCCAGATCATCCTTGTTCACTATCCCTTACCTTTCCTCTGAATCTCCCAGATCTACCCAAATTGGAGGGAGAAGGAAGACCAACCAAAGCAAAAAGACGTGAATATGATCTCTGCATACTTAAAATAAATTTTCTGTGGAACTAAACATGGTTTGAGACCAACTTTAGCAAAACTGAACATGTTTTCTAGCATGAATCCAAGCCAAGTTTACCCCTGGATGTGTTCAACAAGAACACACAGGGATGAGTGCAGATACCATGCATTCTACCCAAATAAAACATGTATTCCAGCCAACTAAACATGTATTGTAGCCAAAACTAAACATTCATTCGACCAACTTGTACTTTTTGTTTGCAGATGAACACATTAAAAAACTGTAGAATATGTGCACAGAAAAATACATAAATGTGCAAATGAACATGCATCATAGCCAACTGAGCTCTATTCTGGCGAACACAACATACATGCTGGCCAAACCTGAAACATGCATTGTACCAAACATGTACTGGATGTTTGTGAGTGAACAGATTAGAAAACATGTAGTATATCTGCAACAAAAAATAGATATTTGTGCAACTGAACATGGATCCTAGCCAACTGAACATGAATTCTAGCCAATTGAACATGCATATTGGAAAAATGAACTTGCATTCTAGCTAACTTTGTGTGAAACTTGCATATTGGCAAGCTGAACATGCATATTGGCAAATTGAACAAGAATATTGTAGCTGGATGTTTGCAAATAAGAGCAATAAAAAACTGTAGCACAACAACAAAAACACACAAAAAAAACTGTGTGTGAAACCCACACAAGGATCCCTTCCAACTTCTCAAAGCAATGTGTGCAACAGAAGAAAAAAACCAGGCTAATGAAAGCACAAACCATAGTAATAGTCATGCATATATTCTTGTCCCACACCTATTACACAACTGTAGTGGAAAATATGTTCAATATACTGGAAGTGAAAACATAAAAGGTGATGAAAACTATATCTATATTCTGTCATTGAAATCTTCTATCTTCTTTCACCTGAATTTTTCATCTCAATTGTAGCATCAAACTATGTCCCAATTTATGTGCAGAAAATTCTAAAATCAGCTCTTTGCCAAAAGCAAACCTGCACATCATTACAACAACAAAGAACAAAGTGAGAAAAATAGTGAAGTAAAAAAGTCATGTTCTTTACCTGTGCAACCTATTTACTGCAGAATGTGTAACTAACATAACCACTCTGTGCAAAAAAAATGCAGACCTTTTATAAAAATAGATTTTGGTAAAAACACGTAGTTTTTGCAACTAAGATTGTCATGCTGGTGTGCGACTACTTATGATTGTGTTTGAAAGAACATGCGGTGCCCCCATGTTTGGTTTTGGTAATTGATGACAATTCCTATGTGGACCAATGGTTGCCTTGAGTTATATTTGAAGGGTTTGTCCATAGGCTTTTCTTGGTGTCCATTTGTTGGTTTCAAGGAGAGTTTGTGATGACCATGGTGCTATTCAAGGAATTATCTAAAGATTGGTCATGTGAGAGGTTGATCAACACTAAGTCAAAGAGTGAATCAAGTTGATCAACACACAAAGCGTACAAGATGTATCGATAGGGATCAAGTGATCCTATGGGTATGGTAAGCATTGTCAATTACGCTTTGTGTACTAACCCATGGTCTACATGAAAGTTCTATGTGGGGTTAGGTATGTTTCCATGGGTTTACCTCAAGATGAAGATCTCATACAAGCCATGGAGGACGACATCAAGTGGTGATCATCATCAAGATTGTGGTGTGCAAGTTCAAGTGGATCATCACGAAGAGATCATGTTCTTGAAGCTTGTCGTCCATTATGGTGGCAATGGACTTGTGAAGATGTGCCGAAGAGTGCCTCACCCATAGTGGAGTATGGGGGAGTAATCTACTAGTTTTCACCAAGCCAACGCAGTCAACAAAGGTGGTCCAACTTGAGGAAGTCAAGATCATCATCATCCATCTCAAGTGGACTATGTGCAAGGCAAAAGTTTTCCCTTGATAGGTTCTCTATTTTACCGGTCTCATGGTGGTAGTTAGGAGACCGGGTTATAGGATTGATTGCGTTACTATCAAGGGGGGCTCTTGATGAGTAGCTTGATCGTATCATTCGTAGAGAGCTCAAACCATTGCATCCTTGCATCATCTTTATTGGTTCTTGTTTTGTTCTTCTCCTTGTGAGATTTGGAGCTCATGGTCATTTTCATGACAAGCTTGAGTTCATCGAAAACATATTTCACATGCATCTTCTATGATGTTTTCGATGTTGGGGTTTTTGCCCGTCTCTTTGTGAGTCTTAGAGCTTATGGTCATCTTGATGACAAGCTCGATTTCATCAAAAATGGACTTCACATGCTGCTTCTATGATGTTTTCAATGTTGGAGGTTATGCCAATTCTTCTCTGTTGGAGGTTTGACTCTTCTATATCTTAGGCATACCTCCCCAGCTGGATAGTATTTGTCGTCATCTATCCAAAAAGCTTGAGTTTTCTCAATCCGGAGCTCATTTGCATAAGTTGTGGCAGTTCTGGTTTTCCTGGAGCATCTATTTTCCTTGGAAGCGACATTCGGGGGCCCAAGCGGTAGTACCGCGGCCCCGGACCGGCAGTACCGCTGAAAGCCACAAGCGATAGTACCGCTGTTTTACAACGGTAGTACAGCCCACGGCCACAGGCGGTAGTACGGCTCCGGTTTCGCGCTAGTACCGCCTCGACTCGAGACCTGCGTGTCTCGTGTCGGGTTCAGCAGAAGTAGCAGCGGCAGTAGGAGCGGTAGTACCTCCCCTACTACCGCTACTAGTGCCGCTCAACGTCCCTCCTCTGTGTTCCTTCTTCCTTAGGCGATGTGCAAGGTCCCAGCGGTAGTACCGCTGGGCCGAGCGGCAGTACTACTGCTGCCAGCGGTAGTACCGCTCCCTAGAGCAGTAGTAACGCTCGCTGCGGGCTGAGAATGGGTTTAACGGTTGGATTTTTCTTCCCCCTATAAAAGGGGTCTTCTTCCCCATTGAGCCTAATGCTTCTAGCTCGTGTTCTTCCCCCATTGTTGAACTTCTTCGAGCCTGCTATCTCTCAATCCCTACATGGATTCTTGCTAGTATTTGGGGGAAAAGAGAGAGGAGATATAGATCTACGATTCCACCAATCACTTTCTCCTCTATGTGAGGGGAACCCATTGGATCTAGATCTTGGAGTTCTTCGTGTTCTCTTCGTCGTTCTTCCTCTCATTTTCCTCCCTAGCATTAGTTGCTTTGGTGGGATTTGGGAGAAAAGGACTTGGGCACTCCGTGTGCCCGTGCCATTGCATTTGGTGCATCGGTTTGAGTTCTCCATGATGATACGTGGAAGTGAAGTTGAGAAGCTTATTACTCTTGGGTGCTTGGTACCCTTGAGCTTGTTCCTCTTGGGTTCCTTGGTGCCCTAGACGGTGGTGGTGTTCGGAGCTCAATCATTGTGGTGTAAAGTTCCGGGCAAGCACCAGGGTCTCTAATTAGGTTACGGAGATTGCCCCGAGCATTTTGACGGGTTCCGGTGACCACCCCTAAGGGTTGCCAAAGTGTAAGGGTTAGGTGACCGTCCCCAAGGGTTGCCATTTGTATGGGTTTAGTGACCGCCCTCAAGGGTCCCTTAGTGGAATCACGTCATCTTGCATTGTGCGAGGGCGTGAGGAGATTACAGTGTTGGGGATCGTAGCAGAAAATCAAAAAAATTCTTACGCATCACCAAGATCTATCTATGGAGTCTACTAGCAACGAGGGAGAGGGGAGTGCATCTACATACCCTTGTAGATCACGATGCGGAAGCGTTGCAAGAACGCGGATGAAGGAGTCGTACTCGTAGCGATTCAGATCGCGGTTGATTCCGATCTAAGCGCCGAACAACGGCGCCTCCGCGTGCAACACACGTGCAGCCCGGTGACGTCTCCCACGCCTTGATCCAGCAAGGAGAGAGGGAGAGGTTGGGGAAGACTCCGTCCAGCAGCAGCACAACGGCGTGGTGGTGGTGGAGGAGCGCGGGACTCCAGTAGGGCTTCGCCAAGCACTACGAGAGACGAGGAGGGAGAGAGGTAGGGCTGCGCCAAGAGAGAGAGATCAAATCGTGTGTTGGGTAGCCCCATACCTCAAGTATATATAGGGGAGGGGAGGGGCTGTGCCCCCTCTAGGGTTCCCTCCCAAGGGGGGGCGGCAACCCTAGATCGCATCTAGGGTGGCGGTCAGGGGGGAGAGGGAGAGGGGGGCACACCAGATTGGGCCCTAGGGCCCATCTGCCCTAGGGTTTGCACCCTTCCCCTCTAGGAGGCGTCTTGGGCCCTAGTGGGAGGCGCCCCAGCCCATCTAGGGGATGGTCCCTTCCCACTATTGGCCCACATAGGCCTCCGGGGCTGGTGGCCCCTCCTGGTGGACCCCCGGACCCTTCCGATGGTCCCAGTACATTACCGGTGATGCCCGGAACACTTCCGGTGACCAAATCCTCACTTCCTATATATCAATCTTTACCTTCGGACCATTCCGGAACTCCTCGTGACGTCCGGGATCTCATCCGGGACTCCGAACAACATTCGGTAACCGCGTACATACCTTCCCTATAAGCCTAGCGTCATCGAACCTTAGGTGTGTAGACCCTACGGGCTCGGGAGTCATGCAGACATGGCCGAGAAAATTCTCCGGCCAATAACCAACAGCGGGATCTGGATACCCATGTTGGCTCCCACATATTCCACGATGATCTCATCGGATGAACCACGATGTCAAGGATTCAATCAATCCCGTATACGATTCCCTTTGTCTATCGGTATAGCACTTGCCCGAGATTCGATCGTCGGTATACCGATACCTTATTCAATCTCGTTACGGCAAGTCTCTTTACTCGTTCTGTAACACATCATCCCATGATCAACTCGTTGATCACATCGTGCACATCATGATGATGTCCTACCGAGTGGGCCCAGAGATACCTCTCCGTCACACGGAGTGACAAATCCTAGTCTCGATTCGTGCCGACCCAACAGACACTTTCGGAGATACCTGTAGTGCACCTTTATAGCCATCCAGTTACGTTGTGACGTTTGGTACACCCAAAACATTCCTACGGTATCCAGGAGTTGCATAATCTCATGGTCTAAGGAAAAGATACTTGACATTTAGAAAAGCTTCAGCATACGAACTACACGATCTTGTGCTAGGCTTAGGATTGGGTCTTGTCCATCACATAATTCTCCTAATGATGTGATCCCGTTATCAACGACATCCAATGTCCATGGCCAGGAAACCGCAACCATCTATTGATCAACGAGCTAGTCAACTAGAGGCTCACTAGGGACATGGTGTTTGTCTATGTATCCACACAAGTATCTGAGTTTCCTATCAATACAATTCTAGCATGGATAACAAAAAATTATCATGAACAAGGAAATATAATAATAACCAATTTATTATTGCCTCTAGGGCATATTTCCAACATACAGTGGCCCTAGATGTTGGTGAAGCTGCTAGATGGGCAATGGGAGGTGACACACTTTGTTCGTGAGCACAATCATCCATTGTTGAACAAACCTTCGTTATCCAAATACTTGAGATCTCACAAAGGCATTTCTATGGATGAGAAGGTACTTTTGCGTACCTTGCATAACTGCAACTTGACTACACGTGTGTTTCTATATCCCGTACACAATTAAGTTTCCCTCTAGGCAGTCTAGTGTGCAACTGCTATGGTACTTCTGTGCAACTAAAATGCCTTCAGTGTGCAACTAAAAAAGGGTTATGTGTCCAACTTCCCATGTTGGACACTAGGTTTGCTGTGGTATGGCTCTTCTATGCAACTATAATGCCTTTAGTGTGCAACTAAGAACTAGTAAAAGTCATGTGTCCAACTACTTTGCATTAGTTGCGCACCAGGTTGCTATAGAGGTAGATTAGTGTGCAACTACGTTGGTGCTTTTGTGCAACTAGAATGCCTTCAGTGTGCAAATAAACAATGTCATGTGTCCAAATCCATGTGTTTTTAAGGTGCAGCCAGCTGTCCATTTTCTGCAGTTATCCTCTGTGCCAACACATGTACTATTACTGTGCAGCTGGGTGTGTGCATTCGTGCGACTAAAAAAGAGATATTGTTTTATTTTTGTATTATATAGGGTGCATGATGCATATAATGGCAGAATTCTATGGATCCAAGTTCACGGTGTCGTTTGGACCAAAGGCAATAACAAATTTGTGTACAAGTTTCCGTAGAGATGACACAACGGAGGGTGACATGATTGAGACAACTCCGCACTTCAAGGATATACAGAAAACCGTTCTGGACTTTTTCTATAAGGTAAAATATGATGAAGAGGATAGAGTTTTCAACATATTTTGGGTGGATGGCTTAGCATGAAAAGTTTATGCGGTGGCATACCACGATTGCATATCATTTGACACCACCTACATAACCAACTTCTAGAATATGTTGTTCGTGCCATTCATTGGAATCAACCGACATGGCCAATCTTTCATGTTGGGTTACACATTTGTGAGGCAGGAGTTGGCTTCAAGCTTTGATTGGGTCTTCCAAACATTCCTAGAGGCTATGGGTGGCAAACCTCCTGTTAACTTCATAACCGATCAGGATGGTGCGATGAAGCAGTCAATAGAGAGCATCTTTCCAACCACTGTGCATCGTTGTTGTCGATGTCACATCATGAAAAAGGCTAAAGAAAAGGTTGGTTGGTTGCTGTGCTGGAATCCATGTTTGCCTACTGATTTCAACTAATGTGTTGATTTCATCTTTACTCTAGAAGAGTTTGAACATAATTGGGCTAGGTTAATGATGAAGTTGTTGGGGAACGTAGTATTTAAAAAAATCCTACGGTCACACAAGATCTATCTAGGAGTAGGATAGAAACGAGCGGGGAGAGTGTTTCCACGTACCCTTGTAGACCGAAAGCGGAAGCGTTTAGTAACATGGTTGATGTAGTCGAACGTCTTCATGATCCGACCGATCCAAGCACCGAACGTACAGCACCTCCGTGTTCAGCACACGTTCAGCACGATGACGACCCACGAGCTCTTGATCTAGCAGAGGCTCGAGGGAGAGTTCCGGAAGCACGACGGCGTGTTAACGGTGTTGATGATGTGATCCACACAAGGCTTAGCCTAAGCACTACGACAATATGACCGATGTGTTGAACTGTGGAGGGGGGCACCGCACACGGCTAAAAGATCAACTTGTGTGTTCTAGGGTGCCCCCTCCCCATGTATATAAAGGAGGGAGGAGGAAGCTGGCCGGCCCTAGGGGCGCGCCAAGTGGGCAGTCCAACTAGGATTCCCTATCCTAGTTGGACTCCCTTTCTTATTCCAAGGGGGAGAAGGAGGGAAGGAGAAGGAGAGGGAAAGGAAAGAGGGGTCGCGCCCCCTCCCCCTAGTCCAATTCAGACCACCTTGGGATGGGGGGTGCCGCTCGCCACCTTGTGGCCTGGCCTCTCCTACTCCCTTATGGCCCATTAAGGCCCATAACTTCCCGTGGGGGTTCCGGTAACCCCTCGGTTCTCCGATAAATATCTGAAACACCCCGAAACACTTTCCGGTGTCCGAATATCTTCGTCCAATATATCAATCTTTATGTATCGACCATTTCGAGACTCCTCGTCATGTCGGTGATCTCATCCTGGACTCCGAAGAAACTTCGGTCATAAAAAACACATAACTCATAATACAAATTGTCATCGAACGTTAAGCGTGCGGACCCTACGGGTTAGAGAACTATGTAGACATGATCGAGACTCATCTCTGGTCAATAACTAATAGCGTAACATGGATGCTCATATTGGCTCCTACATATTCTACGAAGATCTTTATCAGTCACACCGCATAACAACAAACATTGTTCCCTCTGTCATCGGTATGTTACTTGGCAAAGATTCGATCGTCGGTATCATCATACCTAGTTCAATCTCGTTACCGGCAAGTCTCTTTACTCGTTCCGTAATATATCAATCTTTATGTATCGACCATTTCGAGACTCCTCGTCATGTCCGTGATCTCATCCTGGACTCCGAACAAACTTCGGTCATAAAAAACACATAACTCATAATACAAATTGTCATCGAACGTTAAGCGTGCGGACCCTACGGGTTAGAGAACTATGTAGACATGGCCGAGACTCATCTCCGATCAATAACTAATAGCGGAACATGGATGCTCATATTGGCTCCTACATATTCTATGAAGATCTTTATCAGTCACACCGCATAACAACAAACATTATTCCCTTTGTCATCGGTATGTTACTTGCCAAAGATTCGATCGTCGGTATCATGATACCTAGTTTAATCTCGTTACCGGCAAGTCTCTTTACTCGTTCCGTAATACATCATCTCGTGACTAACTCATTAGTCATTTGCTTGCAAGACTTATTATAATGTGCATTATCGAGAGGGCCCAAAGATCCCTCTCTGACACTCGGTGTGACAAATCCTAATCTTGATCTATGCCAACACCACAAACACCTTCGGAGATACCTGTAGAGCATCTTTATAATCACCCAGTTATGTTGTGACGTTTGATAGCACACAAGGTGTTCCTCCGGTATTAGGGAGTTTCATAATCTCATAGTCAGAGGAACATGTTTAAGTCATGAAGAAAGCAATAGCAATAAAACTAAACGATCATAATGCTAAGCTAACGGATGAGTCTTTTCCATCACATCATTCTCCTAACGATGTGATGTCCTTCATCAAATGACAACACATGTCTATGGTTAAGAAACTTGCCCATCTTTGATTAACGAGCTAGTCTAGTAGAGGCATACTAGGGACACTCTGTTTTGTCTATGTATTCACACATGTACCAAGTTTCTGGTTAATACAATTCTAGCATGAATAAAAGACATTTATCATGATATATAAGGAAATATAAATAACAACTTTACTATTGCCTCTAGGGCATATTTCCTTCAGTCTCCCACTTGCACTAGAGTCAATAATCTAGATTACATAGTAATGATTCTAACACCCATGGAGTCTTGGTGCTTATCATGTTTTGCTCGTGGAAGAGGCTTAGTCAATGGGTCTGCGACATTCAGATCCATATGTATTTTGCAAATCTCTATGTCTCCATCCTTGACTTGATCACGGATGGAGTTGAAGTGTGTCTTGATGTGCTTTGTTCTCTTGTGAAACCTGGATTCCTTTGCCAAGGCTATTGCTCCAGTGTTTTCACAAAAGATTTTCATTGGACCCAATGCACTAGGTATTACACCTAGATCGGATATGAACTTCTTCATCCAGACTCCTTCATTTGCTGCTCCCGAAGCAGCTATGTACTCCGCTTCACACATAGATCCCACCACGACCCTCTGCTTGGAACTGCACCAACTGACAGCTCCACCGTTCAACAAAAATATGTATCCGGTTTGTGACTTAGAGTCATCTGGATCAATGTGAAAGCAACGAATATCTTGCCTTCAGATCTGTGATAGAAGGTGTACCCAACAGTTTCTTTTGGGTATCCTATGAAGACACATTTCTCCAATTTGGGTTCGAGCTTATCAGGTTGAAGCTTTTTCACATAAGAATCGCAACCCCAAACTTTAAGAAACAACAACTTGTGTTTCTTGCCAAACCATAGTCATACGGTGTCGTCTCAACGGATTTAGATGGTGCCCTATTTAACGTGAATGCAACTGTCTCTAAAGCATAACCCCAAAACGATAGTGGTAAATCGGTAAGAGACATCATAGATCGAACCATATCTAATAAAGTACGGTTACGACGTTCAGACACACCATTACGATGTGGTGTTCCAGGTGGCATGAGTTGCGAAACTATTCCACATTGTTTCAAATGAAGACCAAACTTGTAACTCAGATATTTGCCTTCGCGATCATATCGTAGGAACTTTATTTTCTTGTTACGACGATTCTCTACTTCACTCTGAAATTCTTTGAACTTTTCAAATGTTTCGGACTTGTGTTTCATCAAGTAGATATACCCATATCTGCTCAAATCATCTGTGAAGGTCAGAAAATAACGATACCCGCCGCGAGCCTCAACACTCATCGGACCGCATACACAAGTATGTATGATTTCCAATAAGTCACTTGCTCACTCCATTGTTTCGGAGAACGGAGTCTTAGTCATCTTGCCCATGAGGCATGGTTCGCAAGCACCAAGTGATTCATAATCAAGTGATTCCAAAAGCCCATCAACATGGAGTTTCTTCATGTGCTTTACACCAATATGACCTACAATGCGACAAATAAGTTGCACTATCATTATCAACTATGCATCTTTTGGCTTCAATATTATGAATATGTGTATCAGTACGATCGAGAATCAACAAAAATAGACCACTCATCAAGGGTGCATGACCATAAAAGACATTACTCATATAAATAGAACAACCATTATTCTCTGATTTAAATGTATAACCGTCTCGCAACAAACAAGATCCAGATATAATGTTCATGCTCAATGCTGGCATCAAATAACAATTATTTAGGTCTAAAACTAATCCCGAAGGTAGATGTAGAGGTAGCATGCCAATGGCGATCACATCGACTTAGGAACCACTTCCCACGCGCATCGTCACCTCGTCCTTAGCCAATCTTCATTTAATCTGTAGCCCCTGTTTCTAGTTACAAATATGAGCAACCGAACCAGTATCAAATACCCAGGCGCTACTACGAGCATTAGTAAGGTACACATCAATAACATGTATATCAAATATACCTTTGTTCACTTTGTCATCCTTGTTATCCGCCAATACTTGGGGCAGTTCCGCTTCCAGTGACCAGTTCCTTTGCAGTAGAAGCACTCAGTTTCAGGCTTGGCTCCAGACTTGGGTTTGTTTCAGGGAGTATCAACTGGCTTGCTATTTTTCTTGAAGTTCCCCTTCTTTCCCTTGCCCTTTTTCTTGAAACTAGTGGTCTTGTTAACCATCAACACTTGATGCTCCTTCTTGATTTCTACCTCCGCAGCTTTGAGCATAGCGAAGAGATCAGGAATTGCCTTTTGCATCCCTTGCATATTATAGTTCATCACGAAGCCTTTATAGCTTGGTGGCAGTGATTAAAGAACTCTGTCAATAACACTATCATCATCAACTTTGACGCCAAGTTGAATCATATGGTTGTGGTACCCAGACATTCTGAGTATGTGTTCACTGACAAAACTATTCTCCTCCATCTTGTAGCTATAGAACTTGTTGGAGACTTCATATCTATCAACTCGGGCATTTGCTTGAAATATTAACTTCAACTCTTGGAACATCTCAAATGCTCCATGGCATTCAAAATGTCTTTGAAGTCCTGATTCTATGTCGTAAAGCATGGCACACTGAACTATTGAGTAGTCATCAGATCGAGCTTGTCAGACGTTCATAACGTCAGGAGTTGCTCCTGCAGCAGGCCTCTCACCTAGCGGTGCTTCAAGGACATAATTCTTCCGTGCAGCAATGAGGATAATCCTCAAGTTACGGAGCTAGTCCGTGTAGTTGCTACCATCGTATTTCAACTTAGCTTTCTCTAGGAACGCATTAAAATTCAAGGAAATGGTAGCACGGGCCATTGATCTACAACAACATAGATATGAAAAAACTATCAGGACTAAGTTCATGGTAAATTAAAGTTCAATTAATCATATTACTAAAGAACTCCCACTTAGATAGACATCCCTCAAGTCATCTAAATTATTACGTGATCCAAATCAACTAAACCATGTCCGATCATCACGTGAGATGGAGTAGTTTTTAATGGTGAACATCTTATGTTGATCATATCTACTATATGATTCACACTCTACCTTTCGGTCTCCAGTGTTCCGAGGCCATGTATGTACATGCTAGGCTCGTCAAGTTTAACTCGAGTATTCTGCATGTGCAAAACTGTCTTACACCCGTTGTATGTGAACGTAGAGCTTATCACACCCGATCATCACGTGGTGTCTCGGCACGACGAACTGTCGCAACGGTGCATACTCAGGGAGAACACTTGTACCTTGAAATTTTGTAAGGGATCATCTTATAATGCTACCACCGTACTAAGCAAAATAAGATGCATAAAAAGATAAACAACAGATGCAATCAAAATATGTGACATGATATGGCCATCATCATCTTGTGCTTTTGATCCCCATCTCCAAAGCTTCGTCATGATCTCCATCATCACCGGCTTGACACCATGATATTCATCGTAGCGTCGTGGTCATCTCGCCAACTATTGCTTCTAGTACTAATGCTAACTCATAGTGATAAAGTAAAGCAATTACATGGCGTTCGCAATTCATACAATAAAGAGACAACCATAAGGCTCTTGTCGGTTGCCGATAATTTACAAAACATGATCATCTCATATAATAATGTATAACTCATCATGTCTTGACCATATCACATCACAACATGCCCTGCAAAAAACAAGTTAGACGTCCTCTACTTTGTTGTTACAAGTTTTACGTGGCTGCTACGGGCTTGTAGCAAGAAACGTTCTTACTTACGCATCAAAACCACAACGATTTTTCGTCAAGTATGTTGTTTTAACCTTCAACAAGGACCGGCCGTAGTCACACTCGAGTCAACTAAGGTTGGAGAAACAGACACCCGCCAGCCACCTGTGTGCAAAGCAAGTCGGTTGAACCAATCTCATGAACACGGTCATGTAATGTCGGTCTGAGCCGCTTCATCCAACAATACCACCGAATCAAAGTAAGACGTTGGTGGTAAGCAGTATGACTATTATCGCCCACATCTCTTTGTGTTCTACTCGTGCATGTCATCTACGCATAGACCTGGCTCATGAGGCCACTGTTGGGGAACGTAGTATTTCAAAAAAATCATACGACCACGCAAGATCTATCTAGGAGAAGCATATCAACGTGCGGGGAGAGTGTGTCCACGTACCCTCATAGACCGAAAGCGGAAGCGTTTCAGTAACGTGGTTGATGTAGTCGAACGTATTCACGATCCAAGCACCGAATGTACATCACCTCCGTGTTCAGCACACATTAAGCATGATGACGTCCCACGAGCTCTTGATCTAGTAGAGGCTCGAGGGAGAGTTCTAGCAGCATGATGGCGTGTTGACGGTGTTGATGATGTGATCCGCGCAGGGCTTCGCCTAAGCACTACGACAATATGACCGAGGTGTTGAACTGTGGAGGGGGCACCGCACACAGCTAAAAGATCAACTTGTGTGTTCTAGGGTGCCCCCTCCCCACGTATATAAAGGAGGTAGGAGGAGGCCGGCCGGCCCTAGGGGGCGCGCCAAGTGGGGAGTCCAAATAGGATTCCCAATCCTAGTTGAACTCCCTTTCTTATTCCAAGGGGGAGAAGGAAGGAAGGAGTGGGAGAGGGAAAGGAAAGAGGGGCCGCGCCCCTTCCCCTAGTACAATTCGGACCACCTTGGGGGGCACCTTGTGGCCTACCCTCTCCTACTCCCTTATGGCCCATTAAGGCCCATAACTTTCCCGAGGGTTCCGATAACCCCTCGGTTCTCTGATAAATATCCGAAACGTCCCGAAACACTTTCCGGTGTCTGAATATCTTCGTCTAATATATCAATATTTATGTCTCGACCATTTCCAGACTCCTCGTCATGTCCGTCATCTCATCCTAGACTCCGAACAAAGTTTGGTCATCAGAAACACATAACTCATAATACAAATCGTCATCGAACGTTAAGCGTGCGGACCCTATGGGTTCGAGAACTATGTAGACATGACCGAGACTCATCTCCGGTCAATAACCAATAGCGGAACCTAGATGCTCATATTGGCTCCTACATATTCTATGAAGATCTTTATCGGTCAATGCGCATAACAACGTATGTTGTTCCCTTTGTCATCGGTATGTTACTTGCCCGAGATTCGATCATCGGTATCATCATACCTTGTTCAATCTCGTTACCGGCAAGTCTCTTTACTCATTCTGTAATACATCATCTCATGACTAACGCATTAGTCATTTGCTTGCAAGGCTTATTATGATGTGTATTATCGAGAGGGCCCAGAGATACCTCTCCGACCCTCGGAGTGACAAATCCTAATCTTGATCTATGCCAACACCACAAACATCTTCGGAGACACCTGTAGAGCATCTTTATAATCACCCAGTTACGTTGTGATGTTTGATAGCACACAAGGTGTTCCTCCGGTATTCGGGAGTTGCATAATCTCATAGTCAGAGGAACATGTATAAGTCACGAAGAAAGCAATAGCAATAAAACTAAACAAACATAATGCTAAGCTAACGGATGGGTCTTGTCCATCGCACCACCCACCTCGAATATAGATCCCTTGTGGGAGCAGGGGACGAGGCAGAAGAATTTTCGCCATAGCTCAAAATGAGCCTCACAGCCCAGAAACAGCTCACAAAGAGCGACGAAGCCCGCGGTGAGCAAGATAGAGCCTGGCGTAAGATCGTGCAGCTGGAGACCATAAAACTCCAGGAACCCCCTGAGGAAAGGATGGATAGGATCCTATGCCTCTCAAGAGGAAGGAGACAAAGCACACCCGCTCCTCCTTGGTAGGACTAGGGAAATTTTCCGCCAGGGCTTCGCCGTCAGTAGAAGTTAATCCAGCCCGGACGGGGACTAGATCCGTGGGAGGGAGATACCCCTGAGCGTGAAGTTTACTCAGATGCACGTGGGATACTGAGCGACTTTCCCAATCGCATGCTTGAGGGCCATGAGGGTGTGAGGAAGAGCTGGGAACCCCGACCATGTTTGAATATTTTCCGTGACAAGCTCTAAGGATTTTCTGCGTGGAATGGAATGACATATGAGATTTAGTCTCTTTAAATAGGCGCCTTCCTTACACAGTCAAGGGGTTAATTGTAAATATACCCAGATGGTTCGCATTCATCTGACACGTGGAAGCTGAGGCGAGGTGGCAAGGAATCAACATGATATAATATTAAATATGGAGCCGAACTATCATCTATTCCGAAGAACATGCCTTGCACGACCAAACACATGAAGCCGGATACAATCTTGTCATTGAAGGAAATTTCGGGGCCTACTAAGGGAGTCCTGGATTTGGGGTCCATGAGAATCCGATCTACTGAAGTTGGGCCGGATAGATGGGCGATGAAGATGAAGATAAACTGACATCCCCGTGTCCGGTTAGGACTCCTGTATATGTAGAAAGGCAGAATAGATGTTCGGATGTGGTGATTCCTTTCTTCCCAAGCAATCTTTGTAACCCTAGGTCTCCTCCGGTGGATATATAAACCGGAGGGTCTAGTCCGTAGAGGGTAGCAGAATCACAATATCATAGGCTAGACTTCTAGGGTTTAGCCATTACGATCTCGAGGTAGATCAACTCTTGTAACCCTATATTCATCAAGATCAATCAAGCAGGAAGTAGGGTATTACCTCGATCGAGAGGGCGTGAACCTGGGTAAATATCGTGTCTCCAGTCTCCTGTTACCATCGATCCTTAGACTGGGCACCCCTACCCGAGATCTGCCGGTTTTGACGCCGACAGTCATCACCAACTCTCTCCCCCTCTATGCAGTGGTGTAACACCTCTTCTACCCGTTGTAATCTCTACTTAAACATGGTGCTCAACGCTATATATTATTTCCCAATGATGTATGGCTATCATGTGATGTTTGAGTAGATCTGTTTTGTCCTATGGGTTAATTGATGATCATGATTGGTTTGAGTTGTATGTTTTATTTTGGTGTTGTCCTATGGTGCTCTCCGCGGCGCGCAAGCGTGAGGGATCCCCGCTGTAGGGTTTGCAACATGTTCAAGATTTGCTTATGGTGGGTGGCATGAGTGACAGAAGCACAGACCCGAGTAAGTAGGTTGTTTGCGTATGGGAATAAAGAGGACTTGATACCTTATAATGCTATGGTTGGGTTTTACCTTAATGATCTTTAGTAATTGCGGATGCTTGCTAGAGTTCCAATCATAAGCGCATATGATCCAAGCAGAGAAAGTATGTTAGCTTATGCCTCTCCCTCATATAAAATTGCAATAATGATTACCGGTCTCGTTATCGATTGCCTAGGGACGAATAACTTTCTTGTGACAAAAACCTCTCTACTAAAACTAACTTAGTTGCTTATTTATCTAAACAACCCCTAGTTTTTATTTACGTGCTCTTTATTATCTTGCATACCTTTCCCACAGCACCTACAAAGTACTAGTTTCATACTTGTTCTAGGTAAAGCGAACGTTAAGCGTGCGTAGAGTTGTATCAGTGGTCGATAGAACATGAGGGAATATTTGTTCTACCTTTAGCTCCTCATTGGGTTCGACACTCTTATCGAAAGAGGCTACAACTGATCCCCTACACTTGTGGGTTATCATGCAACATGTCCCTGCCATCAAGAAGAATCACGTAGTGGGTCCTTTCTCTGTAAAGAAGGGTTTAAGTTGGTCGCTGTGTCTAATAAAGTAGCTATTTCTAAATATGGACTATTTGTTGGAAAAGGTTTTGAATGTGGAGGTTTGTTCTGCCTTTCCCTTGCAGATATTTGTAATAAAGTCGAGAACCATATTCATTTGAATGTTAATGAATCTGAAGTTTGGCATTCATGTCTTTGTCACATTAATTTTGGTTGTATGATACGGCTAGCTAACTAGAATCTAATCTTGGCCCTCATTTAAGTGGCATTCGTCTATGCAAGTAAAGCAGCCTCGCAAGCCCCCACAAGGCTGCGGAGGAGAGACACCTGGCACCATTAGAGCACATACATTCTGGTCTCTGTGAGATGAATGGTGTGTTGACTAAAGGTGAAAAGAAATACTTCATGGCATTGACATATGATTCCACTAGATATTTCTATGTATATTTGTTAAACACTAAAGATGGGTCTCTACACTACTTTAAAATCTATAAAGCAGAAGTTGAGAATCAACTTTAAAATAAAATTAAACGACTCTGGTCAGATCGTGGTGGAGAGTACTTCTCCAATGTGTTTGATTCTTTTTGTGCAGAATATGATATTATTGATGGGACGACCCAACGGGGTGACCGAACAGGAAAACCGTACTCTAACAGATTTGGCTGACGCCATGTTAGATACATCGGGTTTATCCAAGGAATGGTGGAGGAGACTATATTGACATCATGCCATGTCTTGAATACAGTTCCCATAAAGGATAACGTTATCACTCCCTATGAGCAATGGGGAAAGTGAAGAACAACACTCTGTTACTTACACACTTGAGGTTGTTTGAAGAAATCCAAGGTGTCGATCCACAAAAAGTGTATGCTTGGACCAAAGACTATGGACCGCGTTAATTTGGGCTATGCTAGAATAACATTGGCTATAGATTTCTAGTGGTGAAATTTGAGGCACTTGAAGTGAAGGTCGGTACGATTATGGAGTCTAAAGTTGCTACATTATTTGAAGATATTTTTTCTATGAGAGATATGCAAAGCACTTCTATACATGAATTTGAGGAGACTCTTGAGCTTGTCATTCCGATGGAATATTATGAACAAACACATGATGAAAATCTACTGTAGAAATACAATGAATCTCTTGGTAGGGGCAAGAGATAAAGGATTGCAAAGTCCTTTGGTGATGATTTCCTCGGGTACGTCATCGATAATACTCCCACTCCCACCTGCAATTTTCAGGTTGAATTCGGAGCAAAACCAGTTCTACCTAGTCATTTCTTTAAACAAAGGTTCAAGGCTTCTTCGTACAAAAAATCCCACCTGAACTTTTAGATTTACATATGTGTGATGTATCACTTCGCTGAGTTTTCCCCCATGATAAGCTTTTCTCGGGAATTCGTCAGATTTTATGTGTCTATGAATGATCTGCTTTACCACAAGAAACAATCTATTTATGAATCATGAATTTATTGCTATATATCATAGATTGATCTGGGTTATTGGGTTAC
>LR738713.1:147989064-147999952 GCA_902687465.1 Secale cereale | reverse complement strand
CAGGTGGAGCGGGGCGAAGGGGCGGCAGCAGCCTGCAGCAGCGGCGGTGGCAGAAGGCGCGAGGCGATGGTGGATCTCGCCGGCGGCGGCGATTTGGTGAGACGGCGGCGGCGCTGCGAGATGAGGGGAGAGAGAGGGGGCAGCGGTGGCGCCTTATAAGGAGGGGAGGGAGCTTCTTGCGGAATGGGCGAGGCAAGGCGGCGGCGAGATCGTGGCTCGCACGGACGCCGAGACGTGCAGCGGCCGGACACCGTGCGGGGGGAGGGCGACGGGGCGAGCTGGGCCAGCCCAGTTCGGCGGAGGGAGCATTTTTTTTAAACATTTTTTTAACAGACAGAAAAACGAATAAAATAAAATAAAACTAAAATATTATATAGGCATATAATATATCAAAATTTGCAGAAAAATAAGCCCTACAACATGAACATTTCTCTATTGCCAAATAAAATGTCCACAAAATCTAATAAATCAAAAGGTCCTACTGTTACAATTAAAAACCAAATAAAATCAATTTAAAATACCAAAATGATTTCAAAATTATTTCTCTCCAATTTTCTGCTGTAGGGAATCATGTTACCCTATTTTCCATGTAGTATATTTTTGGAGAAAAATAATTTGAATAAAAACCAAATAACTCAATATTGAAATTGAGTTGCAGAAAATTTCAGAAAAACTTCCAACTCATATTTCCTATAATTTGAAGAAATCATTTTATCTTCTCTCGGGAAAATCATTGAGTTGCTTAAAGTTTCTGGATTCGAAGTATTTCGAGGATGAAATTCAAAATCCTTCCTAAACCCTTTATCATTTAAAAAAAATGGAAGAAGTCATATTATCTTCACTCTAGGGTTTTGTGTTGAAAAGAATTTGAATTCCCTCGGAGATTAAAAAGCAAAGTGAAAGTTTTTGGGAAAGTCATTTTATTCCCTCTCATTTAACTTTCAAAGTTTCAAATTTCACTCAATTTCACTCAGCACATCAAACAGCAATCAAATCTATCTATTTATTATAACATTCCAAAATTTAGAATTTTGGGATGTTACAGAAGTACAATGATCTCAATGATCTGGTATATAATTTAGTGTATAATGATGCTCCTAGTAATTGGCATACTCCATTCAACGAGCAGTGCGAACAACAAGTCATAGAAAATCAGAGAGATACAGTTTGAATTCTTTTTTATTTTTGCCTGAAGCTCCTTTGACGTACTTAAGTTCAATTCTTATTCGGTAGTGCTAGCATCTTCGACGGACATAACATGGAAAGTCAGACAGGTTTCCTGATGGATGGATGTGGATGCCAATCCAGGGCACCCACATAATTTATAGAGGAAGGAGGCCGAGCGAGTTCCATGACCACTGTAGATGCAGATTCACCGTCCCTAACTGCACAAGCCGCCATGGTGATTGGTTGTTACGTATCATGCAATGAGGATTTGTCCACCATGTTGATCGAGAGATGCATTCCATCGTGGTCGTTGTTCGCACATATGCATGGGCCATGGCCGTCGTTTTGATACGGGTCGCAGGTTTGATTTGAGATCAAAGAGAAACGATCAAGAGTGAGGAATTGGGAGAGTTAGCTTCAGGGGGTTTCAAAATTTTCACATGCCTAACTGGGTCATAGGCGGGCGTTTTTCTGTAAAATAAAATAGGAGCCAACGCACGCGAGTTGCTACTTCTTGAGCTTGCGTTGTATTCCCTCGAAGAGGAAAGAGAGATGCATCACAGTAGCGTAAGTATTTTCCTCAGTTTTTGAGAACCAAGGTATCAATCTAGTAGGAGACCACGCGCGAGTCCCTCGCACCTGCACAAACAAATAAGAACTTCACAGCCAACGCGATAAGGGGTTGTCAATCCCTTTACGGTCACTTACGAAAGTGAGATCTGATAGAGATGATAGTTTGTATTTTTGGTATTTTTGGTTATAAGAACAGAAAGTAAACGCGGAAAAAGTAAAGTAGGTGTAGATTGATATGTTCAGAATAGAACCGGGGGCCATAGCGATATTCTACGGTGGGTAAACAAATTACTATCAAGCAATTGATAGAAAAGCGAATAATTATGAGACTATCTAGGCATGATCATTATATATAGGCATCACGTCCGAGACAAGTAGTCCGAAACAATTCTGCATCTACTACTATTACTCCACACATCGACCGCTATCCAGCATGCATCTAGTGTATTGAGTTCATAAGAACAGAGTAACGCCTTAAGCAAGATGACATGATGTAGAGGGATAAACTCAAGCAATATGATATAAACCCCATCTTTTTATCCTCGGTGGCAACAATACAATATGTGCCTCGCTGCCCCTACTGTCACTGGGAAAGGACACCGCAAGATTGAACCCAAAGCCAAGCACTTCTCCCATTGCAAGAACTATAGATCTAGTAGGCCAAACCAAACCAATAATTCGAATTGACTTGCAAGGATATTATAGTCATACATAAAGAGTTCAGAGAAGAACCAAATATTTCTCATAGATAATCTTGATCATAAACCCACAATTCAACGGATCTTGACAAACACACCACAAAAAGAGATTACATCGAATACATCTCCTCAAAGACCGAGGAGAACTTTGTATTGAGATCCAAAGAGAGAGAAGAAGACATCTAGATACTAGCTATGGACCCAAAGGTCTGTGGTAAACTACTCACAACTCAAGGTGAGGCGATGATGATGATGTAGAAGTACTCTGTGGTAGATCCCTCCTCCGACGGAGCTCCCGAACAGGCCCCAAGATGGAATCTCATGGGAACAGAAGGTTACGGTGGTGAAACTAGGGTTTTTTCTCCCCATGTGATGGTTTCGGGGTACGTAGGCTTATATAGGAGGAAGGAGGGCACCGGGGGCCTTACATGGGACCCACGAGGCAGGGGGCGCGCCCTAGGGGGGCGCACCCCACCCTCGTGGGCACCTCGTGGCCCCTACTCCGTGGTTCTCAAGTCTCCCGTGCGCGATTTTCACCAAAAATATCTCTCCCGAAGGTTTCATTCCATTTGGACTCCGTTTGATATTCCTTTTCTGCAAAACCCTGAAACAGGCAAAAAACAACAATCTGGATTAGGCCTTTGGGTTAGTAGGTTAGTCCCAAAAATAATATAAAAGTGTATAACAAAGTCCATTAAACATCCAAAACATCATAAATAATAGCATGAAACAATAAAAAATTATAGATACGTTGGAGACGTATCAAGCATCCCCAAGCTTAATTCCTGCTCGTCCTCGAGTAGGTAAATGATAAAAACAGAATTTTTGATGTGGAATGCTAACCAACATAGTTTTTCAATGTAATTCTCTTAATTGTGGCATGAATGTTCAGATCTGAAAGATTCAAGACAAAAGTCTATATTGACATAAGAAATAGTAATACTTCAAGCATAGTAACAAAGCAATCATGTCTTCTCAAAATACTATGGCTAAAGAAAGTTATCCCTACAAAATTATATAGTCTGGCTATGCTCCCTCTTCATCACACAAAATATTCATGTCATGCAGAACCCTGATTTCTGCCAAGCACTTGCTTTCATACTCTATTCTTTCAAACCTTTCAACTTTCACGCAATACATGAGCGTGAGCCATGGACATAGCACTATGGATGGAATAGAGAGGTGGTTGTGAAGAAGACAAAAAGGAGGGAGATAGTCTCACATTGACTAGGCATATCAACGGGCTATGGAGATGCCCATCAATAGATATCAATGTGAGTGAGTAGGGATTGCCATGCAATGGATGCACTAGAGCTAAATATGTATGAAAGCTCAACAAAAGAAACTAAGTGGGTGTGCATCCAACTTGCTTGCTCACGAAGACCTAGGGCATTTGAGGAAGCCCATCGTTGGAATATACAAGCCAAGTTCTATAATGAAAATTCCCACTAGTATATGAAAGTGACTAAACATGAGACTCTATAATATGAAGAACATGGTGCTACTTTGAAGCACAAGTGTGAAAAAAGATAGTAGCAATTGTCCCTTTTTCTTTTCTTTTTCTTTTCTTTTTTGGGCCTTTCTTTTTGTTCTTTTTTTCTTTTTTTTGTGGAGGGGCTTTATTGATTTAGCCTTTCCTCACATGGGACAATGCTCTAATAATGATGATCATCAAACTTTCATTGAATTACAACCCGATATTACAACTCGATACTAGAACAAGTATGACTCTATATGAATGCCTCCGGCGGAGTACCGGGATGTGCAATGAGTCAAGAGTGACATGTATGAAAAATTATGCATGGTGGCCTTGCCACAAATACGATGTCAACTACATGATCATGCATGGCAATATGACAATATTATGCGTGTCATATGAACGGAACGGTGGAAAGTTGCATGGCAATATATCTCGGAATGGCTATGGAAATGCCATGATAGGTAGGTATGATGGCTGTTTTGAGGAAGGATATATGGTGGCTGTTTTGAGGAAGGATATATAGTAGGTGTATGTAGACCTGGCCAAACCTCGGGCCGGGCCGGGCTTCGAGCCGGGCCTACCAAAGCCCGATGCAAAAAAACCCAGGCCCGAGCCCAGCCCGGCCCGGCCATCGGGCCTAGATTTTGGGCCCAAGCCCAACCCGAACGTGTAAAAGCCCGGCGGGCCTCGTGTTGGGGAACGTAGCATAATTCAAAAAAATTCTACGTCTTCACCAAGATCCAAGTATGGAGACATCTAGCAACGAGCAACTAAGAGTGCATCTACATACCGTTATGAAGATTGCGTGCGGAAGCTTTCAACGAAGCAAGGATGAAGTAGTCGTACTCTTCACGTTCTTCGTCACCGATGATCTAGCGCCGAACGGACGGCACCTCCGCGTTCAACACACGTACGGTGCAGCAACGTCACCTCCTTCTTGATCTAGCAAGGGGCGAGGAGAAGTCGTCAGAGATCCGGCAGCACGACGGCGTGATGACGGATGCAGTGGAGATCGCAGCAGGGCTTCGCCAGGCTGCCCTGCAAAGGAGTTGGGAGGTGTGACGGGAGGGGGAGAGGCACCAGGGCTGAGGTGCGGCTGCCCTCTCCCCCCCCCACATATATATAGGGGGCCAGGGGGGCGCCAGCCCCTTGCAGATCCAATCTGCAAGGGGGGGCGGCGGCCAGGGAGGAGTCCCCCTCCCCTAAGGCAAGTGGTGGCCCCCCTCCCCTTAGGGTTTTATCCCTATGCGCATGGGGAGGTGGGGCCCCCTTGTGGTGCGCCAGCCCAGGGGGCCCCACCGGGAGGGGTGGTCCCACCCGGTGGACCCCCGGGGCCCCTCCGGTGGTCCCGGGACGCTCCCGGTGACCCCCGGAGATCACACGTTGGCCGAAACTGGACTTCCCATATATCAATCTTTACCTCTGGACCATTCCGGAACTCCTCGTGACGTCCGGGATCTCATCCGGGACTCCGAACAACTTTCGGGTTTTCCACGTGCATTAATCTCTACGACCCTAGCGTTACCGAACCTTAAGTGTGTAGACCCTACGGGTTCGGGAGACACGTAGACATGACCGAGACCACTCTCCGGTCAATAACCAACAGCGGGATCTGGATACCCATGTTGGTTCCCACGTGTTCCTCGATGATCTTCATCGGATGAACCACTGTGTCAAGGATTCACTCAATCCCGTATGTTATTCCCTTTGTCCATCGGTACGGTACTTACCCGAGATTCGATCGTCGGTATTCCCAATACCTTGTTCAATCTCGTTATGGCAAGTCTCTTTACTCGATCCGTAATCCATCATCCCGTGACTAACTACTTAGTCACATTGAGCTCATTATGATGACGTCTTACCGAGTGGGCCCAGAGGTACCTCTCCGTCATACGGAGTGACAACATCCCAGTCTCGGTTCGTACCAACTCAACAGACACTTTCGGAGATACCCGATGCGTACCTTTATAGCCACCCAGTTACGTTGTGACGGTTGGCACACCCAAAGCACTCCTACGGTATCCGGGAGTTGTACAACCTCATGGTCTAAGGAATAAATACTTGACACCGAAAAGCTTATGCATTACGAACTATACGATCTCGTGTTATGCTCAAGTTTGGGTCTTGTCCATCACATCATTCTCCTAATGATGTAATCCCGTTATCACCGACATCTCATGTCCATGGTCAGGAAACCATGACCATCTGTTGATCAACGAGCTGGCTACTAGAGGCCTACCAGGGACTTATTTTGGTCTATGTATTCACACATGTATCGCTGTTTCCGTACAATACAATTCAAGCATGAATAACAGACAATTATCATGAACAAGGAGATATAATAATAATGCTTTTATTATTGCCTCTAGGGCATATCTCCAACAGTCTCCCACTTGCACTAGAGTCAATAATCTAGTTACATTGTGATGAATCGAACACCCATAGAGTTCTGGTGTTGATCATGTTTTGCTCGTGAAAGAGGTTTAGTCAACGGGTCTGCTACATTCAGATCCGTATGCACTTTACAAATATCTATATCTCCATCCTGAACATAATTCCGGATGGAGTTGAAACGGCGCTTGATGTGCTTGGTCTTCTTGTGAAACCTGGGCTCCTTGGTAATAGCAATAGCACCAGTGTTGTCACAGAAGAGAGTCATCGGGCTTGACGCGCTTGGAATGACTCCTAGGTCGGTGATGAACTCCTTCATCCAGACTCCTTCCTGTGCTGCTTCAGAAGCAGCTATGTACTCCGCTTCACATGTAGATGCTGCCACCACGCTTTGCTTGCAACTGCACCAGCTGACTGCCCCTCCATTCAAAATGTACACGTATCCGGTTTGTGACTTAGAGTCATCCAGATTTGTGTCGAAGCTAGCATCGACGTAACCCTTTACGACGAGCTCTTCGTCACCTCCATAAACGAGAAACATATCCTTAGTCCTTTTCAGGTACTTCAGGATGTTCTTGACCGCTGTCCAGTGTTCCGTACCGGGATCACTTTGGTACCTCCCTACCAAACTTATGGCAAGGTTCACATCAGGTCTGGTACACAGCATGGCATACATGATAGAACCTATTGCCGAGGCATAGGGAATGACACTCATCTTTTCTCTATCTTCTGCCGTGGTCGGTGACTGAGCTTTGCTCAATCTCATACCTTGCAAAACAGGCAAGAATCCTTTCTTTGACTGATCCATATTGAACTTCTTCAATATTTTGTCAAGGTATGTACTTTGTGAAAGACCAATGAGGCGTCTCGATCTATCTCTATAGATTTTGATGCCTAATATGTAAGCAGCTTCTCCAAGGTCCTTCATTGAAAAACTTTTATTCAAGTAGGCCTTTACATTTTCCAAGAATTCTATATCATTTCCCATCAGCAATATGTCATCCACATATAATATGAGAAATGCCACAGAGCTCCCACTCACTTTCTTGTAAATACAGGCTTCTCCATAAGTCTGTATAAAACCAAACGCTTTGATCACCTCATCAAAGCGAATATTCCAACTCCGAGATGCTTGCACCAGCCCGTAAATCGAGCGCTGGAGCTTGCATACCTTGTTAGCGTTCTCTGGATCGACAAAACCTTCCGGTTGCATCATATACAACTCTTCCTTGAGGAAGCTGTTAAGGAATGCTGTTTTGACGTCCATTTGCCATATCTCATAATCATAGAATGCGGCAATAGCTAACATGATTCTGACTGACTTCAGCATCGCTACGGGAGAGAAAGTCTCGTCGTAGTCAATCCCTTGAACTTGTCGATAACCCTTAGCGACAAGCCGAGCCTTATAGATGGTCACATTACCATCCGCGTCTGTCTTCTTCTTAAATATCCATTTATTTTCTATGGCGTGCCTATCATCAGGCAAGTCCACCAAAGTCCATACTTTGTTTTCATACATGGATTCTATCTCGGATTTCATGGCTCCTAGCCATTTATTGGAATCTGGGCCCGCCATCGCTTCTTCATAGTTCGAAGGTTCACCGTTGTCTAACAACATGATTTCCAGTATAGGGTTGCCGTACCACTCTTGTGACGCCCCCGATTTGTCCGTACACTAATCATGCACGCAAATGTGTACGGCCAAGATCAAGGACTCACTGGAAGATATCACAACACAACTCTAGACACAATTTAAAATAATACAAGCTTTATATTACAAGCCAGGGGCCTCGAGGGCTCGAATACAAAAGCTCGAAAACACAAGAGTCAGCGGAAGCAATAATATCTGAGTACAGACATAAGTTAAACAAGTTTGCCTTAAGAAGGCTAGCACAAAAGTAACAAAGATCGAAGAGGCAAGGCCTCCTTCCTGGGACCTCCTAACTACTCCTCGAAGCCGAACTCCATGTAGAAACATCATCGGGGTCTTCTGGCTCCTGGGCTCCACCATCTGGTTGCATCATCCGAGAAGAAGGAACAGCAGGGGGAAAAAGGGGAGCAAAGCAACCGTGAGTACTCATCCAAAGTACTCGCAAGCAAGGATCTACACTACATATGCAATGGTAACAATGATATGGGTAATATCGGTGGACTGAACTGCAGCAAGCGGGAATAAGAGGGGGATAGCTAATCCAATCGAAGACTACGCTTCTCGTAAACTCCGTCTTGCAGCAGTAGAAGGGAGTAGATGGTAAGTTCACCAAGTAACATCGTATAGCATAAACCTACTCGGCGATCCTCCCGCACGTCACCCTGTGAGAGAGCAACCACCGAGTTATATCTGGCACTGGTAAGGGTGTGTTTTATTAAGTATCCGGTTCTAGTTGTCATGAGGTCAGAGTACAACTCCGGGTCGTCCTTTTACCGAGGGACACGGCTATTCGAATAGATTAACTTCCCTGCAGGGGTGCACCACATAACCCAGCACGCTTGATCCCATTTGGCCGGACACACTTTCCAGGGTCATGCCCGACCTCGGAAGATCAACACGTCGCAGCCCTACCTAAGCACAGCAGAGAGGTCAGCACGTCGGTCTAAGTCCTAAGCACACAGGGGTCTGGGCCCATCGCCCAATGCACACCTGCACGTTGCGAGGGCGGCCGGTAAGCAGACCTAGCCTCTCCTAATACCAGAGTAGGCTTCCAGTCCAATCCGGCGCGCGCCGCTAAACCGCTGACGTCAAGAAGGCTTCGGCTGATACCACGACGTCGAGTACCCATAACTAATCCCACGTAGCTGGTTAGTGCGTATAGACCAAATGGCCAGACTCAGATCAAATATCCAAACTCGTTAAGCGTGTTATTGTGAAACAACCGCGGACAACGACCAGGGCCAGGCCACCTGTCTCCTAGGTGTCTCAACCTGCCCTGTCGCTCCGCCACAAAGATCCACACAGAGGGCCGTCGGGAAAGTATGTCCTTTCAGCCCCCAATCCGTGAATCAACCGCGGGTACTCAACGAGCCGACCCGACTTTAGTCACATCAAGTATCATGTATATGTGTATGTAATATATACCCGTGATCACCCCCAAGTGATCACGGCCCGATAGAATAGCAGGGCAGACGGACAAGGGTGTAGGGTCACTGATGGAATACTAGCATCCTATACTAAGCATTTAGGATTGCAGGTAAAGTATCAACAGTGGTAGCAACAATGACAGGCTATGCAGCAGAATAGGATTATCGAAAGCAGTAACATGCTACACTACTCTAATGCAAGCAGTAGAGAGAAGAAAAGGCGATATCTGGTGATCAAGGGGGGGGGCTTGCCTGGAAGCCCTGCAGACGAAAGGAATCTTCGGAAGCGTAGCCGTAGTCGAACACCGAAGCATCAATGGTCTCGGGGTCTATCACAGTATTGGAGTCTACCGAAAATAAGCAACGAAGGGGGAAACAAATAAATAACAGAGCAAACAATAGCATCACAAGGCATAACATGGAAATACGCGGTGCTACGTGTGACCTAACGCGGTACTGAGTGATACTAGAAAGGATGGAAAACATCCGGGAAGGTATTTCCACTGTTAGGTATTTTCGGGCAGATGAAACGGAGGGGGAATGTTGCATGTTCGGTATGATAGAGGTGTGTGGCGGGCGAACGGACCGCGTATTCGGGTTCGTCTCGTCGTTCTGAGCAACTTTCATGTACAAAGTATTTTCATCCGAGTTACGGTTTAAAAGATATGATTTTCTAAAGTATTAAACATTTTCTGGAATTTATTTAATTAATTTAATAGAACATTATCCAGAATAGTGCCTGCTGACGTCATCATGACGTCAGCATGATGTCAGCGGTCAACCTGTCAGTTGACTAGGTCAAATTGACGTGTGGGTCCCGCATGTCATACCCTGTTTAGTCTCACTAGGATTTAGCTAACCTAATTACTGTTTAATTAAACTAACTAATTAAATAGATTAATTAAACAGGATTAATTAACTTAATTAGTTCTCCAATTAACTAATTAATTAATTAATTGTATTTTATTTATTATCATTTATTTTTATAAATTCATTTTCTTTTTTTTCTTTTTTTTTAAGTTTCTGGGCCATGGGGCCCCACATGTCATTGGGCCACGGGGCGGGGCCCAACCGCCAGTGGCCCAGGTGGCCTAAGCGGGCACGGGCGACGGTTTTCGGGCGCGGCCCAATCGGGCACACGCCCGTGGTCGTGCGGGGCGGGCGCTGGCGGCCAGAGGCCAGCGCCAGGGGAGAGACGGCGGGCGACCAGGCGGGCGCGGCTCGCGACGCCGACGCGGCGCCGGCGCCGGGCGCCGTACGTGGCCGCGGAGGGGGGGCGGCGGCCGGCGGCAGTGCAGCGCGCGGGACCGGGGGGGCAGCAGCGCGGTGCGAGGACGCCGGAGGCGGGGCGCGGGGGCTGGAGTGGCTGGCGGCGAGCGCGGCGAGGACGGAGGGGCGTGCTGGCGCTGGGGCACCGGAGGGCCGGCGGCCAGTGCTGAGGCTCCGGCCGAAGCAGCGCCGGAGCGGAGCACGGGCGGCAGGAGCTTCACGGTGCGGGAGG
>LR738713.1:147969299-147988177 GCA_902687465.1 Secale cereale | reverse complement strand
GAGGGGGGTTTGTTTATTATTATTTTTATTTGTATTTTCTTTTCTTTTACTTATTTTTCTATTTCTGTTCTCTTTTATTTACAAGTTAAATTTTGTTTTGTATATTACAAAAGTTGTACCTATTTTAGTATTAGTAATTATTTCACTCCCACAAAAAGTTCCACCCCAAAATAATATAGTTTATTATTTTACCAATATAAATGGCATTTAATTATTTGCCTTAGCTACTGTTTTATTCATTTTAGAGTATTAAAATATTTTATAAAAGTGTGGTTTCTCCACTATAATTGTTTATGCACTACCTAGTTCACTCAGAACATTTTAGTTTTAATATTTGAAGACTTTTATTGTTTGCTTGATTTTCTTTTTAACTTGGATTTGAATTGGTTCCGAACTAACGCGAGATTAGCAACAGTAATCGAGGTGACGTGGCATCATTAGCGAAATTTTACTGTAGCTTGATTACCCGGGCGTCACAATTCTCCTCCACTACAAGAAATCTCGTCCCGAGATTTAAGCGGTGGAGTAAGGGGGGGAGTGCTGGTAGCGAAACCTAACGAGTCTTCTTGGTCTTGACTGTCCTTTCGAAGAGGTTGATCTCTTTCATTGATGTCTTCATTTCTCTGCTTCAAGTCATCGTGATCAAGACGTCATCCTTTCTTCGGGATCTCCATCATCCTACGAACGCGACCAGGGGGGAAACTTTGGAGGAACGTATCTCCACGAAGTATGTGCAACTGACAGTGAATTCAGAAAGTGATACACAAGGTACCCTACGCGTAGTATTTCAATGAATGCATTGAGAACAATAAGCGATGGTACCAAAGTTTCAAACGGATAGGCAGTCATTCGATGCCTAGGCAGAAGCTGGAATGAGGGCTTCAGCAACGATAATAACATGATGTTTGATTCCAGGGTGAATAATGGTAAAGAATTTAGCTCGTGAATCACATACGAAGCCAGGTGCAAAGGATACCATAGAATTCAGGTTGTAAAGAAGAGTCAGGTTTCGATCCAGTGGACCTGTGGGTTATGGGCCCACCATGTGGTTGAAAATAGGAAGGGTGGTGACATCTTGCATAGCCTCGACAGGGAGGCATGTCAGTGGATAGCTTGTCAGCTATGTCGGCAACAATGTCGGTACCAAGGACGGGGAACGAAGAGAACCATTTTCTTGCTCGTTGAACGAGGCGGACCAATAGGCAAGGTTCTCGTTCACCGGTAATTAATGGAATGTTACAACAATAGTAACGAAGTCTTACTAACCGAGTTGTACCACGAGGTGTTTATATAAGCAGAAAATTATTACTGCTTAGATTATATGTAGATCAAAGAAAGGTTAAACAAACAAATGGAAAGGAAAATTGTGATTACACATAATTATTAGGAGTATATCCTTCCCATGAACAAGCAGAACATGGCATACAGGTTAGGAGAGCAAGTACCCAACCATTCAGATAAAGAGGCAAGGATTAATCAAGACGTTACCCATACAACGGTGTTTGGATAACTGACCAAGAAACATTTAGCATCGCGCCACCAATGTTCTTACTGATGCGCGGGGTATCATAATCATGCTTCAGGGTACAATGATATGGTGTTTCAAGCAAGGGCCAGACTTTGGATACACAATTGATCCATCATGAGCAAGTTATAAAATAAGTCTTACAATTTCCTCCTGGAAGAATAGTTATCCTTGCAAGAGAAAATATAATGATAGGTCCTCCAGCCAGGGGTGCTGGGCATGACATCATATTACCGGGTCATCAAAGGACCAACATTAAAACTCCTGGAAAGTGGCCCCAACCATCATATCTGACCAAGATTCAGATCTGATTGGTGTCATGATACCTCAGACTCACGAGGTTCGAGAAGAAAAGGTGCAACACAAATCGTCGAAATGACATTGCAAGATTCTCGTGAATGAACTATGGGAGCGGGTTCCCGAAACAATAGTTCATCATTAAACCAAGGAGAGGATGAAGCGGTGGCTAATGGGCTCAGCGACAAATCATCGAGAATTCCAAACCAATGGACTTCCGCAATAATGTGAACAAGAAGATGACACTCGTCAATTCAAATGATTTAATGTTGTATGCTCGAGGAAAACATACACCATTAATCATTAGTTGGAAGGTGTGCCCGAAATATGACCTTAAGCAGCAAGATCAATGTTAGAGGGACGATTCAATAACCAACAGTCTAAAAACAAACTGTCGGTCATTAACTTCATAGCAATAGGGTTGCTAGAAGTATAGAACTCAAGCAGCATCGTTAGTATATTGGTATCCCGGTTAAAAACAACCCGGGGACCAAGGAAGAATGGTGATGGTGAGAAGTATCATCATACCGAGAATTTCCAAGAGGTGGAGTAATCCACACAACATTCTCGACATAAAAGACAATAATACTTTAAGGCAGAACACAACACTAGCTGGAGAGCAAGATGTATCCATAACATGGACAAGCTCGCGATGAAAGGAAGTCAAGGGTGTTGTCGATGATAACAAAAATCATCGAGGGCAAGGAGGGTATTTCTCATCATGAACTCAGTTGACATCTCGGAAGAAGTCAAAGTGTTGAAGGTGATCACGACACATTTGTCGGGAGTTTTCAAGAAAATGCAATCAAACAGCGACATCATCAAGCAGGGAATGACGACATGGAAGTCATAGGAACAACAGATAAGATGCAAGCTCGGAATCGAAGTTGCCTTTTTGAAAAAGCAACATGAGGTTGAAAGCTCAATGTACGTCGTGCCCACATTCTGAAGAATTCGTGCACCAAAGAAGGACGAGGTAGCACAGTCAAAGATAGCTAGACAAGGGACGTACCCGATAGTCTAGGAATAATCCAGATTGAGTTTAAAAATTTCCTAGTAACATCTACTAGGGGTGTTGAATTTTTAGAGCAGATTTGATTTACTAAACGGTGTCCTCGGTTGACGGCAACCTAGAACCCATAGAGTGATTACGACAAGCAAAGGTATTACCTCATCAAAAGTTCAAAAGGTGTAGCGCAAAGGCATGATATCCTCGAGATATCAGAGGGTAAAACTCGAAGGTAGAACACGATAGAAGTTGAACTAGGTCATTGACCTATGATAGTAGATACTTCAACCTAGCGAAAACAGACGAGGAACTGGAATGAATTTCCCATCAGATATATCAGATCAAGACAGCATGGTCGGAACCATAACTGTAAGTAATCAAATTTATTGACACCGAAAGAATTATTTGGACGTAAAAAAAAAAAATCATTTGCAAGAAGCTCCCGAGACGGTCCACATCGTTTCCATGGGCATGAACAAAAGCTCAAGGTCGACTCCCATTTCTCCAATGCTTACGTTTCATTTACCTCTTGCTTTGATAAAATTGTAGTGTTGGAATTTTATCCGGTAGAACACCGGAAGGGTATGACTTGTGAAAACTTTCGGGTTCTCACGAATTAGGGGAAGGCATAGGTTCAACCCATTAGGCATCTTAGTAACATATACCACAAGTTTCAAAATTAAATACTCAAGCTTGAGAGCAGAGCATAGTTGGCCAAGCAGGGGATACAATTTACCAAAGACATCATGTATCAAGGGAAGAACTCACAAAGGTGAATGAATATGAAGGGCACTGTCGGATAATAATCCAACAACGGATCGGGCGATCCACAACGGAGCTGATGTGAGTATCGATACTCACTCAGAGGAAGAAAGGAATGCAGGGGCATCAGATTCAAGAATCACCTGATTAGTCTGATGCTTAAATAGAAAGAAATTTATGGTTTCCAAAATGAAGGATCAGAAGCAGACGCTCTGATTAAGGATGGATGAGTTGAAAATACTTAGTTGGACAATCAATAAAGGTTTGAATTGCCGAGAACCAACTCATGTCCGAAATGACGTGTGAGTCAGAAGGATAATTTCAAAAAGGATAACCGATGACTGCGTGCATATGCACACATTGAATCAATAGGTTCAAAAATAGCTAAGTCAAGCGATATTGACGAAGACTACTAGTCATATGGAATTAACCATAATGTAAGCAGGCAAGAATTTCAAGAGTAACAGCCTGCAGAGGATTTTCGAAAGATCGAAAAGTATTCAGGAGAATTTTGGGAGACATATGAACAATCAAGGAGAACGGGTCCTCGATAAATGTGAGGAAATAACCGTGAGGGTTTTCATGCGAAATAAAACTGCAAGACAGTAAACTCAAAGGATTCTCGGGACACGGAGAATATTACGGGGCATCTTGTAACAACAAGAGCGACGAGGAATGATCATGAGAATGACCAGTGCATGCAGATATCCACAAGGATATATCGGTGATAGTGATTTGCAAAGGCGATGAGCACAAGGGTCTCGGGTTAACTGCGGAGAGTATCTTCAGGTTCTTCTGGTGCAGCAGACGATCATCGATCATAAGGTGCCCTCCGGGTGAAAGTGATAGCGAGATCCTAATGTTAGATTTAGCAAAATTCATTTATCCCGAATAGAAGAGAGATCAGAGTCCCAGAGTATAGACGAGGAGTAAAAGATCCTAATACCACCCATTGGTGTTGTGGGCCCGTAAGCCACACAACAAGTTAGTAAATTTGTTTTTCAAAGACTAGACTCAACTTCGGCCAAGGAGTTGGAAAGGGGGATTCCTACAGGCAGTCGGCTCTGATACCAACTTGTGACGCCCCCGATTTGTCCGTACACTAATCATACACGCAAATGTGTACGGCCAAGATCAAGGACTCACTGGAAGATATCACAACACAACTCTAGACACAAATTAAAATAATACAAGCTTTATATTACAAGCCAGGGGCCTCGAGGGCTCGAATACAAAAGCTCGAAAACACAAGAGTCAGCGGAAGCAATAATATCTGAGTACAGACATAAGTTAAACAAGTTTGCCTTAAGAAGGCTAGCACAAAAGTAGCAACGATCGAAAAGGCAAGGCCTCCTGCCTGGGACCTCCTAACTACTCCTTGAAGCCGAACTCCACGTAGAAACATCCTCGGGATCTTCTGGCTCCTGGACTCCATCAATCTGGTTGCATCATCCGAGAAGAAGGAACAAGAGGGGAAAAAGGGGGAGAAAAGCAACCGTGAGTACTCATCCAAAGTACTCGCAAGCAAGGATCTATACTACATATGCAATGGTAACAATGATATGGGTAATATCGGTGGACTGAACTGCAGCAAGCGGGAATAAGAGGGGGATAGCTAATCCGAACGAAGACTACGCTTCAGGCAGCCTCCATCTTGCAGCAGTAGAAGAGAATAGATGGTAAGTTCACCAAGTAACAACGTATAGCATAATCCTACTCGGCGATCCTCCCGCACATCACCCGGTGAGAGAGCAACCACCGAGTTATCTCTGGCACTTGTAAGGGTGTGTTTTATTAAGTATCCGATTCTAGTTGTCATGAGGTCGGAATACAACTCCGGGTCATCCTTTTACCGAGGGACACGGCTATTCGAATAGATTAACTTCCCTGCAGGGGTGCACCACATATCCCAGCACGCTCGATCCCATTTGGCCGGACACACTTTCCAGGGTCATGCCCGGCCTCGGAAGATCAACACGTCGCAGCCCTACCTAAGCACAGCAGAGAGGTCAGCACGTCGGTCTAAGTCCTAAGCGCACAGGGGTCTGGGCCCATCGCCCAATGCACACCTGCACGTTGCGAGGGCGGCCGGTGAGCAGACCTAGCAACCTCCATTACTAAGGAAGTTGCGTTATGCGGTCCAACCCGGCGCGCGCCGCTAAACCGCTGACGTCAAGAAGGCTCCGGCTGATACCACGACGTCGAGTACCCATAACTAATCCCACGTAGCTGGTTAGTGCGTATAGACCAAATGGCCAGACTCAGATCAAATATCCAAACTCGTTAAGCGTGTTATTGTGAAACAACCGCGGACAACGACCAGGGCCAGGCCACCTGTCTCCTAGGTGTCTCAACCTGCCCTGTCGCTCCGCCACAAAGATCCACACAGAGGGCCGTCGGGAAAGTATGTCCTTTCAGCCCCCAATCCGTGAATCAACCGCGGGTACTCAACGAGCCGACCCGACTTTAGTCACATCAAGTATCATGTATATGTGTATGTAATATATACCCGTGATCACCCCCAAGTGATCACGGCCCGATAGAATAGCAGGGCAGACGGACAAGGGTGTAGGGTCACTGATGGAATACTAGCATCCTATACTAAGCATTTAGGATTGCAGGTAAAGTATCAACAGTGGTAGCAACAATGACAGGCTATGCAGCAGAATAGGATTATCGAAAGCAGTAACATGCTACACTACTCTAATGCAAGCAGTAGAGAGAAGAAAAGGCGATATCTGGTGATCAAGGGGGGGGGCTTGCCTGGAAGCCCTGCAGACGAAAGGAATCTTCGGAAGCGTAGCCGTAGTCGAACACCGAAGCATCAATGGTCTCGGGGTCTATCACAGTATTGGAGTCTACCGAAAATAAGCAACGAAGGGGGAAACAAATAAATAACAGAGCAAACAATAGCATCACAAGGCATAACATGGAAATACGCGGTGCTACGTGTGACCTAACGCGGTACTGAGTGATACTAGAAAGGATGGAAAACATCCGGGAAGGTATTTCCACTGTTAGGTATTTTCGGGCAGATGAAACGGAGGGGGAATGTTGCATGTTCGGTATGATAGAGGTGTGTGGCGGGCGAACGGACCGCGTATTCGGGTTCGTCTCGTCGTTCTGAGCAACTTTCATGTACAAAGTATTTTCATCCGAGTTACGGTTTAAAAGATATGATTTTCTAAAGTATTAAACATTTTCTGGAATTTATTTAATTAATTTAATAGAACATTATCCAGAATAGTGCCTGCTGACGTCATCATGACGTCAGCATGATGTCAGTGGTCAACCTGTCAGTTGACTAGGTCAAATTGACGTGTGGGTCCCGCATGTCATACCCTGTTTAGTCTCACTAGGATTTAGCTAACCTAATTACTGTTTAATTAAACTAACTAATTAAATAGATTAATTAAACAGGATTAATTAACTTAATTAGTTCTCCAATTAACTAATTAATTAATTAATTGTATTTTATTTATTATCATTTATTTTTATAAATTCATTTTCTTTTTTTTTCTTTTTTTTTTAAGTTTCTGGGCCATTGGGCCCCACATGTCATTGGGCCACGGGGCGGGGCCCAACCGCCAGTGGCCCAGGTGGCCTAAGCGGGCACGGGCGACGGTTTTCGGGCGCGGCCCAATCGGGCACACGCCCGTGGTCGTGCGGGGCGGGCGCTGGCGGCCAGAGGCCAGCGCCAGGGGAGAGACGGCGGGCGACCAGGCGGGCGCGGCTCGCGACGCCGACGCGGCGCCAGCGCCGGGCGCCGTACGTGGCCGCGGAGGGGGGGCGGCGGCCGGCGGCAGTGCAGCGCGCGGGACCGGGGGGCAGCAGCGCGGTGCGAGGACGCCGGAGGCGGGGCGCGGGGGCTGGAGTGGCTGGCGGCGAGCGCGGCGAGGACGGAGGGGCGTGCTGGCGCTGGGGCACCGGAGGGCCGGCGGCCAGTGCTGAGGCTCCGGCCGAAGCAGCGCCGGAGCGGAGCACGGGCGGCAGGAGCTTCACGGTGCGGGAGGGCCGGGGTAGGACGAGCACGGCGCCGATGACAGAGGAAATTGGGGGAGAGGAGGGAGCTCACGAGCGATGTGAGGAGAGGGGCGGCGAGGCTCGGGGTGGTCCGATGTGGAGGGGACGAGGAGGCGGCGCCATGGTCATGCGGAGCTCGGGGAAGACGGGCGCAATGCAGGGAAGCCGGGGCGGCTCGATCCAGTCGAAGCCGAGGCATTTCGCTCGTGTTCTTCATCGAACAGGAAGCGGCGGAGGTGGACGGAGCTCCTGGCGTTGACATAGGCGACGAGGAGGGTAGGGGACACGATGGTGGCGATGGTCACGGGCGGCGGCGTCGGTGCCTCTGATCCCGATCCAATTTTGGATCGGGGGAGGAGGAAAAATCGGGGGGGGGGGATTCTGTGAGGACTGAGGAGTGGCTGGGCTAGGTCACGGTTTGGGGTGACTAAGTAGGCCGGCGACATGGGCCGGCCTGGCTAGTGAGCTGGCCTGTTGGACCGGTTGGCCCAGTCGGAGGGGGGTTTGTTTATTATTATTTTTATTTGTATTTTCTTTTCTTTTACTTATTTTTCTATTTCTGTTCTCTTTTATTTACAAGTTAAATTTTGTTTTGTATATTACAAAAGTTGTACCTATTTTAGTATTAGTAATTATTTCACTCCCACAAAAAGTTCCACCCCAAAATAATATAGTTTATTATTTTACCAATATAAATGGCATTTAATTATTTGCCTTAGCTACTGTTTTATTCATTTTAGAGTATTAAAATATTTTATAAAAGTGTGGTTTCTCCACTATAATTGTTTATGCATTACCTAGTTCACTCAGAACATTTTAGTTTTAATATTTGAAGACTTTTATTGTTTGCTTGATTTTCTTTTTAACTTGGATTTGAATTGGTTCCGAACTAACGCGAGATTAGCAACAGTAATCGAGGTGACGTGGCATCATTAGCGAAATTTTACTGTAGCTTGATTACCCGGGCGTCACAAGAGCTCTCGCTGTCCGTGACTCGAATGTCTCCAAATGGTGTTTGTGTGCAAGAAAGGGGATAGGGATATACGAGAGAGTAAAACATAGTTTTTGTATTGTTGAGAACTTAATCTACTAAAGTTTCACACTTGGTCTTCTTTGGAATCTTATCTTGACTCATCCCCAGACCACTAGCCAGGTACAAGTCAAAATGATCCACTCCCTTTCGATATTTTGAGCACTCATGCAATGGATGAGCGTAAGCAAGAAAGTTGACACTTAGGATGGCAAAGAGAGAAAAATGATGAAGGGGGAAGACAAAAAAGGTGTGAAAGGCTCACATCAATGAGGACAATCATAGGCGAGAGAAAGCCAAATGATAGATATGATGTGAGGAGTAGGGATTGCCATGCAACGGATGCACATATGAGCTAAGGTAAGCTCTCCAATGGAACTAGTGGGGGTGCATCCAACTTGCTCGCTCAAGAAGACCTAGAGCTCTTTTGAGGAGGCTCATCATTGGAATATACAAGCCAAGTTCTATAGTGTGAAGGTCCCCACATAGCTATATGCATGAATGATAATCTCTATGGAGTACAAGGTATAAGATGAAGTATGAGTGTGGATCTCTCAAAAGGAATAGTAGTGTGCCCCCTTCTCTCTTTTTATTTCTTTTTCTCTTTTTTCTATTTTTTTTTATTTTTTTTGTGGCCTCAATGGCTCTTTCTATTTAACTCTCATTTGTCCTCTTTGGGATCTTTTGATTTTGTCCTCTTTGGGATCTTTTCCTCACTTTAGGGGCAACACTCTATGTATTACAAGAAGTATAGAAGATCTTTCACACTTTACAAAAGTACTCAACATAAAGAAGATGAAACTATCATGATGTATGCAAATGTATGCCTTTGCCGGTGTAGCAGGATATGCAATGATACTAGCGCGTCATGTAGCAATGATTAGGGCAAGGCCCAACTAGCATGCGGCTCATCGATCAAGCAAAAAGCATGTATGACATGAAGATCAAGTCATGAGAAGATGGATGTTGCATGGCAATGTATCTCGGAAAGGCTATGGAAATGCCTTGATAGGTAGGTATGGTGGCTGTTTTGAGGAAGGATATAATGAGGCTTATGATGACAGAGCGTATCGTGCCAAGGATTTGGATGCACCGGCGAAGTATGCGCCAACTCTCGAGGTGAGAAAGGGCAATGCACGGTACCGAAGAGGCTAGAAAAATATGGCTAGGTGGAAGTGTCAACTTTCGAATACTCACATTAGTCCGAAGAACTCATGCACTTATTATCGGTAACTCTCAATCTAATCAGGAGGTTCACAAAGAGACAAGTACCCCGAGGAGGAGTGTATGGGGGTTTGGTTATCCTTGCGCATCCTCGACTCATGGTACGTGAGTGTACTCTAATATTCGATCCCTCCAAAGATTAGTGATCCATCTAGTAGCTAAAGTTCTCAACTATTTTGTAGGTTTTCGAAAATAAACACGGATTGCCCAAAATACGACATCTATCACTAATAGGCTAAAGCTCTTGATACCAAAAGTTCAGACATTACTCATGGAATACCTCAAAACTATTGCAAGTTACTACTAAAATTAAATAGCAACCTCAATTACCTACTTTAAGTTAAGACACACAACTCAGTGCAACAGGCAAACTCTCTTAACAAGATAAACATGAAAACTCAAGAGAGTTCAGGAACCAACTAAACAAAAGCTCTTTAAAAAGAAAAGCATGAAAACTAAGAGCTAAACATGACAGCAGCTATGGAAAGACAAAGAACACACACATCAAAGATAAGCATGAAAATCCTATGTTGTGTTCTAGGTTGAAGTGGAGCGTGTTTCTCTCCCACAGAAAGAAAGCTGGGTTCTAACTTGTTATGAACAGCAAGCAAAGCTAAAGAAAACTAAAAAAGGAAACTAAGAGCGAGACGCTCCAAGCATAGCACATAACGCATGAAGTGATAAGAATATAGTGGAACGAAAGACGAACTGATAATTGTTGATGGAGAAGGGGATGCATGGGGGCATCCCCAAGCTTCGACGCTTGAGTCTTCTTGAATATTTCTTGGGGGTGCACGGGGGCATCCCCAAGCTTGAGCGTTTGACCCTCCTGAATCTTCTTTTATCATCTTCCCTCCCACACTTGAAAACTCCCTTCATACATAACTCATCATAATCTGATTAGCGAGGTTAGTACCCACAATAAAATAATTTTTCCCTACTGGAAATAAAAATAATCTTGAAGAGCTACTGTTTCTCAAGATTGCCAAAAGGTTTTTGCAAAGAAAAAGCAAGCTCAAGGTTTGCAAAACGAAGAAAAGGCAAAACAGGACAGAATCTGTAAAAAACAGACCAGCAGGTAGTAAATTATTTTTTCGGGGCACTTCTGCAACTCAAATCAAAAAACTCAGAACAGACGCTCGAAAGCCCATTATATAGAGCACGCTGTCAAAAAATTCAGATCAAAAAGATGATGTGGTGATTTTATTCGAATTTTTCTATCCAAGGACAGAATCTGTTTTCTGGACAGCACGTCACAACTTTTGAACTTTCTTGCAATCGGAGGCTAAACTTGGCACAAAGCTGAAAAGAAAAGATACAATGATGATGCTACTATAGTAACAAACATCAGGACACAACAAAAGCAAAATAAAACCTAATTCGTTGTGGGCTGCCTCCCAAAAGCGCTTTCTTTTATGCCTTTAAGCTAGGCATGATGCAAAAAGAGAAGATCATGTTTTATCAAGAGTAAGAGAATAGCTAGCCCGTGTAACGGACTCAAAAGGCAACATAATCTTCTTTCTAGGGAAGTGTTCCATCCCTTTCTTGAGAAGGAATTGGAATTTTATATTCCCCTCTTTCATGTCAATGATAGCACCAATGGTGCGAAGAAAAGGACGTCCCAAAATAATTGGACATGAAGGTTCACATTCAATATCCATAATAGTAAAATCAACGGGAACATAACTGTCATTGACAATGATAAGAACATCGTCGATCTTCCCCAAAGGTTTCTTTACGAAAGAATCAACAAGACGAACACCAAAAGAACAAGGATCAAAATGTTTCAATTCAAACATATCATACATTCTTTTGGGCATAACGGAGGTACTAGCTCCAACATCACATAAAGCATAGCAAGAGAAGTTATTCAACTTAATTTTAATCATAGGATCTCAACTATCTTCTAGCTTTCTAGGTATGGAGGCTTCTACCCTAAGCTTCTCCTCCCTAGCTTTGATAAGAGCATTAGTGATATGCTCCGTGAAGGCAAGATTAAGTGTGCTAGTGTGGGGATCTCTATACATCTTGTGAAGAAAACTAATAACTTCAGAAAGGGTGCAATTATCAAAATCAAGGTCACTACTATCAAGTAAAGTGGTAGTGGTGTCCTTTAGGCTCACTTGTTTGGTAGCTTCTATGGTCACAGGAGTTTCTTCTTCTACGGTTGAGGTCATAGCATCACCATTAATAGGTCCAATGGGACTAGGAGTGCATTGGGTGCTAAGAGTTTGGATATCCTCAACAACTTGGATAGTAGCAACAGTGTGGTGGGTAGGAAGGCTCTTAATTCTATCTTCTTCCTCCTTCAGGGGTGCAACCACTTCAGGTTTAGCTGCCATTTGGTTTATCAAAGTGGCTTGTGTGTGGGACATATTGGAAACTTGGGTCTCAGTGATGGTGAGCCTAGTCTGGAGGTTAGAAATCTCAATATTTAGGCTCTCCAGTTGTCTACCAATGTCTTGCAAGATAGCAGTATGCTCATCTAATTGCCTCGAGAAGGTCTTGTTTTGTTCATATTGGGTGCACATGTAGTTCTTAGTGGCCTTCTCTATTTCTAGAAGTTTCTCATAACCAGGCATGTCTCTATCTCTAGGGGTGGAGTTCTTGGTGCTAGGATAAGTATTGTTGTTCCCATAGGAATTAGAGGGGAACGGTCTAGGGTTGCTACCAAAATTACTCCTATAAGCATAGTTATTGAAATTGTTTCTAGAGATAAAGTTCACATCTACTTGATCTTGAGCAATCAAAGAATTTAAAGGAACATCATGAGGATCAATAGAAGATTGCTTGGAAAGTAGAGACATGATCAAGTCAACTTTTTCATTTAGGGAGGAAATCTCCTCGATAGAGTTTACCTTCCTACCTGTTGGAGCGCGTTCGGTGTGCCATTGGGAATAATTGGTCATCATCTCGTCGAGAAGCTTCGTGGCAGCACCAAGTGTAGTTGACATAAAGGTTCCTCCCGCGGCCGAATCTAACAAGTTCCGCGAGGTAAAGTTCAAGCCTGCATAAAAAGTTTGGATAACCATCCAAGTAGTCAAACCATGAGTAGGGCAGTTCTTGACAAGAGATTTCATGCGTTCCCAAGCTTGGGCAACGTGTTCATTATCCAATTGTTTAAAATTCATTATGTTACTCCTTAATTGGATAATTTTAGCAGGGGGATAGTACTTCCCAATAAAGGCATCCTTGCACTTGTCCCAAGAATCTATACTATTCCTAGGCAAGGATTGAAACCAGATTTTAGCTCCTCCTCTCAAGGAGAAAGGGAAAAGTTTAAGCTTAACAATATCACCATCTACTTCTTTGTACTTTTGCATATCACAGAGCTCAACAAAATTATTTAAGTGCAAAGTAGCATCATCTCCAGCACCGGAGAATTGATCTTTCATAACTAGGTTCAGTAAAGCAGGTTTAATCTCATAAGAAGGTGCTGAAGTGGCAGGTGTAGCAATAGGCGTGCAGATAAAGTCATTGTTGTTATGACTAGTGAAGTCACACAACTTGGTGTTCTCGGTGGAACCCATAGCAGCAGCAAGCAAGATAACTATTTTTGTGATTTTTTGGTAAGGGACACTAAAGCAAAAACTGAAAGGTAAACTAACAAGACTAAAAAGCAAAGATAAAAGTGTAGGATCGAAAGTATGTCTAGAGGGGGGGTGATTAGACTACTTGACAATATAAAAAATCTGCCTTTTGATTATGCAATGTTTTTGGCAGTTTCACAATTAAGATCAATTCAAGTAACACCCTACACATGCAATTCTAGAGTATAAGCAGCGGAAAGTAAATTGCACATGTAGTAAAGAGAGGTGGAGAAGATCAAACGCAGTTTGGAGACACGAAGATTTTTGTCGTGGTTCCGATAGGTGGTGCTATCGTACATCCACGTTGATGGAGACTTCAACCCACGGAGGGTAACGGCTGCGCGAGTCCACGGAGGGCTCCACCCACGAAGGGTCCACGAAGAAGCAACCTTGTCTATTCCATCATGGCCTACGCCCACGGAGGACTAGCCTTACTCGGGGTAGATCTTCACGAAGTAGGCGATCTCCTTGCCCTTACAAACTTCTTGGTTCAACTCCACATCTCAAAGACGGAGGCTCCCAAGCGACACCTAACCAATCTAGGAGGCACCACCCCCCAAAAGGTAATAGACGGTGTTGATGATGATGAACTCCTTGCTCTTGTGCTTCAAATGATAATCTCCCCAACACTCAACTCTCCTCACTGATATGGCTGTGGTGGAAGAAAGGTTTGAGTGGAAGGCAACTTGGGAAGACTAGAAATCAAGTTTCATATGGTAGGAATGGAATGGCTTGATCTCAACACAAGGGTAGGTGGTTCACTTCTCAGAAAGTGTGTGGTAGAAGTGGTGGTACTTTCTGATGGCTCTCCTCACGAATGAGGAGGGGGTGGAGGGGTATATATAGCCTCCACACAAAATCCAACCGTTACACACACATTTGACCAATCTCGGTGAGACCGAAGTGAAAACTCGGTCAGACCGAAAGTTCAAATATAGTGAACGTTGGGATTTTCGGTGGGACCGAAAATACCATCTCGGTGTGTCCGAAGTGAGTCAAAGATTAGGGTTTGCCATCTCGGTGTGACCGAAAACAACAACTCGGATATTCCGAAATGCTGTCATTTGGTTACAGAAGGTTGGCAGAACATTTTCGGTGAGACCGAGACTCAGAATCGGATGGACCGAAAAGTTAGGGTTTAGGGAAAGAACTGAAGTGGTTCATCTCGGTGGGACTGAGTTTGCAGAATCGGTTTGTCCGAGATTACTTATGAGTGTGATGTAAAGTGAAAAGTGCTGATAGTTGAGGGAGCTAGATCACCAAGCACTTGAGCAACAAGAACATTAACACAACCTCATCCCCTTTTAATAGTATTGGCTTTTCCTATGGACTCAATGTGATCTTTGATCACTAAACCAAAAATGGAGTCTTGAGCTTTTGCCAATGCTTGTCTTAGCATTTTGAGGGGTCCACTTCTTCAGACATTTCCATACCCATATCATCGAACTTTTCTGAAATGATTCTCAAGAGAATATTAGTTCAATGATATATATGTTGTTATTAATTACCAAAACCACCCGGGGATTAGTTGCACTTTCAGCGGCCCGGACCGACCTTACACGTACGCTTACGTGAGACTGGTTCCACCGACAGACATGCACTAGATGCATAAGGTGGCTGGCGGGTGTCTGTCTCTCCTACTTTAGTCGGATCGGATTCGATGAAAAGGGTCCTTATGAAGGGTAAATAGAAGTTGACAAATCACGTTGTGGTTTTGGCGTAGGTAAGAAACGTTCTTGCTAGAAATCCTATAGAAGCCACGTAAAACTTGCAACAACAATTAGAGGACGTCTAACTTGTTTTTGCAGCATGTGTTTTGTGACGTGGTATGGCCAAGAACGAAGATGTGATGAATGATATATGTGATGTATGAGATTGATCATGTTTTTGTAATAGGGAATCACGACTTGCATGTCGATGAACTTGACAACCGGCAGGAGCCATAGGAGTTGTCTTAATTATTGTATGACCTGCGTGTCACTGAATAACGCCATGTAATTACTTTACTTCATTGCTAAACGTTAGCTATAGTAGTAGAAGTAATAGTTGGCGTGACGACTTCTTCAAGACACGATGATGGAGATCATGATGATGAAGATCATGGTGTCGAGCCGGTGACAAGATGATCATGGTGCCCCGAAGATGGAGATCCAAGGAGCAAGATGATATTGGCCATATCATGTCACTTTAATTGATTGCATGTGATGTTTATCATTATTTGCATCTTGTTTACTTAGAACGACGGTAGTAAATAAGATGATCTCTCACTAAAATTTCAAGTATTGTGTTTCCCCTAACTGTGCACCGTTGCTAAAGCTCGTTGCTCCGAAGCACCACGTGATGATCGGGTGTGATAGGTTCTAACGTTCACATACAACGGGTGTAAGACAGATTTACACACGCGATACACTTAGGGTTCACTTGACGAGCCTAGCATGTACAGACATGGCCTCGGAACACGGAAGACCGAAAGGTCGAACACGAGTCGTATAGAAGATACGATCAACATGAAGATGTTCACCGTTTTTGACTAGTCCGTCTCACGTGATGATCGGACACGGACTACTCGATTCGGATCGTGTATCACTTAGATGACTAGAGAGATGTCATTCTGAGTGGGAGTTCATTATAATTTGATTAAGATGAACTTAATTATCATGAACTTAGTCTAAATTCTTTACAATATCTCTTGTAGATCAAATGGCCCACGCTCAGGTTTCCCTCAACTTCAACGCGTTCCTAGAGAAAACCAAGCTGAAAGACGATGGTAGCAACTATACGGATTGGTGTGACGCCCCCGATTTGTCCGTACACTAATCATGCACGCAAATGTGTACGACCAAGATCAGGGACTCACTGGAAGATATCACAACACAACTCTAGACACAAATTAAAATAATACAAGCTTTATATTACAAGCCAGGGGCCTCGAGGGCTCGAATACAAATGCTCGAATAACACAAGAGTCAGCGGAAGCAGAAATATCTGAGTACAGACATAAGTTAAACAAGCATGCCTTAAGAAGGCTAGCACAAAAATAGCAACGATCGAAAAGGCAAGGCCTCCTGCCTGGGACCTCCTAACTACTCCTCGAAGCCGAACTCCACGTAGAAACATCCTCGGGATCTTCTGGGTCCTGGACTCCACCACCTGGTTGCATCATCCGAGAAGAAGGAACAAAAAGGGGAAAAGGGGGAGAAAAGCAACCGTGAGTACTCATCCAAAGTACTCGCAAGCAAGGATCTACACTACATATGCAATGGTATCAGTGTAAAGGGGGAATATATGTGGACTGAACTGCAGCAAGCCAGAATAAGAGGGGGATAGCTAATCCAATCGAAGACTACGCTTCTGGCCACCTCCATCTTGCAGCAGTAGAAGAGAATATAAGGAAGTAACAAGTATCCTCGTATCTCGCAGCCTCCATCTTGCAGCAGTGGAAGGGAGTAGATGGAATAGTAACAACTATCAAAGCTTCTGGCAGCCTCCGTCTTGAGTAGCAGAAGAGTTCACCAAGTAACATCGTAAAGCATAATCCTACCCGGCGATCCTCCCGCACATCACCCTGTGAGAGAGCAACCACCGAGTTATATCTGGAACTTGTCTGGGTGTGTTTTATTAAGTATCCAGTTCTAGTTGTCATGAGGTCCGAGTACAACTCCGGGTCGTCCTTTTACCGAGGGACACGGCTATTCGAATAGATTAACTTCCCTGCAGGGGTGCACCACATAACCCAGCACGCTCGATCCCATTTGGCCGGACACACTTTCTAGGGTCATGCCCGGCCTCGGAAGATCAACACGTCGCAGCCCTACCTAAGCACAGCAGAGAGGTCAGCACGTCGGTCTAAGTCCTAAGCACACAGGGGTCTGGGCCCATCGCCCAATGCACACCTGCACGTTGCGAGGGCGGCCGGTAAGCAGACCTAGCCTCTCCTAATACCAGAGTAGGCTTCCAGTCCAATCCGGCGCGCGCCGCTAAACCACTGACGTCAAGAAGGCTTCGGCTGATACCACGACGTCGAGTACCCATAACTATTCCCACGTAGCTGGTTAGTGCGTATAGACCAAATGGCCAGACTCAGATCAAATATCCAAACTCGTTAAGCGTGTTATTATGAAATAACCGCGGACAACGACCAGGGCCAGGCCACCTCTCGACTGGGTGTCTCAACCTGCCCCTGTCGCTCCGCCACAAAGATCCACTCGGGGGCCGTCGGGAACTCAGGCCCACCACTACCTGGATGGAGCCACCTGTCCTTTCAGTCCCCACATCAAATCACTTGCGGGTACTCAATGAGCCGACCCGACTTTAGTCACATCATGTGTCATGTAAGGTGTATGTAATATATACCCGTGATCACACCCAAGTGATCACGGCCCGATAGAATAGCAGGGCAGACGGACAAGGGTGTAGGGCCATTGATGGAATACTAGCCTCCTATACTAAGCATTTAGGACAGCAGGTAAAGTATCAACAGTGGTAGCAACAATGACAGGCTATGCAGCAGAATAGGATTATCGAAAGCAGTAACATGCTACACTACTCTAATGCAAGCAGTAGAGAGAAGAGTAGGCGATATCTGGTGATCAAAGGGGGGGCTTGCCTGGAAGCCCTGCAGACGAAAGGAATCTTCGGAAGCGTAGCCGTAGTCGAACACCGAAGCATCAATGGTCTCGGGGTCTATCACAGTATCGGAGTCTACCGAAAATAAGCAACGAAGGGGAAACAAATAAATAACAGAGCAAACAATAGCACACAAAGCATAACATGGCAAAAGGCGGTGCTACGTGTGACCTAACGCGGTAGGAGGTGTTACCGACGAAGGAGGGAAACATCCGGGAAAGTATTCCCGGTGTTTCGCGTTTTCGTGCGGATGAAACGGAGGGGGAAAGTTGCGGGTTCGGTATGTTAGGGATGTGTGGTGGACGAACGGACCGCGTATTCGGATTCGTCTCGTCGTTCTGAGCAACTTTCATATATAAATTGTTTTCATCCGAGTTACGGTTTAAAAGATATGATTTTCTAATGGTTTTATTGATTTTTGGTATTTATTATTAATTAAATTAATTCGAAAAAGAATATATGACATCAGCATGACATCATGCTGACGTCATCATGGTTGACTGGTCAACTGACCAGTGGGTCCCACTTGTCATTGGCAATAAACTAACTAACAGTTTAATTAGGTTAATTAGGTTTTAGTTAATTACAGATTAGGTTAATTAATGATTAGATTAATCTAAAGGTGATTAATTAACTTAATTAATTTGTTAATTAATTAATTAATTAATACATTTATTTATTTTTATTATTGTTATTTTAAATTATTATATTTTTAATTAAGTATAATTATTATTATTATTATCATTATTATTATTATTATTTTCTTTTCTTTTAAAACATTCTGTGGGTTGG
>LR738713.1:147919422-147969145 GCA_902687465.1 Secale cereale | reverse complement strand
TTTGTTTTGTTTTAATCCTGTTTAGTCTTTCCTTTCATTTATTTCTTTTCTATTTATTTTAGTTCTATTTTACTTTAGTTTTACGTTTTATAGAAGTAGCACATAAGCTAGTGTTAATATATATCTTAGTGCCACAAACATTCTGACACCTGAATTAAAGTATTTTGTACTTACCCATTAATTTGTATGCATTTTAATTAATTGTTTTATCGCTGTTATAATTAATATAGCACTTTTAATTTTTTATAAAAATGTGGTTTTCCCACCATAATTGTTTATGCATTGTTTGGCACCACCCGAACATTTTAGTTTTAACATTTGAAAACTTACAACATTTGACTTTAGTTCAAGTTTGAATTTGAATCAGTTTTAACTAACGTGAGTTTATCGACCGTAACAGAGGTGACGTGGCGTCATTACCAGAGGGTTACTGTAGCTTGATTACCCGGGCGTCACAACTCTGGTGCGGAACGTACCCTTGTGGACCTTCGAAGTTCAGTAGTAACTTGATCTGTATCTTCATGATCATTATCATTATCTTCCTCCCTTGTCGGTGCTGGCACCTCAGGAACAGTTTCCTGCGCTGCGCTACTTTCCGGTACAGGAGTGGTGACTATCACCTCATCAAGTTCTACTTTCCTCCCACTCACTTCTTTCGAGAGAAACTCTTTCTCCAGAAAGCATCCATTCTTGGCAACAAAGACTTTGCCTTCGGATCTGTGGTAGAAAGTGTACCCAATTGTTTCCTTTGGGTATCCTATGAAGACGCATTTCTCCGATTTGGGTTCGAGCTTTTCAGGTTGAAGTTTCTTGACATAAGCATCGCAACCCCAAACTTTCAGAAATGACAGCTTCGGTTTCTTGCCAAACCAAAGTTCATATGGAGTCGTCTCAACGGATTTTGACGGAGCCCTATTTAAAGTGAATGCGGCAGTCTCTAAAGCATAACCCCAAAAAGATAGCGGTAAATCGGTGAGGGACATCATAGATCGCACCATGTCCAACAGAGTACGATTTCGACGTTCGGACACACCGTTACGTTGAGGTGTTCCGGGCGGTGTCAATTGTGAAACAATTCCACAGCTTCTAAGGTGTGTGCCAAATTCATGACTTAAATATTCACCCCCACGATCCGATCGCAAGAACTTTATTTTTCTGTCACGTTGATTCTCAACCTCATTCTGAAATTCCTTGAACTTTTCAAAGGTCTCAGACTTATGTTTCATCAAATAGATATACCCATATCTACTCAAGTCATCCGTGAGGGTGAGAACATAACGGTAGCCTCCGCGAGCCTCAACACTCATTGGACCGCACACATCGGTATGTATGATTTCCAGCAAGTTGGTTGCTCGCTCCATTGTTCCGGAGAACGGAGTCTTGGTCATCTTGCCCAAGAGGCATGGTTCGCACGTGTCAAATGATTCATAATCAAGAGACTCTAGAAGTCCATCCGAATGGAGCTTCTTCATACGTTTGACACCAATATGACCAAGGCGGCAATGCCACAAGTATGTGGGACTATCATTATCAACTTTACATCTTTTGGCATCTACACTATGAATATGTGTATCACTACGTTCGAGATTCATCAAAAATAAACCATTGACCAGCGGGGCATGATCATAAAACATATCTCTCAAATAAATAGAACAACCATTATTCTCCGATTTGAAAGAATATCCATCTCGCATAAGACGAGATCCAGAAACAATGTTCATGCTCAAAGCTGGTACTAAATAACAATTATTCAGGTTCAAAACTAATCCCGAGGGTAGATGTAGAGGCAGCGTGCCGACGGCGATCACATCGACCTTGGAACCATTCCCGACGCGCATCGTCACCTCATCCTTCGCCAGTCTCCGTTTATTCCGCAGCTCCTGTTTTGAGTTACAAATGTGAGCAACTGCACCGGTATCGAATACCCAGGAGCTACTACGAGTGCTGGTAAGGTACACATCAATAACATGTATATCATATATACCTTTGACGTTGCCGGCCTTCTTGTCTGCTAAGTATTTGGGGCAGTTCCGCTTCCAGTGACCCGTTCCCTTGCAATAAAAGCACTCTGTCTCAGGCTTGGGTCCATACTTTGGCTTCTTCCCGGCAACAGGCTTGCCAGGCGCGGCAACTTGCTTGCCGTCCTTCTTGAAGTTCTTTTTACCCTTGCCTTTCTTGAACTTAGTGGTTTTATTGACCATCAACACTTGATGTTCTTTCTTGATGTCAACCTCCGCTGATTTCAACATCGAATACACCTCGGGAATGGACTTCTCCATCCCCTGCATATTGAAGTTCAGCACAAAGCTCTTGAAGCTTGGTGGGAGCGACTGGAGGATTCTGTCAACGACCGCTTCATCTGGGAGATTCATTCCCAGCTAAGACAAGCGATTGTGCAATCCTGAAATCTTGAGGATGTGCTCACTGACAGAACTGTTCTCCTCCATCTTACAGCTGTAGAATGCGTCGGAGACATCATATCTCTCGACTCGGGCATGAGCTTGGAAAACCATTTTCAGCTCTTCGAACATCTCATATGCTCCATGGTGCTCAAAACGCTTTTGGAGCCCCGATTCTAAACTATAAAGCATGCCGCACTGAACCAGGGAGTAATCATCACTACGCGACTGCCAGACGTTCAAAACGTCTTGGTCAGCATCGGGAGCAGGTGCATCACCTAGCGGTGCTTCTAGGACATATGATCTCTTGGCAGCTATGAGGATAATCCTCAGGTTACGGACCCAATCCGTATAGTTGCTACCATTGTCTTTCAGCTTGGTTTTCTCTAGGAACGCGTTGAAGTTGAGGGAAACCTGAGCGTGGGCCATTTGATCTACAAGAGATATTGTAAAGAATTTAGACTAAGTTCATGATAATTAAGTTCATCTTAATCAAATTATTAATGAACTCCCACTCAGAATGACATCTCTCTAGTCATCTAAGTGATACACGATCCGAATCGAGTAGTCCGTGTCCGATCATCACGTGAGACGGACTAGTCAAAAACGGTGAACATCTTCATGTTGATCGTATCTTCTATACGACTCGTGTTCGACCTTTCGGTCTTCCGTGTTCCGAGGCCATGTCTGTACATGCTAGGCTCGTCAAGTGAACCCTAAGTGTATCGCGTGTGTAAATCTGTCTTACACCCGTTGTATGTGAACGTTAGAACCTATCACACCCGATCATCACGTGGTGCTTCGGAACAACGAGCTTTTGCAACGGTGCACAGTTAGGGGAAACACATTACTTGAAATTTTAGTGAGAGATCATCTTATTTACTACCGTCGTTCTAAGTAAACAAGATGCAAAAACATGATAAACATCACATGCAATCAATTATAGTGACATGATATGGCCAATATCATCTTGCTCCTTGGATCTCCATCTTCGGGGCACCATGATCATCTTGTCACCGGCTCGACACCATGATCTTCATCATCATGATCTCCATCATTGTGTCTTGAAGAAGTCGTCACGCCAACTATTACTTCTACTACTATAGCTAACGTTTAGCAACGAAGTAAAGTAATTACATGGCGTTATTCAGTGACACGCAGGTCATACAATAATTAAGACAACTCCTATGGCTCCTGCCGGTTGTCAAGTTCATCGATATGCAAGTCGTGATTCCCTATTACAAAAACATGATCAATCTCATACATCACATATATCATTCATCACATCTTCGTTCTTGGCCATACCACGTCACAAAACACATGCTGCAAAAACAAGTTAGACGTCTCTAATTGTTGTTGCAAGTTTTACGTGGCTTCTATAGGATTTCTAGCAAGAACGTTTCTTACATACGCCAAAACCACAACGTGATTTGTCAACTTCTATTTACCCTTCATAAGGACCCTTTTCATCGAATCCGATCCGACTAAAGTAGGAGAGACAGACACCCGCCGGCCACCTTATGCATCTAGTGCATGTCTGTCGGTGGAACCAGTCTCACGTAAGCGTACGTGTAAGGTCGGTCCGGGCCGCTTCATCCCACAATACCGCCGAATCAAGATTGACTAGTAACGGTAAGAAAGTTGAACAAGATCATACGCCCACAACTGCTTTGTGTTCTACTCGTGCCAAGATGCTACGCATAAAACCTAGGCTCAGATGCCACTGTTGGGGAACGTAGCATAATTCAAAAAAATTCTACGTCTTCACCAAGATCCAAGTATGGAGACATCTAGTAACGAGCAACTAAGAGTGCATCTACATACCGTTATGAAGATTGCGTGCGGAAGCTTTCAACGAAGCAAGGATGAAGTAGTCGTACTATTCACGTTCTTCGTCACCGATGATCTAGCGCCGAACGGACGGCACCTCCGCGTTCAACACACGTACGGTGCAGCAACGTCACCTCCTTCTTGATCCAGCAAGGGGGGAGGAGAAGTCGTCAGAGATCCGGCAGCACGACGGCGTGATGACGGATGCAGTGGAGATCGCAGCAGGGCTTCGCCAGGCTGCCCTGCAAAGGAGTTGGGAGGTGTGACGGGAGGGGGAGAGGCGCCAGGGCTGAGGTGCGGCTGCCCTCTCCCCCCCCCCACATATATATAGGGGGCCAGGGGGGCGCCAGCCCCTTGCAGATCCAATCTGCAAGGGGGGGCGGCGGCCAGGGAGGAGTCCCCCTCCCCCAAGGCAAGTGGTGGCCCCCCTCCCCTTAGGGTTTTATCCCTATGCGCATGGGGAGGTGGGGCCCCCTTGTGGTGCGCCAGCCCAGGGGGCTGCACACATCCCCTTGCGGCCTGGGGGCCACACCGGGAGGGGTGGCCCCACCCGGTGGACCCCCGGGGCCCCTCCGGTGGTCCCGGGACGCTCCCGGTGACCCCCGGAGATCACCCGTTGGCCGAAACTGGACTTCCCATATATCAATCTTTACCTCCGGACCATTCCGGAACTCCTCGTGACGTCCGGGATCTCATCCGGGACTCCGAACAACTTTCGAGTTTTCCACGTGCATTAATCTCTACGACCCTAGCGTTACCGAACCTTAAGTGTGTAGACCCTACGGGTTCGGGAGACACGTAGACATGACCGAGACCACTCTCCGGTCAATAACCAACAGCGGGATCTGGATACCCATGTTGGTTCCCACGTGTTCCTCGATGATCTTCATCGGATGAACCACTGTGTCAAGGATTCACTCAATCCCGTATGTTATTCCCTTTGTCCATCGGTACGGTACTTACCCGAGATTCGATCGTCGGTATTCCCAATACCTTGTTCAATCTCGTTATGGCAAGTCTCTTTACTCGATCCGTAATCCATCATCCCGTGACTAACTACTTAGTCACATTGAGCTCATTATGATGACGTCTTACCGAGTGGGCCCAGAGGTACCTCTCCGTCATACGGAGTGACAACATCCTAGTCTCGGTTCGTACCAACTCAACAGACACTTTCGGAGATACCCGATGCGTACCTTTATAGCCACCCAGTTACGTTGTGACGGTTGGCACACCCAAAGCACTCCTACGGTATCCGGGAGTTGTACAACCTCATGGTCTAAGGAATAAATACTTGACACCGAAAAGCTTATGCATTACGAACTATACGATCTCGTGTTATGCTCAAGTTTGGGTCTTGTCCATCACATCATTCTCCTAATGATGTGATCCCGTTATCACCGACATCTCATGTCCATGGTCAGGAAACCATGACCATCTGTTGATCAACGAGCTGGCTACTAGAGGCCTACCAGGGACTTATTTTGGTCTATGTATTCACACATGTATCGCTGTTTCCGTACAATACAATTCAAGCATGAATAACAGACAATTATCATGAACAAGGAGATATAATAATAATGCTTTTATTATTGCCTCTAGGGCATATCTCCAACACCTCGGGCCACGGGTCGGGCCCCTTCAGTAAAGAGCAAAATCGACGGGCCCGGGCCCGGCCCGACCTGGCCATCGGGCTGAATATCTATGCCCGAGCCCGGCCCGGGAGCAGCATCGGGCCGGGCCGGGTCGGGCTTTTTCGGGCCAAGTCAGGCCGGGCCAGTTGGGCCGGGTTGCCCATGGCCAGGTCTAGGTGTATGGTACCGATGAAAGTTGCGCGGTACAAGAGAGGCTAGCAATGGTGGAAGGATGGGAGTGCGTATAATCCATGGACTCAACATTAGTCATAAGAACTCATATACTTATTGCAAAAATCTACGAGCCATCAAATCAAAGCAATCAATGCATGCTCCTAGGGGGGAGGTTGGTAGGAGTTAACCATCGCTCGCCCCCGACCTCCACACAAAGGTTGACACTTTACAAATACCTCATGCTCTAACTTTGTCACATAGCGATTCACCATATGTGCATGCTACGGGAATCACTAACCTTAACACAAGCATTTCTCAATTTCATAATAACTCCACTAGCATGACTCTAATATCACTATCCTCATATCTCAAAACAATTATCAAGCATCCAACTTCTCATCATATTCAATGCACTTAGTGTGAAAGTTTTTACTACATTGATATTGGATGTCTATCATGTGAAGACTAGTTTTATAGCCTAAACACATTACCATGTTGTTTTAATAGACTCTCAAATGGATATAAGTGAAGCATGAGAGTTCAACAATTTCTTCAAAATATAATCACCACCGTGCTCCAAAAGATATAAATGAAGCACTAGAGCAAAAAATATTCAACTCAAAAGATATAAGTGAAGCACATAGAGTGTTCTAACAATTCCTAGGCCATATTTAACTCTCTCAAATAGGTGTGTCCAGCAAGGATAATTGTGGCAAACTAACAAGCAAAGACTCAAATTATACAAGACGCTCCAAGCAAAACACATATCATGTGGTGAATAAAAATATAGCTCCGAGTATAGTTACCGATAGATGAAGACGAAAGAGGGGATGCCTTCCCGGGGCATCCCCAAGCTTAGGCCCTTGCTACTCTTTGTTCCATAGTCCATCAAAGCAATACTCAAAACTTGAAAACTTCACAACACAAAACTTAGACAAAAATCTCGTGAGCTCCGTTAGTATAAGAAAGCAAACCACTACTCAAAGGTACTGCAATGAATTCATTATTTATTTATATTGGTGTTAAACCTACTGTATTCCAACTTCTCTATGGTTCATACCTCCCAATATTACTCATAGATGCATTGAAATAAGCAAACAACACACGAAAAACAGAATCTATCAAAAACAGAACAGTCTGTAGTAATCTGCAGGTTTCGCATACTTCTGTAACTCCAAAAAATTCAAACTAAATTGGTAAACGTGAGTAATTTGTCTATTAATCACCTGCAAACAGAATCAACTAAATAGCACGCTCCAGTAAAATCTGATGGCCATTCTAGCAAGCGTTAACGATTCTGTTTTTCACAGCAAGATCACATAAACTTCACACAAGTCTTCCCAAAGGTTCTACTTGGCACAAACACTAAACAAAACACAAAACCACATCTAAACAGAATCTAGATGCAATATTTATTCCTAAATAGAAGAAAAAACAAAAAAAAAATAAAATTGGGTTGCCTCCCAACAAGATCTTTCTTTATAGCCATTAAGATAGGCTTGAGAATTCAATGATGCTCACATGAAAGATAAGAATTGAAGCACAAAGAGAGCATAATAAAGCATGTGAAAATCACATATAAGTCTAACATACTTCCTATGCATAGGCATTTTATAGGAAAACAAATTTGCAAGGCAAACAAGATCTAGCATATGCAAGTAGGAAGAAAGAAACAATAGCAATCTCAACATAACGAGAGGTAATTTAGTAACATGGAAATCTCTACCACCATATTTTCCTCTCTCATAATAATTGCATGTAGGATCATAAGTAAATTCAACAATATAGCTATCACATAACATATCCTCAACATGATCCACATGCATGCGAAGTTGACACTCTTCCAAAATAGTGGGATCAACATTAACTAAAGTCATGACCTTTCCAAACCCACTTTTATAAAAAAATTCATAAGATTGATCAATATCTAAAGTAGTGGGATCAAAAGCTGACATTCTTTCAAATCCACTTTGAATATTATGGCAAACATTATTATCAATCTGATATTCATGATGGGGTTTAAATAAAGTTTCAAGATCGTAAGAATCATCACCCCAATCATGATCATTGCAACAAGTAGTGGGCATAGCAAAATAAGCATCCCCAAGCTTAGGGTTTTGCATGTCATTAACACAATTGAAATTAATAGAATTTACAATAACATCATTGCAATCATGATTTTTATTTAAGAAGCTATCATGAATCACTTTTTCTTTTAACAATTCCTCACAATTTTCAGATTCATAAATTTCAAGCAAAACCCCATAAAGATAATCTAGTGCACGCATCTCACTAGCAATAGGTTCAACATAATTGGATCTCCTAAAGATATTAGCAAGTGGATGAGGATCCATACTTTAGCAACCGAAGATGTAAGCTAATTGAGGGTACATAGCAACACAAGCAAACAGAAAGGCAAACGGAAAAAGGAGGGCGAATAAAATGGCAAGGGTGAAGTGGGGGAGAGGAAAACGAGAGACAAAAAATGTAATGCGAAGGATAAGGGTTTGTGATAGGTACTTGGTATATGATTTTTGCGTAAGCCTCCCCGGCAACAGCGCCAGAAATTCTTCTTGCTACTTCTCGAGCTTGCGTTGTATTCCCTCGAAGAGGAAAGGGAGATGCAGCACAGTAGCGTAAGTATTTCCCTTAGTTTTTGAGAACCAAGGTATCAATCCAGTAGGAGACCACGCGTGAGTCCCTCGCACCGGCACAAACAAATAAGAACTTCGCAGCCAACGCGATAAGGGGTTGTCAATCCCTTTACGGTCACTTACGAAAGTGAGATCGGATAGAGATGATAGTTTATATTTTTGGTATTTTTGGTTATAAGAACAGAAAGTAAAAGTGGAAAAAGTAAAGTAGGTGTAGATTGATATGTTGAGAATAGACCCGGGGGCCATAGTGTTCTCTAGTGGCTTCTCTCATGATAGCGATATTCTACGGCGGGTAAACAAATTACTCTCCAGCAATTGATAGAAAAGTGAATAATTATAAGACTATCTAGGCATGATCATTATATATAGGCATCACGTCCGAGACAAGTAGACCGAAACGATTCTGCATCTACTGCTATTACTCCACACATCGACCGCTATCCAGCATGCATCTAGTGTATTGAGTTCATAAGAACAGAGTAACACCTTAAGCAAGATGACATGATGTAGAGGAATAAACTCAAGCAATATGATATAAACCCCATATTTTTATCCTCGATGAAAACAATACAATACGTGCCTTGCTGCCCCTACTGTCCTGGGAAAGGACACCGCAAGATTGAACCCAAAGCCAATCACTTCTGCCATTGCAAGAACTATATATCTAGTAGGCCAAACCAAACCAATAATTCGAAGAGACTTGCAAGGATATTATAATCATACATAAAGAGTTCAGAGAAGAACCAAATATTTATCATAGATAATCTTGATCATAAACGCACAATTCATCGGATCTCGACAAACACACCGCAAAAAGAGATTACATCGAATAGATCTGCTCGAAGGCCGAGGAGAACTTTGTATTGAGATCTGCTACCTCTTGAGCTTGCGTTGTATTCCCTTGAAGAGGAAAGGGAGATGCATCACAGTAGTGTAAGTACTTCCCTCAGTTTTTGAGAACCAAGGTATCAATCCAGTAGGAGACCACGCGCTAGTCCCTCGGACCTGCACAAACAAATAAGAACTTCCCAGCCAATGCGATAAGGGGTTGTCAATCCCGTTACGGTCACTTACGATAGTGAGATCTGATAGAGATGATAATTATATTTTTTTGGTATTTTTGGTATAGAAACAGAAAATAAAGAAAGCAAATAAACAACGACGGCAGAAATTGGCTAGGGAAGGTAATATGATAAAGATAGACCCGGGGGCCATAATTTTCTCTAGCGGCTTCTCTCATGATAGCAGTATTCTATGGTGGGTAAACAAATTACTGTCGAGCAATTGATAGAAAAGCGAATAATTATGAGACTATCTAGGCACGATCATTGTATATAGGCATCACGTCCGAGACAAGTAGACCGAAACGATTCTGCATCTACTACTATTACTCCACACATCGACCGCTATCCAGCATGCATCTAGTGTATTGAGTTCATACGAACAGAGTAACGCCTTAAGCAAGATGACATGATGTAGAGGGATAAACTCAAGCAATATGATGAAAACCCCATCTTTTTATCCTCGATGGCAACAATACAATACGTGCCTTGCTGCCCCTACTGTCACTGGGAAAGGACACCGCAAGATTGAACCCAAAGCCAAGCACTTCTCCCATTGCAAGAACTATAGATCTAGTAGGCCAAACCAAACCAATAATTCGAAGAGACTTGCAAGGATATTATGAGCACACATAAAAAGTTCAGAGAAGAACCAACTATCTTTCATAGATAACCTTGATCATAAACTCACAATTCATCGGATCTCGACAAACACACCACAAAAAGAGATTACATCGAATAGATCTCCTCGAAGACTGAGGAGAACTTTGTATTGAGATCCGTAGAGAGAGAGAAGAAGCCATCTAGATACTATCTATGGACCCGAAGGTCTGAGGTAAACTACTCACAACTCATGGTGAGGGCGATGATGATGATGATGAAGGCCTCCGTGATGGATCCCCCTCCCAGAACAGGCTCCAAGATGGGATCTCCCCGGGAACAGCAGCTACGGCGGTGGAATTAGGGTTTTCTCTCTGCGTCTGGAGTTTCTGGGGTATGTAGGTATATATATAGGAGGAAGGGGGGCACCGGGGGGCACACGGGCTGCCCTCGAGGCAGGGGGCGCGCCCCCACCCTCGAGGGTGTCCCCTCTATCCCCTGGCTTGGCCCCGAAGTATTTTGTGCATGATTTCCTCCAAAAATATCTCTCGTGAAGGTTTCATTCCGTTTGGACTCCGTTTGATATTCCTTTTCTGCAAAACCCTGAGTAGGCAAAAAAAACAACAATCTGGACTGGGCCTTTGGGTTAGTAGGTTAGTCCCAAAAATGATATAAAAGTGAATGATAAAGCCCATTAAACATCCAAGACTTCATAAATAATAGCATGGAATAATAAAAAATTATAGATACGTTGGAGACGTATCAAGATCCAAAGAGAGAGAAGAAGCCATCTAGATACTAACTGTGGACCCGAAGGTCTGTGGTAAACTACTTACAACTCATGGTGAGGCGATGATGATGATGTAGAAGCACTCCATGGTAGATCCCTCCTCCGGCGAAGCTCCGAAACAGACCCCAAGATGGGGTCTCACGGGAACAGAAGGTTACGGCGGTGGAACTAGGGTTTTTTCTCCTCCTCTGATGGTTTCGGGGTACGTAGGCTTATATAGGAGGAAGGAGGGCACCAGGGGCCTTACATGGGACCCACGAGGCAGGGGGCGCACCCTAGGGGAGGCGCCCCCACCCTCATGGGCACCTCGTGGCCCATACTCCGTAGTTCTCAAGTCTCCCGTGCGTGATTTTCTCCAAAAATATCTCTCCCGAAGGTTTCATTCCGTTTGGACTCCGTTTGATATTCCTTTTCTGCAAAACCGTGAAACAGGCAAAAAACTACAATTTGGACTAGGCCTTTGGGTTAGTAGGTTAGTCCCAAAAATAATATAAAAGTGTATAACAAAGCCAATTAAACTTCCAAAGCATCATAAATAATAGCATGGAACAATAAAAAATTATAGATACGTTGGAGACGTATCACGAGGCTGAGGATTACAATCGGACGATGGATGATGAATGGCTACAGGGATGCATGAGGGATGCCAGATGCATAAGATACGATGCCTATATTGCCTAAGTGCTTTACTAAAACTAGTTTTAATAAAACCTTACTCTGTGTCAATAAATTAATATAATTTCCAATCAATAATGTGTTATGCACACATAGTGTTTAGAAATAATATCACGCTCCCACTTACTCTTTTGTAAATACAAGCATCTTTGCTTCTATCGATGAAACCATATAATTCGATCAATTCATCAAAACAAAGATTCCAACTCCACTATGCTTGCTTTAAATCTTTGAAGTTTGCACACTTACTAGCATCCACTGGATTGAAAAAATTACCTTGGTCTGTATCAAATATACAACCTTGGTTCTATTACCATCTCACAGGAATCATTTTGACATCCACTTGCTATGTCTCATAATTGAAATATTTAGTAATTGCTAGTTTAATCCAAAGTGGCTTTAAGTATTATTATGATGAGACAATCACGTCATAATCAACTCCTTGATCTTGTCATAAACTTATTTTCAACAAGCCAAGCATTATAAAACATTTTCATCATTGTCAATCTATAGATCCATCACTACACTTTAGACTTTTAGTCTTTTAGAGGGTCCATCAAGTTCGAAACTTGAATGATGTGTATGGATACTATCTCAGATTATTTTTGGTGTATAGCCAAATCCGGAGTCAAGGCCCATTAACATTTCTCTGTGTATCATAGGCTCATTGTTTATTTAACAATATTTCATCTGCACACCATGAAGGTTTGCACGAATATCCCCAACCTATATAGTTCACCTGCAAGTTCGACCAAAGTCTCGATATCCTATGTAGAGGCTCATGTATCAGTCATGGTAAGAAATCTTAGAACCACTTCTAGCGTTTTGTTCTTCGACTGATCACAAAGATTCTATAATCTTATCAATTTGCACTGTCCTCCCACTCACTCTTTTGCAGAAAACATTTTCTTCAAAATTTCCGCACTTTGTGGCAAAACACTTTGCGTCGGCATAGTGATAGAGGAATACCCAACCATTTGGGATAACCTACCAGGTAGAACATATCTTATAGATTTGATGGTGCTCCTTTTTAGTGTAAAAGCCATAGTCTCCAAAGCATCACATTAAGAGTATATTGGAAAAATCGATTAATGCCATCTCTGATCTCACTATGTCATACATAGTTTGATTGCATCTACTAAAAGCACTCTACTCTTAGTAGTGTTTCTAGTACTTGTAAGTCATAAAATATTTTACAGCTCATCAGACATTTGATTTGTAACTCACATATTCTTTTCTGTAATCCAATTGTAGAAACATAATTTTCTTGTTACAATAATTTCTACTTTCTGAAAATCTTTTGAACCATTTCAAGGGATCCAGAATCATGTCTCAATTAGTAAATATAACTATCTACTTGAGTCGTCCTTGACGATAGATAAATGCACTGCTTACAACAACACTTATTGGACTACACACATCAATATGTTCCAATTATTTTGTTGATCATTCTTTATGGCATGTGAACGGTATTTTAGTTTGCTTCACAGTTTGGACGAAAGTTGCAAGTGTCTAATGATTCATAATCATATGACTCCAAAAACCATCACTATGGAATTTCTCCATGTGGGTTTCTCCAATGTGACTAAATGCAGTGCCACACATATGTGGTATTCTTTTAGTCTTGCAAAATTTAGCGTCAGTGTTATAGATGTTTAATTCTCATCAATATTCATAACTTTCATCCTATTCACAATAGGAGTATGTCCTTTTGTTCATTACATCGAACAACTATTGTTCTCTTATGAACAACCTCCTCGCAATTTCTATGCAACGGGCTAGAGTGTACAAAACTCTAAAATGAATTATGACAATAAATTCAGAGGTAATATGTTGATGAAAAAGTATCATAACTTTTACATACTTTAACCTCATTAATTTGTTGGTCATTAGGTCATAGTAATTCTTGCATTGATTCGCAACATCATGCAATCGAGTCGGTATCCTTGTGATCAACTTTTAACCAAAATTCCTGAAGAATTTTAGTTTTTAATAATTTAACCACAATTTTCAAGAATCAAACTTTAATTGACCGACTTTATCTACATCTTATAACTTGTATGACATTCATACCTGAGCCAGACACTCCAGTTTTCTTTTCTTTCTGCCTCTAAACTTCTTATAGTTTCACTTTCAATATTTCTCCCACTCAACAAAAGAATCATCTGAATTTTAAGAGTGTCGTGAGCCTCGAACTTCCCTAGGCATGTAAGTCTCATTACATCCTTTGGTTTTGTTCTTTCTCTTTAAGTTTTCGCCATCAACTCATGACTAGTGTTCTTCCATATCTTACATATTTCAGTCTTAAACATAGTTGAACGCTTCACTTGAACTTGCAAACAAAACACTTCTTTAGATATCTCATATCTTTTAATCTTTGTTTGTTTCTAAAAACAATTTTTAGTTCCGAGAATATCACATAACTATCCCAAACATTTTGAAGTTTGGGTTTCTCGGAAGCAAGTAGACCGTATTGCATTATTAACTTTTGGATCAAAGGATGATAGTCTCGTCATCCATAGCATTAGCAGGAGAGCATTGCAAGCATGCAGTAGGACAAAAATCCTTCTTGGCACTCTAAGAGGACGATCCTCTCAATTGTAAAGATTCAACCACATAAATAACAATCAATCAATTTCAACAACAAATGGAACTGTGAGCCATAATTCTACAACTATGTTGCAAACTACACATGGTCATTGTTCATAATTAATTTTCACTAGTTATTAAACTTAATTAATACATAATTGTGCTCCCACTCAAATCAATATCTCTCATAATTGATAGTGAGTGATAAAGATCCAATCCTAGTTCTCAGCCATTGATGTGGACATCACTGATGACGAGAATTTTGACCAGTGGGCAAACTTTTGCCGATTATATCTCCAAATGACTCTTGCTCATCCTTCGATGATTTGTGCTCCGAGATCAGAATGATTCTGCTAGAACTTCAAGACAACCAAGTGTTATCTGCAAATATGGTATGACCATCCCCGTCTTACACCTCACGTTCTGTTTGTACTCATGTGGACATGACGCACTTCGGAATGCTACGTGTTATAGATGGTTGCAACACTAGGAAGAGCACCTTTTAATCTTGATATTTATTATGAGAGATCACCTTAATAATTGACTATTGCATAATAAAAAGGGTGCAACCAACAAAGGGATAAACATCTGAGGCAATTCATAATAGCATGACATGGTATAGCCCTGGGCACCGGGAATCCTCCATGACCGTCTTCAATCTCATGTTGAAGCAACATGATGGCCAATATTTCATTACCGTGGCAATTATTTCAAAAATATTGTTTTGATGAAAATTTCAGAAAATGTCGTCATGGTGACCGTTTCAGAAAATGTTGCTGTGGCAGCAAAATCTGAAATTCCGTCGTGGTACGAAATTGCAGCTCCTCGTCCCGTGCCCGGTACACTTTCTCCTCGTCGGGGTTATCCGTGTACATCTTGCCACCATGACATGTAACCTATCTCTATGATATTTACCAATGTTCAAAAAAGTGGAAAGCCTAAGCGAAGCGGGAGGCCATAGCTTAGAGCAATGAGCGCTTAAGAGCAACTTCATTGCACTTAAGCATTTTTTGAAATTGGCTAGAGTTTGACAGATGTTGAACAATTTACACATGAAAATAGGAATCATGGCACATGGGTAATTGAAATAGCATCTGAAATACAGTTCACACAATAGCAAATACATATCAGGTTCGCATAGCAAGCAAAATAATAACAAAAATGCAGTTCAGTTCAAATAGACATAACCTAACAGAGATCGTGTAGACAGAATTTTCCCAAAATATGAAGGAAATAGTTCTTGAACATAGCCTAATAACAAGATAAATAGCACATTGCCATTATTGCGCAAGCAGACCAACAGAAGTAGTAAAGAAATTGCCAAATTTTGGTCAAATTTAAATATAAATCGGTTAATCTACCGCTTAGGGCAAAAGCAAAGCGCTTTGCCATCGCTCAACGCTTAATTACGCTTAAACGTCGCTTAAAACACTTTCTTGAACACTGATATTTACATTAAGGTGGCAATCTCGTGGCTCTAGCCATCATGTCGTGACGCGCATGCCACTTAACATTACAACATATAACCACCTCATACATAAACTCATTATCATGACGAAGGCTATACCACATCATATGCAAAACCCAGTAGAACCAAGTTAGACGTTCTCTAATCGGTTTTAGCAAAATTTTAGTGACGTGGTTAACCAGTTTTATCAATTAAGATTAGATACCTACGCAAGCACTACAAGGCGACGTTCTTGATGCTAGATTAAGTTTCGAGGTGTGTGAAAGAGAGACTTAATTAGAAGTCTCGCCGCCACACTAAACTTCACCAATACATGTGAGCCCCTAGAAGATCATCCATCTTTAGTACCCTATTGTGTGCGTGATGGTTCACTATTCCTGACTATGATGTAGCTCAAGGAACTGATAGTCAGAACATTGTAGTAAAACTACATCATTCTGCCGATGAACTGAACCGAAGTAACAGTCGTGGGAAGCATAGCAAGAATATCAACCCTCACATATCAGATGTGATCTAGATTGCAACATGTATCTACTCATAACCATCTCATGATGGCACTGTTGGGAAACGTAGAATAAAACAATTTTTTTGCACCTACGGTCACCCAGGAACAATATGAAGATCCATAACGGGTTGTGATCAACGATCGTTACCGACTCCGGAGTGCACCGGAAGTAGACGAGTCGGTGTAGATCGTACTTGAAGTCCTTCGAACGTCGATGACGATCCCACGAACCTCCCATGAATGATCCCTCGAATGAAAGACCGAAAGCACGGCCACTCTAGTTGGTTGCAAGCGTACGATCTTCACGATCCGGCAGTGCTTGGCTGTCCAGAGCTAATCGTTGCTGGACAATTAGAAGGAGGAGGTTAGAACCATGCTGGACTTCTAATTATGAGGATTAGAGGTGGCTAGGGCTTTCTCTAATTAATCAACTAGGACCAACTAGAACTAGAACTAGATCAACTAGAAGAGGCTCCAAAACTTGTGTCTCAATAGGATGGAAAACCTCTAGTATATATAGGTTAGGAGGGGGAGAGGGCAGCCACCAAGGGAGGAAAGCCTCCCTTGGTGCGCCGGCCAAGGGGGTGGGAGTAGGACTCCCACCCCTAGTCCAATTTGCCCCCTTCCTTAGGGAAGGGTGGCACTTTCCCACTTGGGCCTTTTTGGCCCAAGTTGCCTTCCACCTCTCGGCCTTTTAAGGCCCGTTGATATTTAAATTGTATATAAAATACTTTAAACATTCCTAGAGTATTATATCCCCGGAAACATTTTTCACCTATATATAATTAATCGGTAATACACGGTATTACCCGATATTCGCCGAAACCCTTTCGGTGACCCGAAACGCTTCCGGAACCTCTCTGGACTATTCCGGATATTAACGAAACTATTTCACGGATATTTTCTCATCACACCTGTACTACTAACACTCAGCAGATCGTGATTACCTTAAGCTTGTGACCTAGTAGGTTCGATAAATCATAAACATGAATGAAACCCCTTCGTTCAATGACCGACAGTGGAATCCTGGACATCCTAATCAGTCCCTATGATTACACGAATGATATTCGAGTGAACCTTTGCTTATCATGCGATTTTCCCTTTGCTTCGCGATACTTTACAAACCCCGGTGTGCATCGGTATCCTCTTGAGTCATCACCATGCTCACTATATCGTTGCTCCCGTTATCAGTTTTGCTCTTCTTTCTCGTTAACATGTTCCGGCATCCTTGTGACATAGTCACCTATGTATGGCCAGACGATGATGGATGCCGTCACACCGAGAGGACCCTAAGAATATCTCTCCATCGACGGAGGATCAGATCCCACTCTCGAGTTGTCCGGTCACTTGTCAAACTTTCCGGTGAGCCTGGAAGTTGTCGTTATGATCACCTTGTTACAGATGACGTTTGAGCAAGCCCAAAGCCCACTATCTGGTAGGAAGTTACTGAGACACTCTCATGGTATGAGGAACTGAAACACATGCCAACACTCCGTGTTAAATACAATTGAATACAGACGATATTAACTCAATTCATAACAAACAAGTTTGGGTCGATTCAATATGACCATTCTTCGAACGTCATAATCTCAACGTTATTTCAAGATCATCGTTACACTTAACGATATCTTAAGATTTGGAAAACATGATCACCAACAACACTTGAGCTAGTCTTAGAGGCGAGAGTAGGAACCTTTATTTTATCCGATTATCATTTCACACGTGCATATGAGTTTTCCAATGAATCGCATATTCCAGGATCATAGCAGTTATGGCATGAAATATAAACTCTTAATTATGAATATGGAAATATAATAATATAAATATTATTGCCTCTAGGGCATATGTCCAACACCAACGCAGCTCACAAGTAGCACCCCTCGCACAAGGTATGCCTCCACCATGAATAATCAAAGCAAGCAGGGTGTAGGGTATTACTCTACAGAGGCCTGAACCTGGGTAAAAGCTTCGTGCAACCTCCGATCTAAGACTTTCAGCTATGTTTGGACCCCTACTGAGGGATCTGATGACATTTTGCATGGTCAGTTAGAGCGTCAGGTAGGGGCGGTGCATGTTGGGAAACATGGTAGAAAACAAAAGCAAAAAAATCGTCCTATGATCACAGCTGAGGAACACTATGAAGATGCATAAGAGGTTTAGATTGGATCATTACCAACTTCGAGTTGCAGCTGAAGAAGAGTTGGTGTAGATAATAGATGAAGTCCCTTGAACTGAAGACCAAAAGCACGACCTCTCTACGGATTGCAAGTGTACATGCTTCATCATCCGACAACACTTCGCCATCCAAAGCTAATCGTCGTCGGAGAATTAGAGGGAGAAGATCAACTCCAAATTAGAACTAGAACTAGAGAACTAGAGTATGCTCCAAAACTTGTGTTCTAGGGGATGTCTCTACCCCCTATTTATATGATGAGCCCTAGAGTCGCAACTTGGGGAGGGGGCCTCACCAAAGTCGGTTTCGACCGCAAGGAAGGGTACTCCTTGGATTTCAACACAAAATGCCAAGGTTCCTGACATTTCCGAAAAATCCATGAACCTCGGCGTTTGGCCCAAGGGGGAAATGCCAGGACCCTAGCATCTGACCCCTGTCCTCCGCAAAAAAAACCTTTTGCAGCGACCTAAAGCTTCGTAGGCCTTACCCCTTGGCCATGTTGGGGAAGTAGTAATTCAAACAAATTCCTACGATCACGCAAGATTAATCTACTAGATGCATAGCAATGAGAGGGGAGAGTATGTCTACGTACCCTCGTAGACCGAAAGCAGAAGCGTTTATCATAACGGTTGATGTAGTCGTACACCTTCATGATCCGTCCTGATCTAGTACCGAAAGTACGGCACCTCCGTGTTCAGCACACGATCAGCTCGATGACGTCCTCGACTTCTTGATCCAGCAAGACGGGCGAAGTAGTAGATGAATTCCGGCAGCACGACGGCGTGGTGACGGTTGTTTGATAACCCACAAGTGTAGGGGATCAGTTGTAACCTCTTTCGATAAGTAAGAGTGTCGAACCCAACGAGGAGCTAAAGGCAGAACAAATATTCCCTCAAGTTCTATCGACCACCGACACAACTCTACGCACGCTTGACGTTTACTTTAACTAGAACAAGTATGAAACTAGAAGTACTTTGTAGTTTTTGTGGGATAGGATTGGAAGAATAAAAAGAGCACGTTAATAAAACTAGGGGCTGTTAAGATAAAGAAGCAATAAAGTTAGTGATAGCAAGTGTGGAAAAGTGGTGGTAGGAGTTGCGAAATTGTCCCTAAGCAATTGACTACGTTACTAGACCGATAGCAAGTTTTATATGGGAGAGGCCACTGCTTAGCATGTCATCCCTTAATTGGAATTCTATGCACTTATGATTGGAACTATTAGCAAGCTGTAATACCCAGTATGTGACTATGCCTCCCACGTGTCGAGGCACGACTTAAAGGCATAATCACATACTAGAATGATCTCAAGTATGGTATCTTTGCACAACTCATGTAAAATAGGGTATGAAAATGTAAAAGAGTAGTTGGCTTACACTCGCCACGTCACACAAAGTAATACATTAACATACATCATCCAAATAGCATCAGAGTCTGACTACAGACGAAGATCCAAATGAAAGATACCATAAATAAAGCAACACAAGGTCTCGATCATCCTAGTAAGAGCCCTGCTGATCCTCGAGATAGGACACGTAGTATCGCCCACGCTCTTCATCGAACTCCCAAAACAGCTCTGAACCACCACCTATGTAGTTCTCATCGGTACCTGCATCTGGTGTTGTGTAGAATCTATGAGCCACAGAGGACTCAGCAATCCCGTTCCCGGGTAGCAATACTATCAAAGCCTTAGGTGTGGAAAAGGCTTAAACAAGGTTGCAGTAGCACTAGCACTAACTTACGGGTTTAGAGCGAGGAGAGAAACAAGTGCCAACGATCGTCAAAGTGATCACGAAGTGATCCTAACTACACACGTCAAACGTAACCCCATCGTGTTCACTTCTCGAACCCCTTCGGAAAGAGACCATCACGGTTACTCACGCTGGAAGTGTATTATGAACATGGTGTCAAGTTTTCTACAACCGGATATTAACAAATTCCCATCTGCCACATAACCGCGGGCACGGCTTTCGAAAGATCAATCCCTGCAGGGGTGTCCCAACTTAGCCCATCACAAGCTCACGATCTGCGGAGTCGCAACTCCAAGGTGGGAAGACTCGAGTATTCTCGGAATCTCGTGCTCAAGATATTCCCACATAGGTAAAACTAATCCACCAAGACCTCCCGGCGTGCCGACACCCTGACATTATCTGTGCATATCTAGTCTCAGGCCACAACCGAATGGGACAGCCTACAGGAAAATACCAATCCTCGAGTTTCCTCGTGGTGGCCCCGCAGTCTGCCCGGTTGGACCAACACTCATGAGGAGCACTGGCCCGGGTTGTTGATTAAGAACTCAGGTTTATAACTCCCTATGCAAGTTTTAGATATTAGGCAAATGTAAAACCAAAGTTGGGACTTGCTGGAAAAGCTTTAGCACTAAGCGAGTTATCGAGGGGGGCCCATAAACCCCAACCGTGTTAGGGACGCAAAATCAAGGAACATAACACCGGTTTAACGGTTCCTAGGGTGGCATGAGTGGAACAAAACAACAAGCAAGAGGCTTAGCCTTCAACCCATTACCAATATATAGATGATTTAGTTTAACAGTTATATATTGTGATATCCCAACAATAACTTCATCACGAAGCAAGAATCTTCAAATCTTCACTTGCAACTAACAACGCTATAAGAGGGGCTGAGCGATGCGTACCTAGCCAAACAATGGCGTGCTAGGATGGTGGTTAAAGAGTTTCATGGCAACAATAGGAGGGCTGAAAAACAGACGTAGGTATCGAGGCAATATCTAAAGAGCGAGACATCTAGCATAGGCAAAGATAGTAGTGATATCTGGGTATGGTCATCTTGCCTGTTGATTCCACGGAGGGATCGTAACCTTGCTCCTCAAACTCAGCCTCGATAGTAACCTCGAACTCCGGATTGGCTCCCGGCTCTACTCAACACAAGAACACAACACGACACAACATCAAACACGGTGCAATGCACAATCAACATGATGCAAGTCATAACAAGGGATGCGAGTATGATGTGTGTATGCATGAGGAAACACTTGAGCCTAAGGAGAAGATGATGGAAATGGCCTCATCTTGGAAAACCAAGCAATCCACTGGATAGAGGGGAAGATTTCGGTTGAAATCGATATAAAGATCGCCGGAAACGGAGGCACGGTTTGCAAATGGCAAGCAAAACAATATTCACGCAAAACTGCAGTTTTCAGCAACATGGCATCTTTGGAGCAAGAAATAAACATGCTACAGCACCCAAACATGGAGACAAAGGGCATGGATGTGAAATAGACATGATACTTGACAAGCATGAACTTAGAACACACCCAAAAACCTACTGGAACACAATTAATCAAGCATGACAAGTTGCAATAGATTTATCCAGACTTACTCAAAATCTGGGAAGACAAAAACATCATCACGATGCTACCTTCGGAGGAACAAAACAACAAGCATATCAAATCTACTAAGTATATAAAGATCATGGACATGTAATAGACATAGCATACATCAAACAACTCCATTGAAGCAACTCCATAGGAGGCATGGATCAATAACAACAAGCTTCACCAAATTGATCATGATGATAAATATCTAACAGGTAAATTTATAGCAACTTGAGAGCAAGAAATAAGTAAGCTACAAAAGACCATATTTGCAAATAAGGGCATGGATGGATAGAGCATAACATGGACAACAAGGAATGATCATTTGACATACTAAAACATGTATGGATTTGAGTGAGGCATCAAGCAAACATGGCATCAGGTTTAACAGATTACAGACTTAGCAGTTTTTTCACTAAGTATAAAACAGCAACATTGGCATGACATGTTTACAAGCTTGTTTAAGTCACCTCAAGGCATATCATGGAAAGTGGATTGCACCACAGCAAAGACCATATGAATGAGCTTCTAAAACATAGTGACATGTGACATGAAGACAAACACATCAATAGCAATGAGCAAGTCAAAACAGCATCTCACAGCAAGTTTCAACACTTAACAGCCACATGCACTTTTGCAACAGAGATTAACATGGCAATATGACACCTAACATGAATGCTACAGCAACCATCATGTAGAGCACTTCACAATGAACATTTTGACATATCATATGCTCCATTTGGACCAACATGCACAAAGTTATCACATCTCAAACATGGCAACAATTTTACACAGACAACTAGTTACAGCAACATGCACTCTTGCCACGAAGATTAAGTCAGCAAGATGAACTCTAACATGCTTGAAACTGGTACTAACATGTAGAGCACGACGAGACGAACATTTGGACATATCATTTGCTCAAAACGGACCAACACACAAAAAGTTACATCACTAACAAACATGCAACCTACTTACACTAAACATAGACTTAGCCATAATTCCAGAAAAAAAAAACACATGAGCGCAATATAGCAATTCAACGCACGGGCGAGGCTTAGGGCTGAGGCTCACCCACTGGGCTCGGCCCAAGGAAAAGAAGAAGCAGCAGGCCGGGGCTGACTGGGCCTCGCGGTGGGCCCAGCGAGGCTGGCCCACGAGAGCGACGGAGGCGCCCTTCGTCCCCCGATCCCGATCAGGATCGGCGAGGCAACCGCGGCGACGGCGACGCGGCGGGGTGCCAGCCGGCGGCGGCGAGCGGTGGAGGAGGCGGGCGAAAGCGGGCACGCGGCGGCGGATCCGGCCAGGCGGCGACGGCGGCGGAGCATGGCGGCGCACGCCGGGGGATCCAGCCGGGCGGCGGAGGGCGGTGAGGTGGCGAGGTGGCACGCCGGGGGATCCAGCCAGGCGGCGGAGGGCGGCGAGGCCGGCCCACGAGAGCGACGGAGGCGGCCTTCGTCCCCCGATCCCGATCGGGATCAGCGAGGCAACCGGGGCGACGACGACACGGCGGGGTGCCAGCCGGCGGCGGCGGCGGGCGCGCGGCGGCGGATCCGGTCAGGCGGCGATGGCTGCGAGGTGGCGAGCTCGCCGGCGGAGCTTTGCGGCGGCAGACGCCGGCGGGAGCGGTCGAGCTCCGGCGGCGCCCGCTGGCGCTGGGCGGCGGAGTGGCCCGGCGCGGCCTAGGGCGGGCCGGCCTCGGGTTCGCGGGCCCGGTGGCGCGGGTGGGAGGCGGCGGCGGAGAGCGCCACGTAGCGGCTCCGGATTGGCCGGGCACGTCCAGCGGACGTGTCCGGCGCGATCCGGACGTGTCCAGCGGCGGAGAAGGAGCTCGGGCTAGGGTTTTGCCCGAAATTTCGGGGGAGGGGGCTAATTTATAGATTCTGGGAGCTAGGAAGGTCCAAATGGGGTGCGGTTTTCGCCCACACGATCAGGATCTGATGACCGAGAGGATGGGAGTGGTTGTGCTGGGTTAGTGGGCTGTTGTGGAGGGGGTCTTGGGCCAAAAGTAAGAGGAGCTTTTAGCCCACTAGGTTAACCGTTGGAGTACCAAACGAACTCTAAACGCGATGAAACTTGACAGGCGGCCTACACGTACCAAAACAACAACGCACGACAAGTCTCACCTCATACTGGGAACGTTATACGGCCACACACGAAAGAAGGACTCGGGGGAGCCACCGGCACGTGTGTGAGTGTCGGAACTCGAAACGGACAACATGAAGAGGTGAGCGGGACCGGGTGCAAGTGACAACACGAATGCAATGCAATGCACATGATAACATGACATGGATGAAATGCACACACGCACGCGACAAAACGCAGAAACCCGAAATGAAAGAAGAGCCCAAAATGGAATTGATGAAGTCAACGTTTCATATATTGCCATTATAGGAAAGTATCACTTATGGGGTGTTACAAACTCTCCTACAGTACAAAAAGATCTCGTCCCGAGATCTAGGACTGGAAGAAGGAGGGAAACTCGGAACGAAGGTGATCTTCTCGTTCCCACGTAGCTTCTCGGTCGGTATGGTGTGACCACTTTACTTTCAAGAACTTGGTGGAGTTGTTGCGGGGTTTTCGCTCCGTTTCTTCAAGAATAGCAACAGGGTGCTCACGATAAGACAAATCTTGTTGAAGATCAATCTCCTCGAACTGAATGGTGTGTTCAGGTGTCTTGAAGCAATTGCGGAGTTGAGACACATGAAACACATCATGATCATTTGCAAAGTTGGAGGGGAAGCTCGAGTTGGTAGGCTAGATCGCCTCTTTTGCCAAGAATCTTGAAAGGGCCCACGTATCTCGGAGCAAGCTTGCCTTTGATACCGAATCTTTGGGTTCCTTTCATAGGAGAAACAAGGAGATAGACATGATCTCTAATGTCGAAAGCCAAATCACGATGCTTGCCGTCATAGTAACTCTTTTGACGCGATTGCGCGGCTTTGAGATTCTCATGTATGACTTTGCACATTTCTTTGGCTTCTGAGATCAAATCATTACCAAGAAGTTGACGTTCACCAGTCTCGGACCAATTGAGCGGGGTACAGCACTTTCTGCCATAGAGGATTTCAAAAGGAGCTTTGCCGGCACTTGCTTGGAAACTATTGTTGTATGAGAATTCGGCAAACGGGAGACAATCTTCCCACTTCATACCGAAAGAGATGACACAAGCTCTCAGCATGTCTTCGAGGATCTGATTAACTCTTTCGACTTGACCACTAGTCTGAGGGTGAAACGCAGTGCTGAAGAGAATTTTTGTGCCCATGGCTGACTGAAAGGAGTCCCAGAACTTGGATGTGAACAAACTTCCACGGTCTAAGGAGATGACTTGAGGAATGCCATGCAACGAAACAATTCTGGAAGTGTACAACTCTGCCAGCTGAGCTGCGTTGATGGATTCTTTGACGGGAAGGAAATGAGCTACTTTAGTTAGCTTGTCAATCACTACGAAGATAGCATCATTCCCTTTCTTGGACTTAGGAAACCCAGTGACAAAATCCATTTCAATGTGATTGAATTTCCACTCGGGAATAGGTAGAGGTTGAAGGAGACCGGCTGGACGTTGATGCTCTGCCTTCACTCTTCTGCAGACATCACATTCATTCACGAATTGGGCCATCTCCCTTTTCATGCGAGTCCACCAGTATGATTGCTTGAGGTCTTGGTACATCTTAGAACTTCCGGTATGAATCGAGAGGAGGGTGTCATGTGCTTCGTTCATTATGAGCTTCCTGAGATCACCCTTGGGAACCACAATTCTATCCTCAAAGAACAAGGTGTCTTTCTCATCAACGCGATAGCACTTGTACTTGGGAGTACCCTTAGCAATACCATGTTTCACTTTCTGCACCATAGCATCACTGAGTTGGGCCTGACGGATTTGATCTTCCAAGGTAGGAGCAACTTGAATGTTTGCAAGAAAGCCTTGCGGAACAACTTGGAGGTTGAGCTTCCTCAATGATTCACAAAGTTCACGATGGAACGGTTTGAGAAGGAGACTGTTGCAATATGCCTTTCTGCTCAAGGCATCTGCAATGACATTCGCCTTGCCAGGTGTGTACTCAATGCTTGGATCATACTGTTGGATCATCTCAACCCAACGAGTCTGGCGAAGGTTAAGGTTTCGCTGTGTGAAGATGTACTTCAAGCTCCTGTGATCGGTGAAGATGTCCACTTTTCTGCCCAACAGGAGGTGTCTCCACGTGATCAAGGCATGTATAATTGTTGCTAGCTCGAGATCATGTGTGGGGTAATTCTTCTCATTTGGTTTCAACTGACGAGAAGTGTATGCCACAATCTTCTTGTCTTGCATGAGAACACCACCAAGACCTTGCAAAGAAGCATCACAAAAGACTTCATAAGGCTTGGACTCATCCGGAGGAGTAAGAACTAGAGAAGAAATGAGATTCTCTTTGAGTGTTTTGAATGCCACATCACAGTCAGGAGTCCAGGAGTACTTGACATTCTTCTGCAACACGTTGGAAAGAGGCTTGGCGATCTTGGAGAAGTTCTCAACGAACCTTCTACAATAGCTAGCGAGACCAAGGAAGCTTCGGAGTTGCTTGACATTCCGCGGGGGTTCCTAGTTGACAATAGCTTCAACTTTCTCGGGATTCACAGAAGTACCCTCGGTAGAGATAATATGACCAAGATAAAGGACTTTATCCAGCCAGAATTCACATTTGGAGAACTTCACATAGAACTTGTGTTCACGGAGCCTGTCCAGGACCAAACGGAGGTGCTTGGCATGGTCTTCTTCATTCTTGGAGAATACCAAGATATCATCCAGATAGACGAGAACAAATTCATTGGTGTAGGGGTTGAATATGAAGTGCATCATCCTTGAGAAGGTGGGTGGAGCATTTGCAAGGCCAAAAGACATGATTGTGCATTCATAGGAGTCATAGCTTGTTCTGAATGCGGTCTTGTGAATATCCTCTTCATGGATACGAATCTGATGGTAACCCATCCGGAGATCGAGCTTCGAGAACACCTTTGCTCCTTTGAGTTGCTCGAACAATTCATTGATATTGGGGAGCGGATACTTGTTCTTTATTGTCTTCTTGTTCAATGGCCGGTAATCAACGCAAAGGCATTCCATGCCATCCTTCTTCTTGACAAATAGAACACCACAACCCCAAGGAGAGGTACTAGGCCTGATTAGACCCATACGTTCTTGCTCATCGAGTTGTTTCTTCAGCTCCTTCAACTCATCAGGGGAAAGCTTGTACGGACGCCGACATGCTGGCTCGGTACCGGGTTCGAGTTCAATGAAGAATTAAACTTAAACGATGGGGAGGCATGCCTGGAATCTCTTCAGGGAAAACATCTTCATATTCATTGACCACCGGAATCTGAGAAATGGCATTAATCTCGCCCTTGCCATTGAGAGAGAATAGCCTGATTGTCTTATCTCGAGATGCGAAGATAATCATGTCTTCATTAGGCTGATTTAGCTTGACTTCCTTATTTGCACAATCAATGTTTGCATCATGCTTGGAGAGCCAATCCATCCCAAGAATAAGATCAATGTCGGAGTTACCGAGAATAACCGGAGAAACCAGAAAACTGTAATCACCCATATGAATAGATATATCCGGAGCCACTGAGTTGGAAGTCATATGTTTGCCCGGAGAAATAATTGATAACCTCTTTGGCAAGTCCACTGTGCCCAGGTTATGCTTGGATGCAAATGGACATGACATGAACGAAAGTGATGCACCAGAATCAAAAAAGACTTTTGCAGGAATAGAGTTAACTGGAAGATTACCAATTATCACATCAGAAGAATTTTCTGCTTCAGCTGCACTCATCAGGTTCACTCTTGCATGCTTGGGATTGTGCTTGACAATAGCATTGCTGACAGGTGGAGGAGGTGGAAGGCGCTTCTGGTTGGTGCACTTGTTGGAATAATGACCCTTCAGACCACACTTGTAGCAAGTGACCTCAGAAACTGGACGAGGAGGAGGAACACTTGGTCTTGGAGCTTGGTACTGCGACTTGGACTGATTGCCTGGGTTGGGTGGGTGGGAGAAACCACGGCCACCTGAGTGCTTGTTGTTGTTTGGGGGACGGAGCATCGGAGGAGGCGGTAGCCAGAAATTATGCTGCTTGGCAACCACTTGGGAAGAAGAGGAGGAGTGAACAACATCTCTGACCCTCTTTCTAGAAGCTTCACACTTGAGCTGAGCTGCCTCTTGCTTAAGAGCCATATTGTAGAATTGGTCAAATTCATCCGGCTTGAACAAGGTGAGAGCTAGTTGGAGTTCATCTTTCAAGGCATCTGCAATGACATTGGCCTTGCGAGGTGTGTACTCAATGCTTGGATCATACTCTTGGATCATCTCAACCCAACGAGTTTGGCGAAGGTTAAGGTTTCGCTGTGTGAAGATGTACTTCAAGCTCTTGTGATCGGTGAAGATGTCCACTTTTCTGCCCAACAGGAGGTGTCTCCACGTGATCAAGGCATGTACAACTGTTGCTAGCTCGAGATCATGTGTGAGGTAATTCTTCTCATTTGGTTTCAACTGACGAGAAGTGTATGCCACAATCTTCTTATCTTGCATGAGAGCACCACCAAGACCTTGCAAAGAAGCATCACAAAAGACTTCATAAGGCTTGTACTCATCCGGAGGAGTAAGAACTGGAGCAGAAATGAGCTTCTCTTTGAGTGTTTTGAATGCCACATCACAATCAGGAGTCCAGGAGTACTTGACATTCTTCTGCAACAGGTTGGAAAGAGGCTTGGCAATCTTGGAGAAGTTTTCAACGAACCTTCTGCAATAGCTAGCGAGACCAAGGAAGCTTCGGAGTAGCTTGACATTCCGTGGGGGTTCCCAGTTGACAATAGCTTCAACTTTCTCGGGGTTCACAGAAATACCCTCGGTAGAGATAATATGACCAAGATAAAGGACTTTATCCAGCCAGAATTCACATTTGGAGAACTTCGCATAGAACTTGTGTTCACGGAGCCTGTCCAGGACCAAACGGAGGTGCTTGGCATGGTCTTCTTCATTCTTGGAGAATACCAAGATATCATCTAGATGGACGAGAACAAATTCATTGGTTTAGGGGTTGAATATGAAGTGCATCATCCTTGAGAAGGTGGGTGGAGCATTTGCAAGGCCAAAAGACATGACCGTGCATTCATAGGAGCCATAGCTTGTTCTGAATGCGGTCTTGTGAATATCCTCTTCACGGATACGAATCTGATGGTAACCCATCCGGAGATCGAGCTTCGAGAACACCTTTGCTCCTTTGAGTTGCTCGAACAATTCATTGATATTGGGGAGCGGATACATGTTCTTTATTGTCTTCTTGTTCAATGGCCGGTAATCAACGCAAAGGTGTTCCGTGCCATCCTTCTTATTGACAAATAGAACACCACAACCCCAAGGAGAGGTACTAGGATTGATTAGATCCATACGTTCTTGCTCATCGAGTTGTTTCTTCAGCTCCTTCAACTCATAAGAGGAAAGCTTGTACGGACGCCGACATGCTGGCTCGGTACTGGGTTCGAGTTCAATGACGAATTCAACTTAGACGATGGGGAGGCATGCCTGGAAGCTCTTTAGGGAGAACTTATTCATATTCATTGACCACCGGAATCTGAGAAATGGCATTAATCTCGCCCTTGTGATTGAGAGAGAATAGCCTGATTGTGTTATCTCGAGCTATAAAGATAATCATGTCTTCATCAGGATGAGTTAGCTTGACTTCCTTATTTGCACAATCAATGTTTGCATCATGCTTGGAGAGCCAATCCATCCCAAGAATAAGATCAATGTCGGAGTTACCGAGAATAACCAAAGAAATCAGAAAACTGTAATCACCCATATGAATAGATATATCCGGAGCCACTGAGTTGGAAGTCATATGTTTGCCCGGAGAAATAATTTATAACCTCTTTGGCAAGTCCACTATGCCCACGTTATGCTTGGATGCAAATGGACATGACATGAACAAAAGTGATGCACCAGAATCAAACAAGACTTTTGCAGGAATAGAGTTAACTAGAAGATTACCAATTATCACATCAGTAGAATTTTCTGCTTCAGCTGCACTCATTAGGTTCACTCTTGCATGCTTGGGATTGTGCTTGATAATAGCATTGCTGACAGGTGGAGGAGGCGGAAGGCGCCTCTGGTTGGTGCACTTGTTGGAATAATGACCCTTCAGACCACACTTGTATCAAGTGACCTCAGAAACTGGACGAGGAGGAGGAACACTTGGTCTTGGAGCTTGGTACTGCTACTTGGACTGATTGCCTGGGTTGGGTGGGTGGGAGAAACCACGGCCACTTGAGTGCTTGTTGTTGTTTGGAGGACGGAGCACTGGAGGAGGCGGTAGCCAGAACTTCTGCTGCTTGGCAACCACTTGGGAAGAAGAGGAGGAGTGAACATCATCTCTGATCCTCTTTTTAGAAGCTTCACACTTGAGCTGAGCTTCCTCTTGCTTAAGAGCCATATTGTAGAATTGGTCAAATTCATCTGGCTCGAACAAGGTGAGAGCTAGTTGGAGTTCATCTTTCAGACCACCACGGAACTGATAAATCTTGCTCTTGGCATCAGGGATGTCTTGCTTGGCATAGCAGGCAAGATTCTGGAACTTGACATTGTATTAATAGACGAAGATGGTGCCTTGCTTCAGGTTGCGGAATTGCTCACACATGCCTTCAATGACACTGGTTGGAATGTGGTGAGAGCGGAAATCCTTGCAGAAATCAGTCCACGAGATCTCACGTCCACCTCTGGAATCTTTGTACTGTTCCACCAATCAGCAGCTTGATCTTTGAGTTAGAAGGCGGAAAACTTGACATAATCCTCAGGTCTCACATTACTGCATTCAAAGTGATTTTTGATGTCTGTGATCCAGTCTTCAGCATCTAGCGGATCCACACAGTAACTGAACGACTTCGGTTGGTTTGCCAGGAATTGGTTGAGAGTCGCAAAGTGAGGTTGATTGAAAAGATTGCCTTGGCCTTAGTTCCCATGACCACCTTGATTTGCTTGGTTGGCTTGAATGTTCTGCATCATTTGCATAAGCATCTGGGTGTTCTGGTTGGTCGCTTGCATAATTGCTCTCCAGGCCTCAGACGGAGGAGGAGGAGAAGGAGGACGTTCAGGAACACACTCTTCTTCACCCTCTAGGTCAGCGTTGGGAACCCTTTTAGGAGCCATCCTAAATGAGATGACAACTATTAGCCATTGGTTGAAAATATATAAGCTGAATCAACGGCTAGAAATTGCAACATAAGTCTTGACAAGAACATTCGAACAAAATGAACGAATGAATTCCACAGTTAATGATACAACAATCTTCTCGAGAAGCCACTTGGGAGAATAAAAGGTAATATAAAAACAACAAGGAGCAGATAGAACAAATACATGATAGAAGCTTCCCACATGTTCGTGCTGAAAGCTCATGGAACGCTTTACAAAAGGGTTTTGCAATCCCCGGATCAGCATAGCCAAGGACCCTTTAAGATGCAACTCCTGATTGGAACAACGCCCATAAAACCACTTCACTCAATGTTGAACCCCGAACTTCATACCATGCATTCGTTGGAAGAATGCCTACGAGCTACTAGAAAACCCACCTATTAATTTTCGAAGGTTTCCGGTTATGCAATCGGGTGTTGGGGATACAGGGGAAGCACCGCGCACTCAACTCTAATCCTACATCCAGCTGTATCCATCCTTCAACACATAACCAGTCATCCTCGGAAATTGTTTACCTCGGACCTTCGAAACGCCTCCGCTATACTAGCTGTGGCAATACTGCCGAACTATCCCACCAGTACTGGGTGACGTCGGGGTTATCTCACCACTAACCGCATAGAAGAGTTTTTTATGTCGGCTGTCTTAAGTATTCTAGAACTGCTGCGATACATTTGTGACGACAACACCTCGCAGCTCAACTCCCCGGGACACTGCCACAACCCCTAAATGATAGGAGGCATCGAGAACAATGGACTCAAAACATTTTTATGTGTGTGCCTAGACTCAACCGACAAAGATTCGATCAATCAAGGGGCTCCTAGGTCGGAGAAGGCTCTGAATACCAATTTGTAATGCCCAGTATGTGACTATGCCTCCCACGTGTCGAGGCACGACTTAAAGGCATAATCACATACTAGAATGATCTCAAGTATGGTATCTTTACACAACTCATGTAAAAGAGGGGATGAAAATGTAAAAGAGTAGTTGGCTTACACTCACCACGTCACACAAAGTAATACATTAACATACATCATCCAAATAGCATCAGAGTCCGACTACGGACAAAGATCCAAATGAAAGATACCATAAATAAAGCAACACAAGGTCCCGATCATCCTAGTAAGAGCCCTAATGATCCTCGGGATAGGACACATAGTATCGCCCACACTCTTCATCGAACTCCCAAAACAGCTCTGAACCACCACCTGTGTAGTTCTCATCGGTACCTGCATCTGGTGTTGTGTAGAATCTGTGAGCGACGGAGGACTCAGCAATCCCGTTCCCAGGTAGCAATACTATCAAAGCCTTAGGTGTGGAAAAGGCTTAAACAAGGTTGCTTTAGCACTAGCACTAACTTACGGGTTTAGAGCAAGGAGAGAAACAAGTGCCAACGATCGTCAAAGTGATCCTAACTACACACATCAAACATAACTCCACTGTGTTCACTTCCCGAACCCCTTCGGAAAGAGACCATCACGGTTACTCACGCTGGTAGTGTATTATGAACATGGTGTCAAGTTTTCTACAACCGGATATTAACAAATTCCCATCTGCCACATAACTGTGGGCACGGCTTTCGAAAGATTAAACCCTGCAGGGGTGTCCCAACTTAGCCCATCACAAGCTCACGATCTGTGGAGTCGCAACTCCAAGGTGGGAAGACCCGATTATTCTCGAAATCACGTGCTCAAGATATTCCCACATAGGTAAAACTAATCCAGCAAGACCTCCCGGCGTGCCGACACCCTGACACTATCCGCGCGTATCTAGTCTCAAGCCACGATTGGATGGGACAGCCTACATGAAAATACCAATCCTCGAGTTTCCTCGTGGTGGCCCCGAAGTCTGCCCGGTTGGACCAACACTCATGAGGATCACTGGCCCGGGTTGTTGATTAAGAACTCGGGTTTATAACTCCCTATGCAAGTTTTAGTTATTAGGCAAATGTAAAACCAAAGTTGGGCCTTGCTGGGAAAGCTTTAGCACTAAGCGAGTTATCGAGGGGGGCCCATAAACCCCAACCTTGTTAGGAACGCAAAATCAAGGAACATAACACCGGTTTAATGGTTCCTAGGGTGGCATGAGTGGAACAAAACACCAAGCAAGAGGCTTAGCCTTCCATCCATAACCAATATATAGATGATTTAGTTTAACAGTTATATATTGTGATATCCCAACAATTACTTCATCACGAAGCAAGAATCTTCAAATCTTCACCTGCAACTAACAACGCTATAAGAGGGGCTGAGCGATGCGTACCTACCCAAACAACGGTGTGCAAGGAGGGTGGTTAAAGAGTTTCATGGCAACAATAGGAGGGCTGGCAAACAGACATAGGCATTGAGGCAATATCTAAAGAGCGAGACATCTAGCATAGGCAAAGATAGTAGTGATATCTGGGTATGGTCATCTTGCCTGTTGATTCCACGGAGGGATCGTAACCTTGCTCCTCAAACTCAGCCTCGGTAGTAACCTCGAACTCCGAATCAGCTCCCGGCTCTACTCAACACAAGAACACAACACGGCACAACATCAAACACGATGCAATGCACAATCAACATGATGCAAGTCATAACAAGGGATGCGAGTATGATGTGTGTATGCATGAAGAAACACTTGAGACTAAGGAGAAGATGATGGAAAAGGCCTCATCTTTGAAAACCAAGCAAGCCACTGGATAGAGGGGAAGATTTCGGTTGAAATCAATATAAAGATCGCCGGAAACGGGGGCATGGTTTGCAAATGGCAAGCAAAACAATATTCACGCAAAACTACAGTTTTCAGCAACATGGCATCTTTGGAGCAAGAAATAAACATGCTACAACACCCAAACATGGAGACAAAGGGCATAGATGTGAAATAGACATGATACTTAACAAGCATGAACTTATAACACACCCAAAAACCTACTGGAACACAATTAATCAAGCATGGCAAGTTGCTATAAGTTTATCCAGACTTGGTCAAAATCTGGGAAGACAAAAACATCATCACGATGCTGCCTTCGGAGGAATAAAACAACAAGCATATCAACTCTACTAAGTATATAAAGATCATGGACATGTAATAGACATAGCATACATCAAACAACTCCATTGGAGCAACTCCATAGGAGGCATGGATCAATAACAACAAGCTTAACCAAATTGATCATGCTGATAGAAATCTGACAGGTAAATTTATAGCAACTTGAGAGCAAGAAATAAATAAGCTACAGCAGGCCATATGTGCAAATAAGGGCATGGATGGATAGAGCATAACATGGACAACAAGGAATGATCATTTGACATACTAAAACATGCATGGATTTGAGTGAGGTATCAAGCAAAAATGGCATCAGGTTTAACAGATTCCAGACTTGGCAGTTTTTTCACTAAGTATAAAACAGCAACATTGGCATGGCATGTTTACAAGCTTGTTTAAGTCACCTCAAGGCATATCATGGAAAGTGGATTGAACCACAGCAAATACCATATGAATGAGCTTCTAAAACATATTGACATGTGACATGAAGACAAACACATCAATAGCAATGAGCAAGTCAAAACAACATCTCACAACAAGTTTCAGCACTTAACAGCCACATGCACTTTTGCAACAGAGATTAACATGGCAATATGACACCTAACATGAATGCTACAGCAACCACCATGTAGAGCACTTCACAATGAACAAATATAAATGCTACAGCAACCATGTAGAGCACTTAACATGGCAATATGACACCTAACATGAATGCTACAGCAACAACCATATAAGTGAAGCAAGAGAGTTTTAATTCTTTCTACAAAAGTTATTCCCACGCTCTAACAAATATAAATGAAGCAAAAGAGCATTCTACAAATGGCGGTTTCCTATGTGAGGAGAGACAGGCAATCCAAACTTCAAATGATGTAAGTGAAGCACATGAAGTATTCTATAAAGCCATACTCAAAAGATATAAGTGAAGTGCAAAGAGCATTCTATAAATCAACCAAGGACTATCTCATACCAGCATGGTGCATAAAAGAAAAGGTGAAAACTAAATGCAAAAGACGCTCCAAGATCTGCACATATCACATAAATGAAACGAATCCGAAAACATACCGATACTTGTTGATGAAAGAGGGGATGCCTTCCGGGGCATCCCCAAGCTTAGACGCTTGAGTCTCCTTGAATATTTACTTGGAGTGCCTTTGGGCATCCCCAAGCTTGAGCTCTTGCCTCTCCTTCTTCTCCTCACATCGAGACCTCCTCGATCTTCGAACACTTCATCCACACAAAACTTCAACAGAAAACTCGGTAAGATCCGTTAGTATAATAAAGAAAATCACTACTCTAAGTACTATTGAAAACCAATTAATATTTTGTTTTTGCATTTTAGCTACTGTAATATAACTTTTCCATGGCTTAATCCACTGATAGAAATTGATAGTTTCATCAAAACAAGCAAACTATGCATCAAAAACAGAATTTGTCTAAAACAGAACAGTCTGTAATAATCTGAACATTCACCATACTTCTGATATTTGAAAAATTCTTCCAAAATTAGGAAAAATAAAAAATTTGTATATAAATACAGTGCAAAAAGTTTCAGAACCATTTGACGTTCCACCCAAAAATGTAAAATCGCGCACTACAGCCAAAGTTTCTGTCCTGCACCACACAAACCAACAAGCATTGTAAACATCCTAAAGGCAAACCTTGGCACATTATTTTTATAATACAATAGAATTGTACAAGGGGATAATTATTTGTGTTGAAAAGTTTCTGTAATTAAGATTCACAAAGTTTCCATGGGCATGAACAAAGTTCAAGGACGTCCCCCACTTTCACAATGCTCGTCTATCTCACTTTCACTTTTCTTTTTGAAAAGTTTTAGGTTCCCCTCTTAATTTTTTTTGTTTTTTAACTTTATAAAAGCACACAACAGAAATAAATGACTCTCTAAAACTTCCGGGTACTCTCCCTTGCAGCGCTTTCTTTAAAGCCATTAAGCTAGGCATATAGTGCTCAAGTAATGGATCCACCCGGATCCCAAGGTATATCAAAGCCAATTTTAATTAGCAATGATTTGGCATTTAGTAGTGAGCACAAAGTGATATGTGTCATGCAAGAACGAAGTCTAACTCTCTTCCTATGCATAGGCATGTCATACAAGAACAATTCATGCACATCAAGTAAAGGCCAATGCATAGTATAAGCAGTTTCTTGCAATTTTATCATGTTGGAAACATAGAGAGGCGGAGATGTAGTTCCTCTCTCATAATAATTGCAAGTAGGAGCAGCAAGCACATGCATATTATATTTATAAAAATCATCATGTGTAACAGAAAAAGGCAACCCATCAATATAATCCTTAATAAGTGCAAACTTCTCCAATATAGTGTAGTTTGGAGAATTCAAAAAGATAATAGGACTATCATGTTTGGGTGCAATAGCAACTATCTCATGTTTAACATAAGGAACTATAGCAAGTTCATCTCCATAAGCATAATTCATATTGGCATCTTGGCCACAAGCATAGCAAGCATCATCAAAAAGGGATATTTCAAAAGAATCAATGGGATCATAACAATCATCATAGCATTCATGCTTCGGTAAGCACGAAGGGAAATTAAACAATGTATGAGTTGAAGAGTTACTCTCATTAGAAGGTGGGCACGGGTAGCTAATCCGCTCTTCCTCCTTTTGTTCTTTGCTGTCCTTGTTATCTTTTTCATCTAATGAGCTCACAATGTCATCAGTTCCTTCTTCCATAGTTTCCTGCAAAATATTAGTCTCTTCTTGGACAGCGGAGACTTTCTCAATAAACACATCAATATTGGAGTTATATTCATAATTCAAATAGCAATATTTCAATATAGCAAGATTTTCAGGCATAGAAACATCATCATCAAAAGCATCATTCTTTTTAAACAGAGATTCAATTTCATAAGCACCCTTAAAAGCGACAAATTCTTCTATTTGTTCTGCATCATAATAATCATATATACCATTAACATAAGAAGCTAAGGATTCATTATCATTAAATTTGCATGAAAAGGGAAGGTATGGAGCCTTCATCCTAGAGCAACAAGTATAATCATATCTCAAGCATAGTTGCCGAGCATACCAATGCAACAAATGAATTTGATCCCATAATAGTTTCCCTTTTGTGTCAAGCGATAATCCCTAAAGTATTCACGTTGATCCAACATCTCACAACAAGTTTCAGCACTTAACAGCCACATGCACTTTTGCAACAGAGATTAACATGGCAATATGACACCTAACATGAATGCTACAGCAACCATCATGTAGAGCACTTCACAATGAACATTTTGACATATCATATGCTCCATTTGGACCAACATGCACAAAGTTATCACATCTCAAACATGGCAACAATTTTACACAGACAACTAGTTACAGCAACATGCACTCTTGCCACGAAGATTAAGTCAACAAGATGAACTATAACATGCTTGAAACTGGTACTAACATGTAGAGCATGACGAGACGACCATTTGAATATATCATTTGCTCAAAACGGACCAACACACAAAAAGTTACATCACTAACAAACATGCAACATATTTACACTAAACATAGACTTAGCCATAATTCCAGAAAAAAACACATGAGCGCAATATAGCAATTCAACGCACGGGCGAGGCTTAGGGCTGAGGCTCACCCACTGGGCTCGGCCCAAGGAAAAGAAGAAGCAGCAGGCCGGGGCTGACTGGGCCTCGCGGTGGGCCCAGCGAGGCCGGCCCACGAGAGCGACGGAGGCGGCCTTCGTCCCCCGATCCCGATTGGGATCGGCGAGGCAACCGCGACGACGGCGACGCGGCGGAGTGCCAGCCGGCGGCGGCGACGGGCGCCGGAGGAGGCGAATGGCGGCGGGCGGTGGAGGAGGCGGCCGGCAGCGGGCGCGCGGCGGCGGATCCGGCCAGGCGGCGACAGCGGCGGAGCATGGCGGCGCACGCCGGGGGATCCAGTCGGGCGGCAGAGGGTGGCGAGGTGGCGCGCTCGCCGGCGGGAGCGGCCGAGCCTCGGCGCCGGGAGCGGGCGCTGGGCGGCGGAGTGCTAGATCATCACACTTCTATTTACTTACAACTCGATACTAGAACAAAAATATGACTCTATATGAATGGCTCCGGCGGTGTACCGGGATGTGCAATGATCTAGCGTAGCAATGACATCAAAAAACGGACAAGCCATGGAAACATCATGCTAGCTATCTTACGATCATGCAAGGAAATATGAAAATGATGTTGCGTGTCATAATAAACGGAACGGTGGAGTTACATGGCAATATATCTCGGAATGGCTATGGAAATGCCATGATAGGTAGGTATGGTGGTTGTTTTGAGGAAGGTATATGGTGGGTGTATGGTACCGGCGAAAGTTGTGCGGTACAAGAGAGGCTAGCAATGGTGGAAGGGTGAGAGTGCGTATAATCCATGGACTCAACATTAGTCATAAAGAACTCACATACTTATTGAAAAAATTTATTAGCCATCGAAACCAAGTACTACACGCATCCTCCTAGGGGGGAGGTTGGTAGGAGTTAACATCGCGCGCCCCCGACCTCCACACAAAGGACGACACTCAATAAATAAATCATGCTCCAACTTCGTCACATAACGGTTCTCCATACGTGCATGCTACGGGAATCACAAAACTCAACACAAGTATTTATACAATCCACAACTACCCACTAGCATGACTCTAATATCACCATCTTTATATCGCAAAACTATTGCAAGGAATCAAACATATCATATTCAGCGATCTACAAGTTTATGTATGATTTTATGACTAACCATGTGAATGACCAATTCATGTCAACTCTCTAAATAGATATAAGTGAAGCAAGAGAGTTTTAATTCTTTCTACAAAAGTTATGCCCACGCCCTAACAATTATAAGTGAAGCAAAAGAGCATTCTACAAATGGCGGTTTTCTATGTAAAGAGAAACAGGCAATCCAAACTTCAAATGAAAGTGAAGCACATGAAGTATTCTATAAAGCCATACTCAAAAGATATAAGTGAAGTGCAAAGAGCATTCTATTAATCAACCAAGGACTATCTCATACCAGCATGGTGCATTTATTAAAACGAAAAATAGAAAGCACACGACGCTCCAAGAGTTGCACATATCACATGAATGAAACGAATCTGAAAACATACCGATACTTGTTGAAGAAAGAGGAGATGCCTTCCGGGGCATCCCCAAGCTTAGACGCTTGAGTCTCCTTGAATATTTACTTGGGGTGCCTTGGGCATCCCCAAGCTTGAGCTCTTGCCTCTCCTTCTTCTACTCACATCGAGACTTCCTCGATCTTCGAACACTTCATCCACACAAAACTTCAACAGAAAACTCGGTAAGATCCGTTAGTATAATAAAGCAAATCACTACTCTAAGTACTATTTCAAACCAATTCATATTTTCTTTTTGCATTATATCTACTGTAATATAACTTTTCCATGGCTTAATCCACTGATAGCAATTGATAGTTTCATCAAAACAAGCAAACTATGCATCAAAAACAGAATCTGTCTAAAATAGAACAGTTTGTAATAATCTGAACATTCACCATACTTATGATACTTGAAAAATTCTGCCAAAATTAGGAAAAATCAACAATTTGTATACAAAGACAGTGCAAAAAGTTTCAGAACCATTTGACGTTCCAGCAAAAAAAGTAAAATCACGCACCACAGCCAAAGTTTCTGTCCAGCACCGCACAAACCAACAAGCATTGTAAACATCCTAAAGGCAAACCTTGGCACATTATTTTTATAATACAATGGAATTGTACAAGGGGATAATTATTTTTGATGAAAAGTTTCTGTAATTCAAGATTTGCAAAGTTTCCATGGGCATGAACAAAGTTCAAGGAGCTCCCCCATTTCAACGGTGCTCGTCCTTCTTACTTTCACTTGTCTTTTAGAAAAAGTTTTAGGTTCCCCTCTTTATTTTTTTTATTTTTTTAAACTTTATAAAAGCACACAACAGAAATAAATGACTCTCTAAAACTTCCGGGTTGTCTCCCTGGCAGCGCTTTCTTTAAAGCCATTAAGCTAAGCATATAGTGCTCAAGTAATGTATCCACCCGGATCCCAAGGTATATCAAAGCCAATTTTAATTCGCAATGATTTGACATTTAGTAGTGAGCACAAAGTGATATGTGCCATGAAACAACGAAGTCTAACTCTCCTCCTATGCATAGGCATGTCATACAAGAACAATTCATGCACATCAATTAAAGGCCAATGCACAGTATAAGCAGTTCCATGCAATTTTATCATGTTGGAAACATAGAGAGGCGGAGATGTAGTTCCTCTCTCATAATAATTGCAAGTAGGAGCAGCAAGAACATGCATATTATATTCATCAAAATCATCATGTTTAACGGGAAAAGGTAACCCATCAATATAATCCTTAATAAGTGCAAACTTCTCCTATATAGTGTAGTTTGGAGAACTCAAAAAGATAATAGGACTATCATGCGTGGGTGCAATAGCAACAATCTCATGTTTAACATAATGAACTATAGCAAGTTCATCTCCATAAGCATAATTCATATTGGCATCTTGGCCACAAGCACAGAAGGCATCATCAAAAAGAGATATTTCAAAAGAATCAACGGGATCATAGCAATCATCATAGCATTCATCCTTCGATAAGCACGAAGGGAAATTAAACAATGTATGGGATAAAGAGTTGCTCTCATTAGAAGGTGAGCACGGGTGGTCAGTCCGCTCTTCCTCCTTTTGTTCTTCGCTTTCCTCCTCATCTTTTTCATCCATTGAGCTCACAATGTCAATAATTTATTCTTCCATGGACTCCTGCAAAATATTAGTCTCTTCTTGGACAGCGGCGACCTTCTCAATAAATGCATCAATATTGGAGTTATATTCATAATTCAAATAGCAATATTTCAATATAGCAAGATTTTCAGGCCTAGAAACATCATCATCAAAAGCATCATTCTTTTTAAACAGAGATTCAATTTCATAAGCACCCTTAAAAGCAACGAATTCTTCTATTTGTTCCACATCATAATAATCATATATACCATTAGCATAAGAAGCTAAGGTTTCATTATCATTAAATTTGCATGAAAAGGGAAGGTGTGGAGCCTTCATGCTACATCAACAAGTATAATCATATCTCAAGCATAGTTGCCGAGCATACCAATGCAACAAATGAATTTGATCCCATAACAGTTTCCCTTTTTGTGTCAAGCGATAATCCCTAAAGTATTCACGTTGATCCAACGTTACTCCCATTACATAGTTGAATGGGGTTTTCTCAGGATTATCAAAGTAGTACATAATATCTTTCACATAATTTGCATCGAGGGTTTTAGGAGGTTCCCCATCTCCATGAGTAGCAAGTACACATAAGTTTTTTGGTATTTCGTGCTCCATATCCATAACTAAAGATAGGGAACAACTTAGAATAGCAAATAAAATCTAGTTAGTGATAAAGCAAACAAGCACACACGAGAATATGCACCCCACGCTATTGCTCCTCGGCAACAGCGCCAGAAAAAGGTCTTGATAACCCACAAGTGAAAGGATCAGTTGTAGCCTCTTTCGATAAGTAAGAGTGTCGAACCCAACAAGGAGCTAAAGGCAGAACAATATTCCCTCAAGTTCTATCGACCACCGATACAACTCTACGCACGCTTAACGTTTACTTTACCTAGAACAAGTATGAAACTAGAAGTACTTTGTAGTTTTTGTTGGATAGGTTTGCAAGAATTTAAAGAGCACGCAAATAAAACAAGGGGCTGCTAAGACAAGGAAGCAATAAAGTTAATGATAGCGAGTGTGGAAAAGTGGTGGTAGGAGTTGCGAAATTGCCCCTAAGCAATTGACTACATTACTAGACCGATAGGAAGTTTTATGTGGGAGAGGCCACTGCTAGCATATCATCCCTTACTTGGAATTCTATGAACTTATGACTGGAACTATTATCAAGCATCCGCAACTACTAACGTTCATTAAGGTAAAACCGAACCATAGCATTATGATATATTGGTCCCCCTTTAATCCAGTATGCATCAATTTCTACGCTAGGTTGAAGCTTTTATCACTCTTGCCCACCAATACGTAGTCCTATCAACATACAACTAACCCTATGGTGTGATCCACGCGCGCGCTCATATGATGGGTACCAAAGGACAGCAACATAACATAGCAATTCACCAATCACCGATAGGACAACGATAATCTACTCAGACATCATAGTATGGCAACACATCATTGGATAATAATATGAAGCATAAAGCACCATGTTCAAGTAGAGTGTACAGCGGGTTGCAGGAGAGTGGACCGCTGTAGATAGATGGGGGAAGGTGATGGAGATGTTGGTAAAGATGACGGAGGTGTTGGTATAGATCGCCGTCACACGATGATGGCCCCGGTGGCACTCCGGTGCCACCGGAAGAGAGGGGAAGAGAGCCCCCCTCCTTCTTCTTCTTCTTCCTTGACCTTCTCCCTAGGTGGGAGAAGGGTTTCCCCTCTGGTCCATGGCCTCCATGGCAGCGGAGGGGCAAGAGCCCCTCCGAGATTGGATCTGTCTCTCTGTCTCTCTCTGTTTTTGCATTCCCGGATTCTGGCCCTTCACCGTTTCTTAAATTCCTAGAGATCCGTAACTCCGATTGGGCTCATCTTCTGACACGATTTTTATCCGGATATTAGCTTTCTTGCGGCGAAATAAGGGCATCAACCGCCTTACGATGTGGTCCACGAGGGCCCAGGGCTCTCCCCCCTTCCCAGGGCGCGCCCCCTACCTCGTGGCCCACTCGGGCATCGTTTCATGTTGGTTCCGCTTCCCAAAATTCACATATATACCAAAAAAATCTCCGTACGTTTTTATTCCATTTCGACTCCGTTTGATATGGATATTCTGCAAAACAAAAAAATGCAACAAACAGGAACTGGCACTGGGCACTGGATCAATATGTTAGTCCCAAAAATAGTATAAGAAGTTGCCAAAAGTGTATGAAAGTTGTAGAATATTGGCATGGAACAATAAGAAATTATAGATACGACGGAGACGTATCATGACTCTATGTGAATGCCTCCGGCGGTGTACCGGGATGTGCAATGATCTAGCGTAGCAATGACATCAAAAAACGGACAAGCCATGGAAACATCATGCTAGCTATCTTACGATCATGCAAGGCAATATGACAATGATGGTGCGTGTTATAATAAAAGGAATGGTGGAGATACATGGCAATATATCTCGGAATGGCGATGGAAATGCCATAATAGGTAGGTATGGTGGCTGTTTTGAGGAAGGTATATGGTGGGTGTATGATACCGGCGAAAGTTGTGCGGTACAAGAGAGGCTAGCAATGGTGGAAGGGTGAGAGTGCGTATAATCCATGGACTCAACATTAATCATAAAGAACTCACATACTTATTGCAAAAATTTATTAGCCATCGAAACCAAGTACTACACGCATGCACCTAGGGGGAGGTTGGTAGGAGTTAACCATCGCGCGCCCCCGACCTCCACACAAAGGATGACACTCAATAAATAAATCATGCTCCAACTTCGTCACATAACGGTTCACCATACGTGCATGCTACGGGAATCAAAAACCTCAACACAAGTATTTCTACAATACACAACTACCCACTAGCATGAATCTAATATCACCATCTTTATATCGCAAAACTATTGCAAGAAATCAAACATATCATATTCAGCGATCTACAAGTTTATGTAGGATTTTATGACTAACCATGTGAATGACCAATTCCTGTCAACTCTCTAAATAGATATAAGTGAAGCAAGAGAGTTTTAATTCTTTCTACAAAAGTTATTCCCACGCTCTAACAAATATAAATGAAGCAAAAGAGCATTCTACAAATGGCGGTTTCCTATGTGAGGAGAGACAGGCAATCCAAACTTCAAATGATGTAAGTGAGGCACATGAAGTATTCTATAAAGCCATACTCAAAAGATATAAGTGAAGTGCAAAGAGCATTCTATAAATCAACCAAGGACTATCTCATACCAGCATGGTGCATAAAAGAAAAGGTGAAAACTAAATGCAAAAGACGCTCCAAGATCTGCACATATCACATAAATGAAACGAATCTGAAAACATACCGATACTTGTTGAAGAAAGAGGGGATGCCTTCCGGGGCATCCCCAAGCTTAGACGCTTGAGTCTCCTTGAATATTTACTTGGAGTGCCTTGGGCATCCCCAAGCTTGAGCTCTTGCCTCTCCTTCTTCTCCTCACATCGAGACCTCCTCGATCTTCGAACACTTCATCCACACAAAACTTCAACAGAAAACTCGGTAAGATCCGTTAGTATAATAAAGCAAATCACTACTCTAAGTACTATTGAAAACCAATTCATATTTTGTTTTTGCATTTTATCTACTGTAATATAACTTTTCCATGGCTTAATCCACTGATAGAAATTGATAGTTTCATCAAAACAAGCAAACTATGCATCAAAAACAGAATTTGTCTAAAACAGAACAATCTGTAATAATCTGAACATTCACCATACTTCTGATATTTGAAAAATTCTTCAAAAATTAGGAAAAATAAACAATTTGTATATAAATACAGTGCAAAAAGTTCCAGAACCATTTGACGTTCCAGCCAAAAATGTAAAATCGCGCACTACAGCCAAAGTTTCTGTCCTGCACCACACAAACCAACAAGCATTGTAAACATCCTAAAGGCAAACCTTGGAACATTATTTTTATAATACAATAGAATTGTACAAGGGGATAATTATTTGTGTTGAAAAGTTTCTGTAATTAAGATTCACAAAGTTTCCATGGGCATGAAAAAGTACAAGGACGTCCCCCACTTTCACAATGCTCGTCTATCTCACTTTCACTTTTCTTTTTGAAAAGTTTTAGGTTCCCCTCTTTAATTTTTTTTGTTTTTAAACTTTATAAAAGCACACAACAGAAATAAATGACTCTCTAAAACTTCCGGGTACTCTCCCTTGCAGCGCTTTCTTTAAATCCATTAAGCTAGGCATATAGTGCTCAAGTAATGGATCCACCCGGATCCCAAGGTATATCAAAGCCAATTTAAATTAGCAATGATTTGGCATTTAGTAGTGAGCACAAAGTGATATGTGTCATGCAAGAACGAAGTCTAACTCTCTTCCTATGCATAGGCATGTCATACAAGAACAATTCATGCACATCAAGTAAAGGCCAATGCATAGTATAAGCAGTTTCTTGCAATTTTATCATGTTGGAAACATAGAGAGGCGGAGATGGAGTTCCTCTCTCATAATAATTGCAAGTAGGAGCAGCAAGCACATGCATATTATATTTATAAAAATCATCATGTGTAACAGAAAAAGGCAACCCATCAATATAATCCTTAATAAGTGCAAACTTCTCCAATATAGTGTAGTTTGGAGAATTCAAAAAGATAATAGGACTATCATGTTTGGGTGCAATAGCAACCATCTCATGTTTAACATAAGGAACTATAGCAAGTTCATCTCCATAAGCATAATTCATATTGGCATCTTGGCCACAAGCATAGCAAGCATCATCAAAAAGGGATATTTCAAAAGAATCAATGGGATCATAACAATCATTATAGCATTCATGCTTCGGTAAGCACGAAGGGAAATTAAACAATGTATGAGTTGAAGAGTTACTCTCATTAGAAGGTGGGCACGGGTAGCTAATCCGCTCTTCCTCCTTTTGTTCTTTGATGTCCTCGTTATCTTTTTCATCTAATGAGCTCACAATGTCATCAGTTCCTTCTTCCATAGTTTCCTGCAAAATATTAGTCTCTTCTTGCACAGCGGAGACTTTCTCAATAAACACATCAATATTGGAGTTATATTCATAATTCAAATAGCAATATTTCAATATAGCAAGATTTTCAGGCATAGAAACATCATCATCAAAAGCATCATTCTTTTTAAACGGAGATTCAATTTCATAAGCACCCTTAAAAGCGACAAATTCTTCTATTTGTTCTGCATCATAATAATCATATATACCATTAACATAAGAAGCTAAGGATTCATTATCATTAAATTTGCATGAAAAGGGAAGGTATGGAGTCTTCATCCTAGAGCAACAAGTATAATCATATCTCAAGCATAGTTGCCGAGCATACCAATGCAACAAATGAATTTGATCCAATAACAGTTTCCCTTTTGTGTCAAGCGATAATCCCTAAAGTATTCACATTGATCCAACATCTCACAACAAGTTTCAGCACTTAACAGCCACATGCACTTTTGCAACAGAGATTAACATGGCAATATGACACCTAACATGAATGCTACAGCAACCATCATGTAGAGCACTTCACAATGAACATTTTGACATATCATATGCTCCATTTGGACCAACATGCACAAAGTTATCACATCTCAAACATGGCAACAATTTTACACGGACAACTAGTTACAGCAACATGCACTCTTGCCACGAAGATTAAGTCAACAAGATGAACTATAACATGCTTGAAACTGGTACTAACATGTAGAGCACGACGAGACGAACATTTGAATATATCATTTGCTCAAAACGGACCAACACACAAAAAGTTACATCACTAACAAACATGCAACATATTTACACTAAACATAGACTTAGCCATAATTCCAGAAAAAAACACATGAGCGCAATATAGCAATTCAACGCACGGGCGAGGCTTAGGGCTGAGGCTCACCCACTGGGCTCGGCCCAAGGAAAAGAAGAAGCAGCAGGCCGGGGCTGACTGGGCCTCGCGGTGGGCCCAGCGAGGCCGGCCCACGAGAGCGACGGAGGCGGCCTTCGTCCCCCGATCCCGATCGGGATCGGCGAGGCAACCGCGACGACGGCGACGCGGCGGAGTGCCAGCCGGCGGCGGCGACGGGCGCCGGAGGAGGCGAATGGCGGCGGGCGGTGGAGGAGGCGGCCGGCAGCGGGCGCGCGGCGGCGGATCCGGCCAGGCGGCGACAGCGGCGGAGCATGGCGGCGCACGCCGGGGGATCCAGCCGGGCGGCAGAGGGTGGCGAGGTGGCGCGCTCGCCGGCGGGAGCGGCCGAGCCTCGGCGGCGGGAGCGGGCGCTGGGCGGCGGAGTGCTAGATCATCACACTTCTATTTACTTACAACTCGATACTAGAACAAAAATATGACTCTATATGAATGGCTCCGGCGGTGTACCGGGATGTGCAATGATCTAGCGTAGCAATGACATCAAAAAACGGACAAGCCATGGAAACATCATGCTAGCTATCTTACGATCATGCAAGGAAATATGACAATGATGTTGCGTGTCATAATAAACGGAACGGTGGAGTTACATGGCAATATATCTCAGAATGGCTATGGAAATGCCATGATAGGTAGGTATGGTGGTTGTTTTGAGGAAGGTATATGGTGGGTGTATGGTACCGGCGAAAGTTGCACGGTACAAGAGAGGCTAGCAATGGTGGAAGGGTGAGAGTGCGTATAATCCATGGACTCAACATTAGTCATAAAGAACTCACATACTTATTGCAAAATTTTATTAGCCATCGAAACCAAGTACTACACGCATCCTCCTAGGGGGGAGGTTGGTAGGATTTAACATCGCGCGCCCCCGACCTCCACACAAAGTATGACACTCAATAAATAAATCATGCTCCAACTTCGTCACATAACGGTTCACCATACGTGCATGCTACGGGAATCACAAAACTCAACACAAGTATTTCTACAATCCACAACTACCCACTAGCATGACTCTAATATCACCATCTTTATATCGCAAAACTATTGCAAGGAATCAAACATATCATATTCAGCGATCTACAAGTTTATGTAGGATTTTATGACTAACCATGTGAATGACCAATTCATGTCAACTCTCTAAATAGATATAAGTGAAGCAAGAGAGTTTTAATTCTTTCTACAAAAGTTATGCCCACGCCCTAACAATTATAAGTGAAGCAAAAGAGCATTCTACAAATGGCGGTTTTCTATGTGAAGAGAAACAGGCAATCCAAACTTCAAATGAAAGTGAAGCACATGAAGTATTCTATAAAGCCATACTCAAAAGATATAAGTGAAGTGCAAAGAGCATTCTATTAATTAACCAAGGACTATCTCATACCAGCATGGTGCATTTATTAAAAGGAAAAATAGAAAGCACACGACGCTCCAAGAGTTGCACATATCACATGAATGAAACGAATCTGAAAACATACCGATACTTGTTGAAGAAAGAGGAGATGCCTTCCGGGGCATCCCCAAGCTTAGACGCTTGAGTCTCCTTGAATATTTACTTGGGGTGCCTTGGGCATCCCCAAGCTTGAGCTCTTGCCTCTCCTTCTTCTCCTCACATCGAGACTTCCTCGATCTTCGAACACTTCATCCACACAAAACTTCAACAGAAAACTCGGTAAGATCCGTTAGTATAATAAAGAGAATCACTACTCTAAGTACTGTTTCAAACCAATTCATATTTTGTTTTTGCATTATATCTACTGTAATATAACTTTTCCATGGCTTAATCCACTGATAGCAATTGATAGTTTCATCAAAACAAGCAAACTATGCATCAAAAACAGAATCTGACTAAAATAGAACAGTCTGTAATAATCTGAACATTGACCATACTTAAGATACTTGAAAAATTCTGCCAAAATTAGGAAAAATCAACAATTTGTATACAAAGACAGTGCAAAAAGTTTCAGAACCATTTGACGTTCCAGCAAAAAAAGTAAAATCACGCACCACAGCCAAAGTTTCTGTCCTGCACCGCACAAACCAACAAGCATTGTAAACATCCTAAAGGCAAACCTTGGCACATTATTTTTATAATACAATGGAATTGTACAAGGGGATAATTATTTTTGATGAAAAGTTTCTGTAATTCAATATTTGCAAAGTTTCCATGGGCATGAACAAAGTTCAAGGAGCTCCCCCATTTCAACGGTGCTCGTCCTTCTTACTTTCACTTGTCTTTTAGAAAAAGTTTTAGGTTCCCCTCTTTATTTTTTTTATTTTATTAAACTTTATAAAAGCACAAAACAGAAATAAATGACTCTCTAAAACTTCCGGGTTGTCTCCCTGGCAGCGCTTTCTTTAAAGCCATTAAGCTAGGCATATAGTGCTCAAGTAATGTATCCACCCGGATCCCAAGGTATATCAAAGCCAATTTTAATTCGCAATGATTTGACATTTAGTAGTGAGCACAAAGTGATATGTGCCATGAAACAATGAAGTCTAACTCTCCTCCTATGCATAGGCATGTCATACAAGAACAATTCATGCACATCAATTAAAGGCCAATGCACAGTATAAGCAGTTCCTTGCAATTTTATCATGTTGGAAACATAGAGAGGCGGAGATGTAGTTCCTCTCTCATAATAATTTCAAGTAGGATCAGCAAGCACATGCATATTATATTCATCAAAATCATCATGTTTAACGGGAAAAGGTAACCCATCAATATAATCCTTAATAAGTGCAAACTTCTCCTATATAGTGTAGTTTGGAGAACTCAAAAAGATAATAGGACTATCATGCGTGGGTGCAATAGCAACAATCTCATGTTTAACATAATGAACTATAGCAAGTTCATCTCCATAAGCATAATTCATATTGGCATCTTGGCCACAAGCA
>LR738713.1:147903610-147919270 GCA_902687465.1 Secale cereale | reverse complement strand
AAAAAGAGATATTTCAAAAGAATCAACGGGATCATAGCAATCATCATAGCATTCATCCTTCGGTAAGCGCGAAGGGAAATTAAACAATGTATGGGATAAAGAGTTGCTCTCATTAGAAGGTGGGCACAGGTGGTCAATCTGCTCTTCCTCCTTTTGTTCTTCGCTCTCCTCCTCATCTTTTTCATCCATTGAGCTCACAATGTCATTAATTTATTCTTCCATGGACTCCTGCAAAATATTAGTCTCTTCTTGGACAGCGGAAACCTTCTCAATAAACGCATCAATATTGGAGTTATATTCATAATTCAAATAGCAATATTTCAATATAGCAAGATTTTCAGGCCTAGAAACATCATCATCAAAAGCATCATTCTTTTTAAACAGAGATTCAATTTCATAAGCACCCTTAAAAGCAATGAATTCTTCTATTTGTTCCACATCATAATAATCATATATACCATTAGCATAAGAAGCTAAGGTTTCATTATCATTAAATTTGCATGAAAAGGGAAGGTGTGGAGCCTTCATGCTACATCAACAAGTATAATCATATCTCAAGCATAGTTGCCGAGCATACCAATGCAACAAATGAATTTGATCCCATAACAGTTTCCCTTTTTGTGTCAAGCGATAATCCCTAAAGTATTCACGTTGATCCAACGTTACTCCCATTACATAGTTGAATGGGGTTTTCTCAGGATTATCAAAGTAGTACATAATATCTTTCACATAATTTGCATCAAGGGTTTTAGGAGGTTCCCCATCTCCATGAGTAGCAAGTACACATAAGTTTTTTGGTATTTCGTGCTCCATATCCATAACTAAAGATAGGGAACAACTTAGAATAGCAAATAAAATCTAGTTAGTGATAAAGCAAACAAGCACACACGAGAATATTCACCCCACGCTATTGCTCCCCGGCAACAGCGCCAGAAAAAGGTCTTGATAACCCACAAGTGAAAGGATCAGTTGTAGCCTCTTTCGATAAGTAAGAGTGTCGAACCCAACAAGGAGCTAAAGGCAGAACAATATTCCCTCAAGTTCTATCGACCACCGATACAACTCTACGCACGCTTAACGTTTACTTTACCTAGAACAAGTATGAAACTAGAAGTACTTTGTAGTTTTTGTTGGATAGGTTTGCAAGAATTTAAAGAGCACGCAAATAAAACTAGGGGCTGTTAAGACAAGGAAGCAATAAAGTTAATGATAGCGAGTGTGGAAAAGTGGTGGTAGGAGTTGTGAAATTGCCCCTAAGCAATTGACTACATTACTAGACCGATAGCAAGTTTTATGTGGGAGAGGCCACTGCTAGCATGTCATCCTTTACTTGGAATTCTATGAACTTATGATTGGAACAATTAGCAAGCATCCGCAACTACTAACGTTCATTAAGGTAAAACCCAACCATAGCATTATGATATATTGGCCCCCCTTCAATCCCGTATGCATCAATTTCTATGCTAGGTTGAAGCTTCTGTCACTCTTGCCCACCAATACGTAGTCCTATCAACATACAACTAACCCTATGGTGTGATCCACGCGCGCGCTCATATGATGGGTACCAAAGGACAGCAACATAACATAGCAATTCACCAATCACCGATAGGACAACGATAATCTACTCAGACATCATAGTATGGCAACACATCATTGGATAATAATATGAATCATAAAGCACCATGTTCGAGTAGAGTGTACAGCGGGTTGCGGGAGACTGGACCGCTGTAGATAGATGGGGGAAGGTGATGGAGATGTTGGTAAAGATGACGGAGGTGTTGGTATAGATCGCCGTCACACGATGATGGCCCCGGTGGCACTCCGGTGCCACCGGAAGAGAGGGGGAGAGAGCCCCCCTCCTTCTTCTTCTTCTTCCTTGACCTTCTCCCTAGGTGGGAGAAGGGTTTCCCCTCTGGTCCATGGCCTCCATGGCGGCGGAGGGGCAAGAGCCCCTTCGAGATTGGATCTGTCTCTCTATCTCTCTCTATTTTTGCGTTCCCAGATTCTGGCCCTTGACCGTTTCTTAAATTCCCAGAGATCCGTAACTCCGATTGGGCTCATCTTCTGACACGATTTTTATCCGGATATTAGCTTTCTTGCGGCGAAAGAAGGGCATCAACCGCCTTACGGTGTGGGCCACGAGGGCCCAGGGCGCGCCCCCCTTCCCAGGGCGCGCCCCCTACCTCGTGGCCCACTCGGTCATCGTTTCATGTTGGTTCCTCTTCCCAAAATTCACATATATACCAAAAAAATCTCCGTCCGTTTTTATTCCATTTGGACTCCATTTGATATGAATATTCTGCAAAACAAAAAATGCCACAAACAGGAACTGGCACTGGGCACTGGATCAATATGTTAGTCCCAAAAATAGTATAAGAAGTTGCCAAAAGTGTATGAAAGTTGCAGAATATTGACATGGAACAATAAGAAATTATAGATACAACGGAGACGTATCATGACTCTATGTGAATGCCTCCGGCGGTGTACCGGGATGTGCAATGATCTAGCGTAGCACTGACATCAAAAAACGGACAAGCCAGGGAAACATCATGCTAGCTATCTTACGATCATGCAAGGCAATATGACAATGATGGTGTGTGTCATAATAAAAGGAATGGTGGAGATACATGGCAATATATCTTGGAATGGCGATGGAAATGCCATAATAGGTAGGTATGGTGGCTATTTTGAGGAATGTATATGGTGGGTGTATGATACCGGCGAAAGTTGCGCGGTACAAGAGAGGCTAGCAATGGTGGAAGGGTGAGAGTGCGTATAATCCATGGACTCAACATTAATCATAAAGAACTCACACACTTATTGCAAAAATTTATTAGCCATCGAAACCAAGTACTACACGCATGCTCCTAGGGGGAGGTTGGTAGGAGTTAACCATCGCGCGCCCCCGACCTCCACACAAAGGATGACACTCAATAAATAAATCATGCTCCAACTTCGTCACATAACGGTTCACCATACGTGCATGCTACGGGAATCACAAACCTCAACACAAGTATTTCTACAATCCACAACTACCCACTAGCATGAATCTAATATCACCATCTTTATATCGCAAAACTATTGCAAGAAATCAAACATATCATATTCAGCGATCTACAAGTTTCTGTAGGATTTCATGACTAACCATGTGAATGACCAATTCCTGTCAACTCTCTAAATAGATATAAGTGAAGCAAGAGAGTTTTAATTCTTTCTACAAAAGTTATTCCCACGCTCTAACAAATATAAATGAAGCAAAAGAGCATTCTACAAATGGCGGTTTCCTATGTGAGGAGAGATAGGCAATCCAAACTTCAAATGATGTAAGTGAAGCACATGAAGTATTCTATAAAGCCATACTCAAAAGATATAAGTGAAGTGCAAAGAGCATTCTATAAATCAACCAAGGACTATCTCATACCAGCATGGTGCATAAAAGAAAAGGTGAAAACTAAATGCAAAAGACGCTCCAAGATCTGCACATATAACATGAATGAAACGAATCCGAAAACATACCGATACTTGTTGAAGAAAGAGGGGATGCCTTCCGGGGCATCCCCAAGCTTAGACGCTCGAGTCTCCTTGAATATTTACTTGGAGTGCTTTGGGCATCCCCAAGCTTGAGCTCTTGCCTCTCCTTCTTCTCCTCACATCGAGACCTCCTCGATTTTCGAACACTTCATCCACACAAAACTTCAATAGAAAATTCGGTAAGATCCGTTAGTATAATAAAGCAAATCACTACTCTAAGTACTATTGAAAACCAATTCATATTTTGTTTTTGCATTTTAGATACTGTAATATAACTTTTCCATGGCTTAATCCACTGATAGAAATTGATAGTTTCATCAAAACAAGCAAACTATGCATCAAAAACAGAATTTGTCTAAAACAGAACAGTCTGTAATAAGCTGAACATTCACCATACTTCTGATATTTGAAAACTTCTTCCAAAATTATTAAAAATAAACAATTTGTATATAAATACAGTGCAAAAAGTTTCAGAACCATTTGACGTTCCAGCCAAAAATGTAAAATCGCGCACTACAGCCAAAGTTTCTGTCCTGCACCACACAAACCAACAAGCATTGTAAACATCCTAAAGGCAAACCTTGGCACATTATTTTTATAATACAATAGAATTGTACAAGGGGATAATTATTTGTGTTGAAAAGTTTCTGTAATTAAGATTCACAAAGTTTCCATGGGCATGAACAAAGTTCAAGGACGTCCCCCACTTTCACAATGCTCGTCTATCTCACTTTCACTTTTCTTTTTGAAAAGTTTTAGGTTCCCCTCTTTATTTTTTTGTTTTTAAACTTTATAAAAGCACACAACAGAAATAAATGACTCTCTAAAACTTCCGGGTACTCTCCCTTGCAGCGCTTTCTTTAAATCCATTAAGCTAGGCATATAGTGCTCATGTAATGGATCCACCCGGATCCCAAGGTATATCAAAGCCAATTTTAATTAGCAATGATTTGGCATTTAGTAGTGAGCACAAAGTGATATGTGTCATGCAAGAACGAAGTCTAACTCTCTTCCTATGCATAGGCATGTCATACAAGAACAATTCATGCACATCAAGTAAAGGCCAATGCATAGTATAAGCAGTTTCTTGCAATTTTATCATGTTGGAAACATAGAGAGGCGGAGATGTAGTTCCTCTCTCATAATAATTGCAAGTAGGAGCAGCAAGCACATGCATATTATATTTATAAAAATCATCATGTGTAACAGAAAAAGGCAACCCATCAATATAATCCTTAATAAGTGCAAACTTCTCCAATATAGTGTAGTCTGGAGAATTCAAAAAGATAATAGGACTATCATGTTTGGGTGCAATAGCAACTATCTCATGTTTAACATAAGGAACTATAGCAAGTTCATCTCCATAAGCATAATTCATATTGGCATCTTGGCCACAAGCATAGCAAGCATCATCAAAAAGGGATATTTCAAAAGAATCAATGGGATCATAACAATCATCATAGCATTCATGCTTCGGTAAGCACGAAGGGAAATTAAACAATGTATGAGTTGAAGAGTTACTCTCATTAGAAGGTGGGCACGGGTAGCTAATCCGCTCTTCCTCCTTTTGTTCTTTGTTGTCCTCGTTATCTTTTTCATCTAATGAGCTCGCAATGTCATCAGTTCCTTCTTCCATAGTTTCCTGCAAAATATTAGTCTCTTCTTGGACAGCGGAGACTTTCTCAATAAATGCATCAATATTGGAGTTATATTCATAATTCAAATAAAAATATTTCAATATAGCAAGATTTTCAGGCATAGAAACATCATCATCAAAAGCATCATTCTTTTTAAACAGAGATTCAATTTCATAAGCACCCTTAAAAGCGACAAATTCTTCTATTTGTTCTGCATCATAATAATCATATATACCATTAACATAAGAAGCTAAGGTTTCATTATCATTAAATTTGCATGAAAAGGGAAGGTATGGAGCCTTCATCCTAGAGCAACAAGTATAATCATATCTCAAGCATAGTTGCCGAGCATACCAATGCAACAAATGAATTTGATCCCATAACAGTTTCCCTTTTGTGTCAAGCGATAATCCCTAAAAGTATTCGCATTGATCCAACGTTACTCCCATTACATAGTTGAATGGGGTTTTATCAGGATTATCAAAGTAGTACATAATATATTTCACATAATGAGCATCGAGGGTTTTAGGAGGTTCCCCATCTCCATGAGTAGCAAGTACACCTAAGTTTTTTGGTATTTCGTGTTCAATATCCATAACTAAAGATAGAGAACAACTTAGAAAAACAAATAAAATCTACTTAGTGATAAAGCAAACAAGCACACACGAGAATATTCACCCCACGCTATTGCTCCCCGGCAACGGCGCCAGAAAAAGGTCTTGATAACCCACAAGTGTAGGGGATAAGTTGTAGCCTCTTTCGATAAGTAAGAGTGTCGAAGCCAACGAGGAGCTAAAGGCAGAACAAATATTCCCTCAAGTTCTATCGACCACCGATACAACTCTACGCACGCTTGACATTTACTTTACCTAGAACAAGTATGAAACTAGAAGTACTTTGTAGTTTCTGTGGGATAGGATTGCAAGAATAAAAAGAGCACGTTAATAAAACTAGGGGCTGTTAAGATAAAGAAGCAATAAAGTTAGTGATAGCGAGTGTGGAAAAGTGGTGGTAGGAGTTGCAAAATTGCCCCTAAGCAATTGACTACGTTACTAGACCGATAGCAAGTTTTATGTGGGAGAGGCCACTGCTTAGCATGTCATCCCTTACTTGGAATTATATGCACTTATGATTGGAAATATTAGCAAGCATCCGCAACTACTAACATTCATTAAGGTAAAACCCAACCATAGCATTAAGATATATTGGTCCCCCTTCAATCCCGTATGCATCAATTTCTACGCTAGGTTGAAGGTTCTGTCACTCTTGCCCTCCAATACGTAGTCCTATCTACATACAACTAACCCTATGGTGTGATCCACGCGCGCGCTCATATGATGGCCACCAAAGGACAGTAACATAACCACAAGCAATTTAAATCAATCATAGCAATTCACCAATCGCCGATAGGATAACGATAATCTACTCAGACATCATAGGATGGCAACACATCATTGGATAATAATATGAAGCATAAAGCACCATGTTCAAGTAGAGGGTACAGAGGGTTGCGGGAGAGTGGACCGCTGTAGATAGATGGGGGAAGGTGATGGAGATGTTCGTGAAGATGACGGAGGTGTTGGTGTAGATCGTCGTCACACGATGATGGCCCCGGTGGCACTCCGGTGCCACAGGAAGCGAGGGGGAGAGAGAGGCCCCCTCCTTCTTCTTCTTCCTTGACCTTCTCTATAGGTGGGAGAAGGGTTTCCCCTCTGGTCCATGGCCTCCATGGCGGCGGAGGGGCGAGAACCCCTCCGAGATTGGATATGTCTCTCTGTCTCTCTCTATTTCTGCCTTCCCATATTCTGGCCCTTCACCGTTTCTTAAATTCCCAGAGATCCGTAACTCCGATTGGGCTGATTTTTTGACACGATTTTTATCCAGATATTAGCTTTCTTGTGACGAAATAAGGGCATCAACCGCCTTACGGTGTAGCCACGAGGGCCCAGGGTGCGCCCCCCTTCCCAGGGCGCGCCCCCTACCTCGTGGCCCACTCGGGCATCGTTTCATGTTGGTTCCGCTTCCCAAAATTCACATATATACCAAAAACATCTACATCCGTTTTTATTCCATTTCGACTCCGTTTGATATGGATATTCTGCGAAACAAAAAACATGCAACAAACAGGAACTGGCACTAGGCACTGGATCAATATGTTAGTCCCAAAAAATAGTATAAAAAGTTGCCAAAAGTATATGAAAGTTGTAGAATATTGGCATGGAACAATCAAAAATTATAGATACGACGGAGAGGTATCATTGTTGATGAGGAACAATCTCTGCAGGGCTTCGCCAAGCACTACAGAAACTAGATGGAGGATAAACTAGAGGGTCGGGGTTGTCGGCACACGGCTTGGTGTATCTTGATGTGTTCCAAGTGCTAGCCATGCCCCTCTATTTATATGTTGAGCCCTGGGGTCGTAACTTGGAGCAAAAGCCTCCTCAAAGTCGGTTTTGCCCGAAAGGCAAGAGTCCCACTCAGACTCCAGGGTCTCCGGCATTTGGCCCCCTGGCCTCCACAAAACACCTTTTGCACCAACTTAATGCCCTGTGGGCTTGACCCCTTGGCCTAACCATATCATCCTATATATCAATCTTTACCTCCGGATCATTCTGGATCTCCTCTTCATGTCTGTGATCTCATCCGGGACTCTGAACAACATTCGGTCACCAACATATAAAACTCATTCAATACTATATCGTCAACGAAATGTTAAGCATGCGGACCCTACTGGTTCGAGAACTATGTAGACATGATAGAGACATCTCTCCGGTCAATAACCAATAGCGGAACCTGGATGCCCATATTGGCTCCTACATATTCTACAAAGATCTTTATCAGTCGAACCGCATAACAAGATATGTTGTTCCCTTTGTCATCGGTATGTTACTTGCCCGAGATTCGATCATCGGTATCATCATACCTAGTTCAATCTCGTCACCGGCAAGTCTCTTTACTCGTTCCATAATACATCATCTCGTGACTAACTCATTAGTCATTTGCTTGCAAGGCTTATTGTGATGTGTATTACCGAGAGGGCCCGGAGATACCTCTCCGACACTCGGAGTGACAAATCCTAATCTTGATCTATGCCAACACCACAAACACTTTCGGAAACACCTGTAGAGCATCTTTATAATCACCTGGTTACGTTGTGACGTTTGATAGCACACAAGGTGTTCCTCCGGTATATGGGAGTTGCATTATCTCATAGTCGGAGGAACATGTATAAGTCATGAAGAAAGCAATAGCAATAAAACTAAACGATCATAGTTTCTAAGCTAACGGATGGGTCTTGTCCATCACATCACTCTCCTAATGATGTGATCCCGTTGATCAAATGACAACTCATGTCTATTGTTAGGAAACATAACCATCTTTGATCAATGAGCTAGTCTAGTAGAGGCATACTAGGGACACTCTGTTTTGTCTATGTATTCACACATGTACTAAGTTTCCGGTTAATACAATTCTAGCATGAATAATGAACATTCATCATGATATAAGGAAATATAAATAACAACTTTATTATTGCCTCTAGGGCATATTTCCTTCAGTCTCCCACTTGCACTAGAGTCAATAATCCAGTTCACATCGCCATGTGATTTAACACCGATAGTTCACATCATTATGTGAATAACACCCAAAGTTCACATCTCCATGTGACCAACACCCAAAGGGTTTACTAGAGTCAATAATCTAGTCCACATCGCCATGTGATTAACACCCAAAGAGTACTTAAAGTGTGACCATGTTTTGCTTCGTGAGAGAAGTTTAGTCAACGGGTCTGTCACATTCAGATCCGTATGTATTTCGCAAATTTCTATGTCTACAAATCTCTACATGGAGCTAATCTAGCTAATTGCTCCCACTTTCAATACGCATCCAGATTTATACTTAGAGTCATCTGGATTAGTGTCAAAGCTTGCATCAGGGTAACTCTTTACGACGAACTCTTTATCACCTCCATAATCGAGAAATTTTTCCTTAGTCCTCTAGTTACTAAAGATAATTTTGACCACTATCCGGTGATCTAGTCCTCGATCACTATTGTACCTCCTTGCCAAACTCATGGCAAGGTACACAACAGGTTTGGTACACAGTATGTCATACTTTATAGAACCTATGGCTGAGGCATAGGGAATGACTTTCATTCTCTCTATATTTCTCTGGCGTGGTCAGGCTTTGAGTCTTACTCAACTTCACACCTTACAAATCAGGCAAGAACTCCTTCTTTGACTGATCCATTTTGAACTACTTCAAAATCTTATCAAGGTATGTACTCATCGAAAGTCTTATCAAGCGTCTTGATCTATCTTAATAGATCTTGATGCCCAATATGTAAGCAACTTCACCCAGGTCTTTCTTTGAAAAACTCATTTCAAACACTCCTTTATGCTTTCCAGAATATTCTACATTATTTCTGATCAACAATATGTCATTCACATATACTTATCAGAAAGGCAATAGTGCTCCCACTCACTTTCTTGTAAATACAGGCTTCACCGCAAGTCTGTATAAAACTATATGCTTTGATCAATTTATCAAAGCGTATATTCCAACTCCGAGATGCTTGCACCAGTCCATAGATGGATCGCTGGAGCTTGCACATTTTGTTAGCACCTTTAGGATTGACAAAACCTTCTGGTTGCATCATATACAACTCTTCTTTAATAAATCCATTAAACAACGTAATTTTGTTATCAATTTGCCAGATTTCATAAAAATGCAGCAATTGGTAACATGATTCGGACAGACTTAAGCACCGCTACGAGTGAGAAAATCTCATCGTAGTCAACACCTTGAACTTGTCGAAAACCTTTCGCAACAAGTCAAGCTTCGTAGACAGTAACATTACCGTCGGCGTCGGTCTTCCTCTTGAAGATCCATTTATTTTCAATGGCTTGCCGATCATCGGACAAGTCAACCAAAGTCCACACTTTGTTCTCATACATGGATCCCATCTCAGATTTTATGGCCTCAAGCCATTTTGCGGAATCTGGGCTCATCATCGCTTCATCATAGTTCGTAGGTTCATCATGGTCTAGTAACATGACTTCCAGAATCGGGTTTCCGTACCACTCTGGCGCGGAACATACTCTGGTTGATCTACGAAGTTTAGCAGTGACTTGATCTGAAGTTTCACGATCATCATCAGGAGCTTCTTCACTAATTGGTGTAGGAATCACTGGAACTAGTTTCTGTGATGTACTACTATCCAATTCGGGAGAAGGTACAATTACCTCATCAAGTTCCACTTTCCTCCCACTCAATTCTTTCAGGAGAAACTCCTTCTCTCGAAAGGATCCATTCTTAGCAGCGAATATCTTGCCTTCGGATCTGTGATAGAAGGTGTACCCAACAGTCTCCTTTGGGTATCCTATGAAGACACATTTCTCCGACTTAGGTTCGAGCTTATCAGGTTGAAGTTTTTTCACATAAGCATCGCAGCCCCAAACTTTAAGAAATGACAACTTTGGTTTCTTGCCAAACCACAGTTTATAAGGCGTCATCTCAACGGATTTAGATGTTGCCCTATTTAACGTGAATGCAGTTGTCTCTGATGCATAACCCAAAACGATAGTGCTAAATCGGTAAGAGACATCATAGGCCGCACCATATCTAATAAAGTACGATTACGATGTTCAGACACATCATTACGATGTGGTGTTCCGGGTGGCGTGAGTTGTGAAACTATTCCACATTGTTTCAAATGAAGACCAAACTCATAACTCAAATATTCACCTCCACGATCAGATCGTAGAAACTTTATTTTCTTGTTACGATGATTCTCTACTTCACTCTGAAATTCTTTGAACTTCTCAAATGTTTCAGACTTGCTTCATCAAGTATATATACCCATATCAGCTCAAATCATCAGTGAAGGCCAGAAAATAACGATACCCGCCGCGAGCTTCAACACTAATCGGTCCACATACATCAATATGTATGATTTCCAACAAATCTGTTGCTCGCTCCATTGTTCCGGAGAACGGAGTTTTAGTCATCTTGCCCATGATGCATGGTTCGCAAGCACCAAGTGATTCATAATCAAGTGATTCCAAAAGTCCATCACTATGGAGTTTCTTCATACGCTTTACACCAATATGACCTAAACGACAGTGCCACAAATAAGTTGCAATATCATTATTAACCTTGCATCTTTTGGCTTCAATATTATGAATATGTGTATCACTACGATCGAGATCCAACAAACTATTTCCATTGGGTGTAGGACCATCGAAGGCTTTATTCATGTAAACAGAATAACAATTATTCTATGACTTTAAATGAATAACCGTATTGCAACAAACATGATAAAATCATATTCATGCTCAATGTAAGTGCCAAATAACATTTATTTAGGTTCTACACCAATCCTGAAAGTATAGGGAGTGTGCGATGATGATCATATCAATCTTGGAACCACTTCCAACACACATCGTCACTTCACCTTTAACTAGTCTTTGTTCATTCTGCAACTCTCGTTTCGAGTTACTAATTTTAGCAACTAAACCGGTATCAAATACCCAGGGGTTGCTATGAACACTAGTAAAGTACACATCAATAATCTGTATATCACATATACCTTTGTTCACTTTTCCATCCTTCTTATCCGCCAAGTATCTAGGGCAGTTCCACTTCTAGTGACTATTTCCTTTGCAATAGAAGCACTTAGTTTCGGGCTTGAGTTTAGCTTTGGGTTTCTTCACGGGAGTGACAACTTGCTTGTCATTCTTCTTGAAGTTCCCCTTCTATCCCTTTGCCCTTTACTTGAAACAAGTGGTCTTGTTAACCATCAACACTTGATGCTCTTTCTTGATTCCTACCTTCGCCGATTTCAGCATCGCGAAGAGCTCGGGAATTACTTTTGTCATCCCTTGCATATTATAGTTCATCACGAAGTTCTACTAACTTGGTGATAGTGACTAGAGAACTTTGTCAATTACTATCTTATCTGGAAGATTAACTCCCACTTGATTGAAGCAATTGTAGTACCCAGACAATTTGAGCACATGCTCACTGGTTGAGCTATTCTCATCCATCTTGTAGGCAATGTATTGTCAGAGGTCTTATACCTCTCGACACGGGCATGAGTATGAAATACTAATTTCAACTCCTGGAACATCTCATATGCTCCGTGGCGTTCAAAACATTTTTGAAGTCCCGGTTCTAAGCCGTAAAGCATGGTGCACTAAACTATCAAGTAGTCATCATACCGAGCTTTTGTCAAAACGTTCATAACGTCTGCATCTGCTCCTGCAATAGGTCTGTCACCTAGCGGTGCATCAAGGACATAATTCTTCTGTGCAGCATGAGGAAAATCCTCAGATCACGGAACAAGTCCGCATCATTGCTACTAACATCTTTCAACTTAGTTTTCTCTAGGAACATATAAAAATAAACGGGGAGCTACATCGCGAGCTATTAATCTACAACATAGATATGCTAATACTACCAGGACTAAGTTCATGATAAATTAAAGTTCAATTAATCAAATTACTAAAGAACTCCCACTTAGATAGACATCCCTCTAGTCATCTAAATGATCACGTGATCCAAATCAACTAAACCATGGCCGATCATCATGTGAGATGTAGTAGTTTTCAATGGTGAACATCTTATGTTGATCATATCTACTATATGATTCACGCTCGACCTTTCGGTCTCCAGTGTTCCGAGGCCATATCTACATATGCTAGGCTCGTCAAGTTTAACCCGAGTATTCTGCATGTGCAAAAACGGGCTTGCACCCGTTGTATGTGAACGTAGAGCTTATCACACCCGATCATCACGTGGTGTCTCGACACGAAGAACTGTCGCAACGGTGCATTCTCAGGGAGAATACTTGTACCTTGAAATTTTGTAAGGGATCATCTTATAATGCTACCGTCGATCTAAGAAAAATAAGATGCATAAAAGATAAACATCACATGCAATCAATATAAGTGATATGATATGGCCTTCATCATCTTGTGCCTTTGATCTTTATCTCCAAAGCACTGTCATGATCACCATCGTCATCGGCGTGACACCTTGATCTCCATCGTAGCATCATTGTCGTCTCGCCAACTATTGCTTCCACAACTATCGCTACTGCTTAATGATAAAGTAAAGCAATTACATGGCGATTGTATTTCATACAATAAAGCAACAGCCATATGGCTCCTGCCAGTTACCGATAACTTTACAAAACATGATCATCTCATACAATAACGTATAAATCATCACGTCTTGACCATATCACATCACAACATGCCCTGCAAAAACAAGTTAGACGTCCTCCACTTTGTTGTTGCAAGTTTTACGTGGCTGCTACGGGCTTAGCAAGAACCGTTCTTACCTACGCATACAAAACCACAACGATTTTTCGTCAAGTATGTGCTGTTTTAACCTTCACAAGGACCGGCCGTAGTCACACTCGATTCAACTAAAATTGGAGAAACTGACACCCGCCAGCCACCTGTGTGCGAAGCACGTCGGTAGAACTAGTATCGCATAAGCGTACGCGTAATGTCGGTCCGGGCCGCTTCATCCAACAATACTGCCGAATCAAAGTATGACATGCTGGTAAGCAGTATGACTAGTATTGTTCACAACTCACTTGTGTTCTACTCGTGCATATCATCTACGCATAGACCTGGCTCACGATGCCACTTTTGGGGAACGTAGTAATTCAAAAAAATTCCTACGATCACGCAAGATCTATCTACTAGATGCATAGCAACGAGAGGGGAGAGTATGTCTACGTACCCTCGTAGACCGAAAGCGAAAGCGTTTATCAACGCGGTTGATGTAGTCGTACACCTTCACGATCCGTCCCGATCTAGTACAGAACATACGACACCTCCGTGTTCAGCACACATTCAGCTCGATGACGTCCTCGCCTTCTTGATCCAGCAAGACGGGCGAAGTAGCATATGACTTCCGGCAGCACGACGGCGTGGTGACGGTTGTTGATGAAGAACAATCTCTGCAGGGCTTCGCCAAGCACTACAGAAACTAGACGGAGGATAAACTAGAGGGTCTGGGTTGCCGACACACGGCTTGGTGTATCTTGATGTGTTCCAGGTGCTAGCCCCGCCCCTCTATTTATATGTTGAGCCCTGGGGTCGTAACTTGGAGCAAAAGCCTCCTCAAAGTCAGTTTTGCCCAAAAGGTAAGAGTCCCACTCGGACTCCGGGACCAAACGCCACAATCCTTGGTGTTTGGCCCAGACGCCATGGGCCTCGGCGTCTGGCCCAGGGCCAGACGCCAGGGCTCCGGCGTTTGGCCCCCTCGCCTCCGCAAAACACCTTTTGCACCAACTTAATGCCCCGTGGGCTTGACCCCTTGGTCTAACCATATCATCCGTTATATCAATATTTACCCCCGGACCATTCCCCATGGACTCCGAACAACATTCGGTAACATACAGAACTCATTCAATACTATATCGTCAACGAAACGTTAAGCGTGCGGACCCTACGGGTTCGAGAACTATGTAGACATGACCGAGACATCTCTCCGGTCAATAACCAATAGTGGAACCTGGATGCCCATATTGGCTCCTACATATTCTACGAAGATCTTTATCGGTCGAATCGCATAACAACATACGTTGTTCCCTTTGTCATCGGTATGTTACTTGCCCGAGTTTCTATCATCGGTATCGTCATACCTAGTTCAATCTCGTCACCGGCAAGTCTCTTTACTTGTTCCGTAATACATCATCTCGTGACTAACTCATTAGTCATTTTCTTGCAAGGCTTATTGTGATGTGACCGATAGGGCCCGGAGATACCTCTCCGACACTCGGAGTGACAAATCCTAATCTTGATCTATGCCAACACCACAAACACTTTCAAAAACACTTGTAGAGCATCTTTATAATCACCCAGTTACGTTGTGACGTTTGATAGCACACAAGGTGTTCCTCCGGTATCCAGGAGTTGCATAATCTCATAGTCGGAGGAACATGTATAAGTCACGAAGAAAGCAATAGCAATAAAACTAAACTAAACGATCATAGTTGTTAAGCTAACGGATGGGTCTTGTCCATCACATCATTCTCCTAATGATGTGATCTCGTTGATCAAATGACAACTCATGTCTATGGTTAGGAAACATAACCATCTTTGATCAATGAGCTAGTCTAGTAGAGGCATACTAGGGACACTCTGTTTTGTCTATGTATTCACACATGTACTAAGTTTCCGGTTAATACAATTCTAGCATGAATAATAAACATTTATCATGATATAAGGAAATATAAATAACGACTTTATTACTACCTCTAGGGCGTATTTCCTTCAGTCTCCCACTTTCACTAGAGTCAATAATCTAGTTCACATCGCCATGTGATTTAATACCGATAGTTCACATCGTTATGTGAATTAACAACCATAGTTCACATCGCCATGTGACCACTACCCAAAGGGTTAACTAGAGTCAACAATCTAGTACACATCGTCGATCATGTGAAATAACAATGGATGTTAATTCACATAAT
>LR738713.1:147888668-147903516 GCA_902687465.1 Secale cereale | reverse complement strand
TATCGGTATTAAATCACATGGCGATGTGAACTAGATTATTGACTCTAGTGCAAGTGGGAGACTGAAGGAAATATGCCCTAGAGGCAATAATAAAGTTGTTATTTATATTTCCTTATATCATGATAAATGTTTATTATTCATGCTAGAATTGTATTAACTAGAAACTTAGTACATGTGTGAATACATAGACAAAACAGAGTGTCCCTAGTATGCCTCTACTAGACTAGCTCATTGATCAAAGATGGTTATGTTTCCTAGCCATAGACATGAGTTGTCATTTGATTAACGGGATCAAATCATTAGGAGAATGATGTGATGGACAAGACCCATCTGTTAGCTTAGCACTATGATCGTTTAGTTTTACTGCTATTGCTTTCTTCATGACTTATACATGTTCCTATTACTATGAGATTATGCAACTCCCGAATATCAGAGGAACACCTTGTGTGCTATCAAACGTCACAACATAACTGGGTGATTATAAAGATGCTCTACAGGTGTCTCCGAAGGTGTTCGTGGTGTTGGCATAGATCAAGAATAGGATTTGTCACTCAGAGTGTCGGAGAGGTATCTCTGGGCCCTCTCGATAATTCACATCATAACAAGCCTTGCAAGCAAATGACTAATGAGTTAGTCAGGAGATGATGTATTACGGAATGAGTAAAGAGACTTGCCGGTAACGAGATTACCTGGTATGGTGATACCGACAATTGAATCTCGGGCAAGTAACATACCGATGACAAAGGCAACAACGTATGTTGTTATGCGGTTTGACCGATAAAGATCTTCGTAGAATATGTAGAAGCCAATATGAGCATCCAGGTTCCGCTATTGGTTATTGACCAGAGATGAGTCTCGGTCATGTCTACATAGTTCTCGAACCCGTATGGTCCGCACGCTTAACGTTTGATGACGATCGGTATTATGAGTGTATGTGTTTTGATGTACCGAAGGTAGTTCGGAGTCCCAGATTAGATCGGGGACATGACAAGGAGTTTCGAAATGGTCGAGACGTAAAGATCTATATATTGGACGACTATATTAGGACATCAGAAAGGTTCCGAGTGATTCGGGTATTTTTCGGAGTATCGGAGAGTTATGGGAATTCACCGGGGAGTATATGAGCCTTATTGGGCTTTAGGGGAAAGAGAGAGAGAGGAGGCTGCGCCCCTCCCCCAAGGCTTAGTCCGAATTGTACTAGGGGGAGGGGCTGCGCCACCTCCTTCCTTCTCTTCTCTTTTCCCTTTCCTTCTCTCCTACTCCTACTACTTGGAAGGGCTCCTAGTTCTACTAGGAAAGTGGAAATCCTACTCCCGGTGGGAGTAGGACTCCCCTAGGGCGCGCCATAGAGAGGGCCGGCCCTCCCCCTCCTCCAATCCTTTATATACGGGGGCAGAGGCACCCCATAGACACACAAGTTGATCAGCTAATCTCACCCAACCGTGTGCGGTGCCCCCCTCCACAGAAACACACCTCGGTCATATTGTTGCAGCGCTTAGGCGAAGCCCTGCGACGGTAACTTCATCATCTCCGTCACCATGTTGTCATGCTGACGAAACTCTCCAGCGAGGTTCTACTGGATCAAGAGTTCGTGGGACGTCATCAAGATGAACGTGTGTTGCACGCGGAGGCTCCGTACGTTCGGTGCTTGATCGGTTGGATCGCGAAGAAAGTTCGACTACATCAACCGCGTCACTAGACGCTTCCGCTCCCGGTCTATGAGGGTACGTAGACACACTCTCCCCTCTCATTGCTATGCTTCTAGTAGATAGATCTTGCGTGATCATAAGAATTTTTTTTTGAAATACTATGTTTCCCAACAGTGGCATCATGAGCCAGGTCTATGCGTAGATGATATGCACGAGTAGAACACAAGTGAGTTGTGGAAGATACTAGTCATACTGCTTACCAGCATGTCATACTTTGATTCGGTGGTATTGTTGGATGAAGCGGCCCGGACCGACATTACGCGTACGCTTACGCGAGACTGGTTGTACCGACGTGCTTCGCACACAGCTGGCTGGCGGGTGTCAGTTTCTCCAACTTTAGTTGAATCTAGTGTGGCTACGCCCGGTCCTTGTGAAGGTTAAAACAACACATACTTGACGAAATATCGTTGTGGTTTTGTATGCGTAGGTAAGAATGGTTCCTGCTAAGCCCGTAGCAGCCACGTAAAACTCGCAACAACAAAGTAGAGGATCACCCACAGGGATACTAGCCAGGAAATCTCTATATTCAGATTTGCGAGGATCACCCATACTGCCCCACTGCGGGAGTTTACAAGCATCATTAAAATCCTCTAAGTCCATGGTATAGGATTTATCATAAAGGTCAAACAGGACAGTGTGAGAATTTCTTGAAGATGAAAATTTAAACCTTCTCACAAAGGTATCAGTTAAGTAATGATATTGAGGCCACTCATCTTGTATGAAGCCCTCGAGGTCAGCGTTGCGCACATATGCGTCAAATTCCTCCTTAATGCCAACATGAACCTTAAATTCGTCAGACGGCCATTTACAAGGCCGCACTTCAGCTTCCCTCGGTAGTTCATCGTCCGGCTCATGAATCACGAGCCTTGGTTCTTGCTTCCCTGAAGAACCACCTTGGAAGATTTTCCTATGCATTTTTCTAAAACTTTCTGAAATTTTTAGTAACTCAAAATAAAAGTTAACCAAACTCAACAAGATTGATAGCAACAACTCCTACAAGTGCCTAGAGACTATATCATGCATTAGAACTACTTGGGACCAAATAAATTTGACATGCAAGCTGAAGAACAAGGTCACCACAACAGCAAAAAATTGCAATAAATAAAGCACTAGAACAAAAACTAATTGGACCAATGGAGGAGTCACATACCAAGGAACAATCTCCCCAAGCAGTTTTATGAATTGAGCTTTGAGCAAGGAGATCGAAAATGGCAGCAAGATGAGCTACAACTCATGCTTGAGCTGGTTGGTGATTTTTTTGGGAGGAATAAGAAGGGTATGGGTGCAGGAATAAGTGAAGGGGGGCCACGTGGGGCCCACGAGGCAGGTGGGCGCGCCCTGGACCCTCGTGGCCAGGTGCTGGCTCCCCTCGCTGTGTTTTCTGTGCCATATATTCTCAAATATTCTAGAAAAAACATATTTCATTTTCAGGGCATTTGGAGAACTTTTATTTTCGGGGTATTTTTTATTACACGGATAAGTCTGGAAACAGACATAAAATACTAATTTTGCTTTATTTATCCTAATTAACAGAAAGTAAAAGGAGGGTACACGAGGTTGTGCTATCTAGATTCACCCATCTCATGCTCATCAAAAGGAATCCATTAATAAGGTTGACCAGGTCTTGTTAATAAACTCTTTCCGAATAACATGAAACCGGAGAGTTTTCGAATAACACTAGGTTACCTCAATGGGGATATGTATGTCCCCAACAATAAGAATGTCATATGTCTTCTTGATAGTAGGAAGAGGAAATTCAAAACCTCCAATAGTAATAGTTGAAATTTTTCCAATATAATTGATACTGTGGACCTGAGGTTGTTTCCTCAGAAAGTGTACCGTATGCTCATTACCATTGACATGTAAAGTGACATTGCCTTTGTTGCAATCAATAACAGCCCCTGCAATATTCAAAAAGGGTCTACCAAGGATAATAGACATACTATCGTCCTCGGGAATATCAAGGATAACAAAGTCCGTTAGAATAGTAACATTTGCAACCACAACAGGCACATCCTCACAAATACCGATAGGTATGGCAGTTGATTTATCGGCCATTTGCAAAGATATTTCAGTAGATGTCAACTTACTCAAGTCAAGTCTACGATATAACGAGAGAGGCATAACACTAACACCGGCTCCAAGATCACATAAGGCAGTTTTAACATAGTTTCCTTTAATGGATCAAGGTATAGTAGGTACCCCTCGATCTCCGAGTTTCTCAGGTATTCCACCTTTAAAAGTGTAATTGGCAAGCATGGTGGAAATTTCTACTTCAGGTATCTTTCTTTTATTGGTAATAATATCCTTCATATATTTATCATAAGGATTTGTTTTAAGCATATCAGTCAAACGCATACGCAAAAAGATAGGTCTAATCATTTTAGCAAAGCGCTCAAAATCCTCATCATCCTTTTTCTTGGATGGTTTCGGAGGAAAAGGCATGGGTTTCTGAACCCATGGCTCTCTTTCCCTACCGTGCTTCCTAGCGACAAAGTCTCTCTTATCATAACGTTGATTCTTTGATTGTGGGTTATCAAGATCAACAACAGGTTCAATCTCTACATCATTATCATTGCTAGGTTGAGCATCATCATGAACATCATCATTAACATTATCACTAGGTTCATGTTCATTACCAGATTGTGTCTGAGCATCAGAAACAGATATATCATTGGGATTCCCAGGTGTGTCAGCTACAGGTTCACTAGAAGCATGCAAAGTTCTATCATTTTTCTTCTTCTTCTTCTTCTTAGAAGAACTAGGTGCATCTAAATTGGTTCTATGAGAATCTTTCTCAATTCTCTTAGGGTGGCCTTGAGGATACAAAGGTTTCCGAGTCACTTTACCACCTCTAGTTGCAACTCTAACAGCATAGTCATTATTCTTACTATTTAATTCATTGAGCAAATCATTCTAAGCCTTAAGTACTTGTTCTACCTGAGTCGTAACCATAGAAGCATGTTTAATAATGAGTTTCAATTCACCTTTAACTCCAGAAATATAATCACTCAAGCGTTCAATCATATAAGCGTTACGTTGCAATTGTCTACCAACATAAGCATTGAAGTTTTCTTGTTTCACAATGAAATTTTCAAACTCATCTAAGCATTGGCTAGCAGACTTATAACGAGGAATATCACCTTCATCAAATCTATAAAGAGAATTTACCTTTACCACCCATGTCGGCTTATCAAGACTATGTATTTCTTCAATAGGTGGTAAATTCTTAACATCTTCAGTTTTAATACCTTTCTCTTTCATAGATTTCTTTGCCTCTTGCATATCTCCAGGACTGAGAAATAGAACACCTCTTTTCTTCGGAGTTGGCTTAGGGGCTAGTTCAGGAAGTGTCCAATTATTTTCATTGGCCAGCATATTATTCAATAGTAATTCAGCTTGATCAACTATTCTTTCCCTGAAAACACAACCAGCATAACTATCTAGGTGGTCTCTGGAAGCATCGGTTAGCCCATTATAAAAACATCAAGTATATTGTTCCTCTCAAGAGGATGATCAGGCAAAGAATTAAGTAACTGGAGAAGCCTCCCCCAAGCTTGTGGGAGACCCTCTTCTTCAATTTGCACAAAGTTATATATTTCCCATAAGGCAGCTTGTTTCTTATGAGCGGTAAAATATTTAGCAGAAAATTAGTGCATCATATCCTGGGGACTACGCACACAACGAGGATCAAGAGAATTAAACTAAGTCTTAGCATCACCCTTTAATAAGAATGGAAACAACTTAAGGATATAGTAATAACGAATCTTTTCATCGTTGGTAAACAGGGTGGCTATATCATTCAACTTAGTAAGATGTGCCACAACAGTTTCAGATTCATAGCCATGGAAAGGATCAGATTCAACCAAAGTAATTAACTCAGGATCAACAGAGAAACCATAATCCTTATCAGTAACAAAGATAGGTGAAGTAGCAAAAGCAGGGTCATGTTTCATTCTAGCATTCAAGGACTTTTCTTTTAGCTTAGCTAATAATTTCTTAAGATCATATCTTTCGTTGCAAGCAAGAAAGTCTCTAGCAGTTTCTTCATCCATAACATAACCCTCAGGAACAACAGACAATTCATACCTAGGGGGAGAAGCTTCATCATCACTTTCATAAATATTATCAGTTTCAATATTTGCATTCTCCCTAATCTTAGCAATTTGTTCATCTAGAAATTCACCTAGTGGCACATTATTATCAAGCATGGAAGTAGTTTCATCATACACAGCAGAAGTGGCATCATCAAGAACATACGACATATCAGATTCAATAGCAGGAGTAGGTGTCGCAAATTTACTCATAACAGATGGTGAATCAAGTGTAGAGCTAGATGGCAGTTCCTTACCTCCCCTCGTAGTTGAGGGATAGATCTTGGTTTTTGAGTCCTTCAAGTTCTTCATAGTGATCCACAGATATAAATCCCAAGTGACTTAAAGAATAGAGCTATGCTCCCCGGCAACGGCACCAGAAAATAGTCCTGATAACCCACAAGTATAGGGGATCGCAACAGTTTTCGAGGGTAAAGTATTCAACCCAAATTTATTTATTCGATACAAGGGGAGCCAAAGAATACTCTTAAGTATTAGCAACTGAGTTGTCAATTCAACCACACTTGGAAACTTAGTATCTGCGCCAAGGTAGTTTAGTAGCAAAGTAATATGGAGATAGCGGTAACAGCAATAAAAGTAACGGTAATGTTTTTGTAGTTTTTGTAACAATAGTAGCGGAAAAGTAAATAAGCAACAAGTAATATGTGAAAAGCTCGTAGGAATTGGATCGGTGATGGGGAATTATGTCGGATGCAATTCATCATGTAAAAGTTATAACCTAGGGTGACACATAACTAGCTCCAGTTCATCAATGTAAATGTATGCATGTATTCCAAATATAGGCATACATGCTTATGGAAAAGAACTTGCATGACATCTTTTGTACTACCCTCCCATGGCAGCGGGGTCCTAGTGGAAACTAAGGGATATTAAGGCCTCCTTTTAATAGAGTACTGGACCAAAGCATTAACACATAGTGAATACATGAACTCCTCAAACTACGGTCATCACCGGGAGTGGTCCCGATTATTGTCACTTCGGGGTTGCCGGATCATAACACATAGTAGGTGACTATAGACTTGCAAGATAGGATCAAGAACACATATATATTCATGAAAACATAATAGGTTCAGATCTGAAATCGTGGCACTCGGGCCCTAGTGACAAGCATTAAGCATAGAAAAGTCATAGAAACATCAATCTCAGAACATAGTGGACACTAGGGATCAAACCCTAACAAAACTAACTCGATTACATGGTAAATCTCATCCAACCCATCACCGTCCAGCAAGCCTACGATGGAATTACTCACGCATGACGGTGAGCATCATGGAATTGGTGATGGAGTAAGGTTGATGATGACGATGGCGATGATCTCCACTCTCCGGATCCCCTAACGGACTCCAGATCAGCCCTCCCGAGAGAGATTAGGGCTTGGCGGCGGCTCCGTATCGTAAAACGCGATAATTCTTTCTCTCTGATTTTTCTCTTCCCGAAAGTGAATACATGGAGTCCGGGGGTACGTTGGTGGAGCATCAGGGGGCCCACGAGGCAGGGGGCGCGCCCAGGGGGAGGGGGCGGGCCCCCTCACCCTCGTGGACAGGGTGTGGGCACCCTGACGTGGATCTTTCCGCAGATATTTTTTATATTTTCCAAAATAATTCTCCGTGGATTTTCAGGTCATTCCGAGAATTTTTATTTCTGCACAAAAACAATACCATGGCAATTCTCCTAAAAACATCGTCAGTCCGGGTTGGTTCCATTGAAATCATGCAAGTTAGAGTCCAAAACAAGGGCAAAAGTGTTTGGAAAAGTAGATACGTTGGAGATGTATCATGGACGCCGCCGCCGCCCTGCGCCTTGCGTGCGTGCCGCCGCCGCCGTGCGCGTGCGCTGGCCAGGCCCGGCCGCACCGTGCGGGCGTGTGAGCCGCCGCCGCCGTGCGGGCGCGCATTGGCCAGGCCCGACCGCGCCGTGCGGGCGTGCGAGCCGCCGCCGCCGCTCGGGTGGTAAGAAAGCCTAGCACGCCCCGGGTGGGCCGGTCGGGTGGGCCGGCCAGGCGCTGGCTACTGGGCCTGCATGGGCCGCGGTTTGGGGACTCCTCTTATTTAAAAAAAAAGGAAGACCTAGTCGGCGCTGGCTGCACCGTGGGATTTTTTTTGCATTTTAGCCCCTGTAGTTTTCCTTTTTTACGCGTATTATATTCCTCGTGTAATATTTCGCGTAGAAGCCCTTGAAACTGTCTGTTTTCGCTGAAAATGCGTATTTGGGCTTAAAAATGCCTCAGGAATTCATTTTTTGGGCTAGTTTTCACGTACTAGATGCGCTTAACATGCTATATTTTGTAACATGGTATTATTGTATGATTTTACTGATGTAGATTAATTGTTTAACACTCTTAATCATTTAGTAAGTCATATAATAACATGTTTTAAATATTGGAACGCCATTTTATTGAATAAGTTTATCAACATCGCATTTATGCAAAAGATTACCTGCTATAATCTCATGATTTTTGCATAAATTGCAGATGGCCGGAATCGTTAACAAGGAGTTTGATGAGTTGGCCCTGACGGGGCTGAACTACCTGTCATGGGCCTCGGACTATGAGATCTTTCTCCAGGGCAAAAGCCTCCTGAGGGCGATCGGTAAGGGGACCCAGCTGGCCCCCACTGGTCCCAAGTTCGAACCTGAGAATGCGCGGGCTCTGCATTTTCTCCGTCATCACCTGTCACCTACTCTGAAAGATGAGTATATGGCTGAGCGGAGTGCTTCTGGCCTTTGGACCGCTCTTCAGTAGCGGTTTGAACGGCTGAAGTACACTGTAAAGCCACGTGCAGAGGCAGAGTGGATCCGTCTGAGGTTTGCGGACTTCAAGACGGTTGGGGGGGTACAATTCGGCTCTACACCGGATTTGTACGACTCTTCGGTTGTGTGGTACTAAGATTACCGACACCCAGAAGATTGAGAAAACCCTATCCACTTTCCACCCTGACGCGGTCCAGTCCTCACGGAACTACCGCCAGTGCAACTACACGAGGTATTCAGAGTTGATGGGCGTCCTCCAGGTGGCAGAGGCGCAGGACGAGGTTCTGAAAAAGAACTTTGTCGCGCAACCACTAGGGGGGAGTTCTCGCCAGGAGGTGAACGCTCTCAAAGTCTGCAAGCCTCAACAGAAGAAGAGGGGCCACAAGGGCAAGAAGAAGGGCTCTCAACCCTCCGCTCCGGCTAAGCAGCAAAAGCCGGGCAAGGGAGGGCAGAGGCCTTAGGACTGTTTCCGGTGTGGCTAGGTGGAGCATTTCTCCCGCCAGTGCCGCGCACCACAGGAGGTCGTGGATGCATACAAGGCTCGGAAGGCGCGTGAGACGCACCTCGCCTTGGTTCAGGGGGAGCACTACCGGCGCCCATGGCGGCACCCGTGATGATCCCTACGCCGACCCCTGCACCCATAGTTGTGACCCCGCATGTGCCCATAGCGGCAGCTTTGGCGGTCTCTAATGACGCCAACGTTGCCATGGAGATTGAGCACATGGTCGCCCCTACGGCGCTGCCACTGGACATTGATGATGCCGCCAAGATGATATCTACCGACGATGGGATCGCCAGTATGGAGATCCAGGCTGAGATCAATGGCCTCTTTGCCGAGTCTACTTAGCTTCCCTTGTTAGTCCTCATGATTCCGTGATTTGATATAATAAATTTAAATAAATTCGATTTGGTTGTAAGCTCTGTGAGAGCACAAACTTATTCTTTACTTTGGCGATTGGATGACATTTATCTCATTCATTTATTCCATTATTTATTCATGATAGTATGTTATGTTCTGAAATGTGTGCATTTATTATTAATGTAGCGTCTTCCTCATTACATTAATTAGATGCCAAATTTTAGAACGCGTGTGGCGCCCGAATGGAGGAAACATGCCTTGACGATAGCGCAACCACACATACCATTTTACGAGAAACTAAGTATTTTGAGTATATGAAAAAAATCTCCGGGAAGTATTATGACAATCGCCGGCTGCGGTTCGAACATAGTTGGCTCCGGTCGAGCTACAATCATACTTCCTATGGGAACAACTTTGATCATTAATGAAGCATTATTGTTCCCGGAGTCGACTCATACTCTTTTGAGCTTTAGAGACATTCGCGCCAATGGTTTTCATATTGAGACCGATGACGAGAACCTCAAGGAGTGCCTACTCATCACAAAGTGGATGCAAATGGTAAACATGTTATCGAAAGGCTTCCTTTGTTCGACACTGGGCTATACTACACTAAAATAGTAGCACCGTCCGTGTACACTACCCTCAAGACTGTTTTTCGAAGCTTTGAATCTTTCTACCTCTAGCACGATAGGTTAGGCCACCCCGGACTTATGATGATGAGAAATATAATTAACAACTCGCATGGTCATAATGTTAATGTGAAGAACTTCCCGAATCCCGATGATTTCGTATGCTCTGCATGTGCCATGGGGAAGTTAGTCATTAGTCTATCGCCCCTCAAGGTGAGGGATGAAATCCCCGCGTACTGGGAACGTATCCAAGGGGACATATGCGGTCCAATTCAGCCCCTCACGGGGACGTTTCGGTACTTCATGGTGCTCATTGATGCTTCCTCTAAATGGGTCCAATGTTTGCCTGCTGTCAACACGGAACCATGCCTTTGCAAAGTTGATCTCTCAGATCATACAAATGAGGAATAATTTCCTCGATTATCGTATAAAGTCTATTCGAATGGACAACGCCGGAGGATTTACTTCACAGGCGTTCGATGATTATTGCATGGCAATGGGAATCAAAGTTGAGCACTCAGTATCGCATGTTCATACACAAAATGGACTTGCCAAGGCATTGATTAAAAGAATTAAATTCATTGCTCGACCGTTCCTTCAGGGTTGTAATTTGCCAACTACATGTTGGGGCCACACAGTGTTACACGCAGCCAAACTCATCAACTTTAGACCGTCGGCCTACAACATCCACTCTCCTGTTCAGCTTGCGCAAGGGTCGGCACCGAAAATTTCCCACCTTCGTAGGTTCGGTTGCCAGGTATACGTACCAATACCACCACCCCAGCGATCGGCGATGGGACCGCTCCGTAAGTCGGGGATATACGTTGGTTACGAGACTGTGTCCATAATCAGGTATCTGGACCCCATGAAAGGTGACTGTCACACAACTCGTTTTGCTGAGTGTATCTTTGACAAGGATTTTTTTCCCGACTTTAGGGGGAGAGAATCAACCCCTTGATGCTAAAAGTCGAGAAATCACGTGGCAAGCCATGGGGATCCACGCTCATGACCCGCGCACTGCTGAGACTGAGAGAGAAGTCTAAAAGATAATAGATTTGCAGTTGTTAGCAAATCAACTGCCTGACCACTTTAGTGACTTAAAGACTGTGACAAAATCGCATGTGCACGCGCGCAATGCACCGGAAAAGGTTGAAATACCGAAGAAAAATGATGGTATACCCGCTCCCGTCCAAAGGCCTAAAAGGACGAGAGATCCGGCTTCTCAAATCCCAAGTACTCGGGGACGCCCGACGAAAAAGGATAAGAGAGATTTATTACAGCCTGTCGCCAAAGTACACCAAAGTGAAACGGGGAGCCAGTCGAGACTTGGCACAAGTACAGAAATTCAGCGCACGAAATTCCGGACTTAAACTTTCCCATAAGGGAAACACCCAGCGGAGATGTGTGCGCACATATCGGCGCGGGAAATCTAAAGGACCTTGCTCCCATAATGGGAAATTTGGTAGAGCAAGTGTTGGCGCCGGATGCGCTCCATGACGAAATGGCCATAAATTATATGTATACGGGGAGTCCATGAACCAAGCAACGGTGATTGTCGACATTAACTTTGCTACAAAAATTGCCTCAATCATAGATCTTGACCCTGAGCCTAACACGCTCGCTGATTGTAAGAAAAGGTCAGATTGGAAAGATTGGCAGTAGGCAATCATTGCCGAATTATTATCTCTCAACAAAAGGAAGGTGTTCGAACCAGTTTGTCGAACTCCTCCCCACATTCGCCCTGTTGGCCGTAGGTGGGTTTTTGTTCGAAAGAGAGGTGAGAATAATAAGGTAGTACGGTACAAAGCAGGGCTCGTCGCTCAAGGGTTCACTCAACGACCAGGTGTCAATTTCGAGGAGACTTATTCCCCGGTCATGGATGGAGTTACCTTTAGATACTTGATCTCGATGGCAGTAAACATGGGCCTGAAAATGAAATTAATGGATGTTGTCACTGCTTACCTGTATGGTAACTTGGATTCGAACATATACATGAAGGTTCCCGAAGGTATCCCTGGTCCGGACCATGATAGAGAAAACTGGAGTCTATACAGTGTTCAACTTCAAAAGGCACTATACGGACTCCGGCAGTCAGGTAGAATGTGGTATAATCGCCTAAGCGATTTCCTTCATCAGAAGGGCTACACGAGCAATAAAGATTGCCCATGTGTTTTTATACGGCGATCCCAAGATGGATTCTGTATAATCTCGGTGTACGTAGACGATTGAAACATAATCGGTACGTCTGAGGATATTGAGGAAGCGAGTTCCTACCTGATGTCGGAATTCGAGATGAAGGATTTGGGTAAAACCAAGTTCTGTCTAGGTCTGCAACTTGAACATTTCCCTGATAGGATTCTAGTGCACCAGTCGACCTACACCCAGAAGGTGTTGGAAAGATTTGGATTTGATAAGGCATATCCTTGTAAGACCCCGATGGTCGGGAGATCTTTACAGCCAAACAAGGACCCGTTCAGGCCAAAAGAAGAGGGGGAGGAAACTCTGGGACCAGAGGTTCCTTACCTGAGTGCAGTTGGAGCACTTATGTACCTCGCAAACTGTACACGGCCATACATTGCGTTCGCCGTCAGTTTACTTGCTAGGTACAGTTCTAAACCTACCAAAAGACATTGGAAAGGTGTCAAGGACGTCTTCCGTTACCTGCAAGGGACCAAAGATGTTGACCTGTTTTATAAAAGGAATCAAGACCTATCTATTATAGGCTATGCCGATGCTGGGTACCTATCGGACCCGCATGATTGCAAATCGCAGACTGAATATGTTTTCCTTTGTGGTGGAGCCGCGTTTTTCTGGAAATCGTCCAAGCAAACTCTTGTGTCGACTTTCACGAACCACTCGGAAATCATGACCCTATTCGAAGCATCAAAAGAATGTGTATCGCTTCGGCGGATGATCGGCCACATTCAGCAGACATGTGGGTTGAACACCGTACAAACCCCTACCATTATCTATGAAGATAATGTTGCTTGTGTTGCACAAGTTCAGATGGGTTATGTGAAGAGTAACCTCACAAAGCATATTAGTCCTAAGTTCTTCTATGCACATGAGCTGCAGCACTTGAACGAGGTGAGAGTTTTGCATACTAAGTGTAATGCCCAGGATGGGACTATACCTCCTACGTGTCGAGGCACGACTTAAAGGTATAAGCCCATCCTAGAATGATCTCAAGTTTGGTATCTTTGCACGACTCATGTAAAAGAGGAATTGAATTGCAAAAGGAGATAGTTGGCTTACACTCGCCACTTCACACAATACATTACATAAGCAGAACATCATTCAAAGCATCACAACCCGACTACGGGCGAAGATCAAAAGAAAGATACCAAACAACATAAAGCCACAGGTCAGGATCGAATCCTAGTAGAAACCACTACTGATCGTCGAAACGCCACAAACATACGGCCACTCTTCATCGAGCTCCCAGTGAAGAACTAAACCAGCTCCTGCATCGAACTCGGCTGAACCTGCATCTGGTGTTGTAGTATCTGTGAGCCACGAGGACTCAGCAATCCCATAACCATGGGTATCAAGACTAGCAAAGCTTTATGGGTAGGAAGAGGTACAGTGGTGAGGTTGCAGCAGCGGCTAAGCATAATATGGTGGCTAACTTACGAGTACCAGAATAAGATGAGAAGCTACGCAAACGGTCGCACAAGTAGTGATCGCTAAAGATCCTAACTACATACGAGTCAAACATAACCCCACCGTGTTCTCTTCTCAAAGTGAAAAGAGACAGTCACGGTTACTCACACAGTTGTGTGTTTTACTTCGGATCATCTGTCAAGTTTTCTACAACCTGACATTAACAAATTCCAATCTGCCACATAACCGCGGGCACGGCTTTCGAAAGATCATAACCCTGCAGGGGTGTTCCAACTTAGCCCATCACAAGCTCTCGCGATTAGCTGAAGTGATAAATATAATATCATCACCCCTTATCTTAGGGAAAACCGATCAGGCTCGGCATCCCGGTAGCACAAGTCATTTCGACAATGGTAAAACAAGTCCAGCAAGACCTCCCGGCGTGCCGACACCCTGATGGTAGCTGCGCGCATCTCGTCTCAGGCCACGTCCGGATGAGCGCTACGTACAGATACCGAAGACCCCAGCGAACTGAGTAGTATCCGCAAGTGACTCTAGTTTGGGACCAACACCATCAGCACTGGCCCCCCTGCTATGTAGAATTAAGAATCTCCAAGGAGCGTCCCCCTTATGCAAATTAATTAATTAATTAAGTTATTATTATGAGGCAAATAAAACCAATGTTGGGCCTTGCTGGAGGAGTTTTATTCAAAGTCGAACTGTCAAGGGGTCCCCATTTCACCCATCGTGCAAGGAACGCAAAATCAAGGAACATAATGCCGATTTATCGGCGCCTAAGGTGGCATGAGTGGAACAAAACACCGAGCAAAAGGCCAAGCCTTCCACCCATGCCCAGTATATAGGTGTGTTAATAATAATTATAGATATTGTGGTATATCCAACAACAAGTTCCCTCCTGGAACGAACTTCATCTTCACCTGCAACTAACAACGCTATAAGAAGGACTGAGCAAGCGAGGCTGAGCAAGCGGGTAACATAGCCAAACAGTGGTTTTGCTAGGAAGGTGTCAAGGTTAGAGGTTTCATGGCAACAAGGAGAGGCTGACATAAAGATGGGTAGCGCGACATGTAACGATAGCATCGAGACAACTAAGCATGGCAATGGTAGTAAAGGTATCCAAGGGTATGATCATCTTGCCTGGGATTCCACAAGGGAGAAGAACGG
>LR738713.1:147829957-147866963 GCA_902687465.1 Secale cereale | reverse complement strand
ATCAAAGCGAATATTCCAACTCCGAGATGCTTGCACCAGCCCGTAAATCGAGCGCTGGAGCTTGCATACCTTGTTAGCGTTCTCTGGATCGACAAAACCTTCCGGTTGCATCATATACAACTCTTCCTTGAGGAAGCCATTAAGGAATGCTGTTTTGACGTCCATTTGCCATATCTCATAATCATAGAATGCGGCAATAGCTAACATGATTCTGACTAACTTCAGCATCGCTACGGGAGAGAAAGTCTCGTCGTAGTCAATCCCTTGAACTTGTCGATAACCCTTAGCGACAAGCCGAGCTTTATAGATGGTCACATTACCATCCGCGTCTGTCTTCTTCTTAAATATCCATTTGTTTTCTATGGCGTGCCTATCATCAGGCAAGTCCACCAAAGTCCATACTTTGTTTTCATACATGGATTCTATCTCGGATTTCATGGCTCCAAGCCATTTATTGGAATCTGGGCCCGCCATCGCTTCTTCATAGTTCGAAGGTTCACCGTTGTCTAACAACATGATTTCTAGGACAGGGTTGTCGTACCACTCTGGTGTGGAACGTGCCCTTGTGGACCTTCGAAGTTCAGTAGTAACTTGATCTGTATCTTCATGATCATTATCATTATCTTCCTCCCTTGTCGGTGCAGGCACCTCAGGAACAGTTTCCTGCGCTGCGCTACTTTCCGGTACAGGAGGGGTGACTGTCACCTCATCAAGTTCTACTTTCCTCCCACTCACTTCTTTCGAGAGAAACTCTTTCTCCAGAAAGTATCCATTCTTGGCAACAAAGACTTTGCCTTCAGATCTGTGGTAGAAGGTGTACCCAATAGTTTCCTTTGGGTATCCTATGAAGACGCATTTTTCCGATTTGGGTTCGAGCTTTTCAGGTTGAAGTTTCTTGACATAAGCATCGCAACCCCAAACTTTTAGAAACGACAGCTTCGGTTTCTTGCCAAACCAAAGTTCATACGGAGTCGTCTCAACGGATTTCGACGGAGCCCTATTTAAAGTGAATGCGGCAGTCTCTAAAGCATAACCCCAAAAAGATAGCGGTAAATCGGTGAGGGACATCATAGATCGCACCATGTCCAACAGAGTACGATTTCGACGTTCGTACACACCGTTACGTTGAGGTGTTCCGGGCGGTGTCAATTGTGAAACAATTCCACAGCTCCTAAGGTGTGTGCCAAATTCATGACTTAAATATTCACCCCCACGATCCGATCGCAAGAACTTTATTTTTCTGTCACGTTGATTCTCAACCTCATTCTGAAATTCCTTGAACTTTTCAAAGGTCTCAGACTTGTGTTTCATCAAATAGATATACCCGTATCTACTCAAGTCATCCGTGAGGGTGAGAACATAACGATAGCCTCCGCGAGCCTCAACACTCATTGGACCGCACACATCGGTATGTATGATTTCCAACAAGTTGGTTGCTCGCTCCATTGTTCCGGAGAACGGAGTCTTGGTCATCTTGCCCAAGAGGCATGGTTCGCACGTGTCAAATGATTCATAATCAAGAGACTCTAGAAGTCCATCCGAATGGAGCTTCTTCATACGTTTGACACCAATATGACCAAGTCGGCAATGCCACAAGTATGTGGGACTATCATTATCAACTTTATATCTTTTGGCATCTACACTATGAATATGTGTATCACTACGTTCGAGATTCATCAAAAATAAACCATTGACCAGCGGGGCATGACCATAAAACATATCTCTCAAATAAATAGAACAACCATTATTCTCTGATTTGAAAGAGTACCCATCTCGCATAAGACGAGATCCAGAAACAATGTTCATGCTCAAAGCTGGTACTAAATAACAATTATTGAGGTTTAAAACTAATCCCGAGGGTAGATGTAGAGGCAGCGTGCCGACGGCGATCACATCGACCTTGGAACCATTCCCGACGCGCATCGTCACCTCATCCTTCGCCAGTCTCCGTTTATTCCGCAGCTCCTGTTTTGAGTTACAAATGTGAGCAACTGCACCGGTATTGAATACCCAGGAGCTACTACGAGTGTTGGTAAGGTACACATCAATAACATGTATATCATATATACCTTTGACGTTGCCGGCCTTCTTGTCTGCTAAGTATTTGGGGCAGTTCCGCTTCCAGTGACCCGTTCCCTTGCAATAAAAGCACTCAGTCTCAGGCTTGGGTCCATACTTTGGCTTCTTCCCGGCAACAGGCTTGCCAGGCGCGGCAACTCCCTTGCCGTCCTTCTAGAAGTTCTTCTTACCCTTGCCTTTCTTGAACTTAGTGGTTTTATTGACCATCAACACTTGATGTTCTTTCTTGATGTCAACCTCCGCTGATTTCAGCATTGAATATACCTCGGGAATGGACTTCTCCATCCCCTGCATATTGAAGTTCAGCACGAAGCTCTTGAAGCTTGGTGGGAGCGACTGGAGGATTCTGTCAACGACCGCTTCATCTGGGAGATTCATTCCCAGCTGAGACAAGCGGTTGTGCAATCCTGAAATCTTGAGGATGTGCTCACTGACAGAACTGTTTTCCTCCATCTTACAGATGTAGAATGCGTCAGAGACATCATATCTCTCGACTCGGGCATGAGCTTGGAAAACCATTTTCAGCTCTTTGAACATCTCATATGCTCCATGGTGCTCAAAACGCTTTTGGAGCCCCGATTCTAAACTGTAAAGCATGCCGCACTGAACCAGGGAGTAATCATCACTACGCGACTGCCAGACGTTCAAAACGTCTTGGTCAGCATCGGGAGCAGGTGCATCACCTAGCGGTGCTTCTAGGACATATGATCTCTTGGCAGCTATGAGGATAATCCTCAGGTTACGGACCCAATCCGTATAGTTGCTACCATCGTTATTCAGCTTGGTTTTCTCTAGGAACGCGTTGAAGTTGAGGGAAACTGGAGCGTGGGCCATTTGATCTACAAGAGATATTGTAAAGAATTTAGACTAAGTTCATGATAATTAAGTTCATCTTAATCAAATTTTAATGAACTCCCACTCAGAATGACATCTCTCTAGTCATCTAAGTGATACACGATCCGAATCGAGTAGTCCGTGTCCGATCATCACGTGAGACGGACTAGTCAAAAACGGTGAACATCTTCATGTTGATCGTATCTTCTATACGACTCGTGTTCGACCTTTCGGTCTTCCGTGTTCTGAGGCCATGTCTGTACATGCTAGGCTCGTCAAGTCAACCCTAAGTGTATTGCGTGTGTAAATCTGTCTTACACCCGTTGTATGCGAACGTTAGAACCTATCACACCCGATCATCACGTGGTGCTTCGGAGCAACGAGCTTTAGCAACGGTGCACAGTTAGGGGAAACACATTACTTGAAATTTTAGTGAGAGATCATCTTATTTACTACCGTCATTCTAAGTAAACAAGATGCAAAAACATGATAAACATCACATGCAATCAATTAAAGTGACATGATATGGCCAATATCATCTTGCTCCTTGGATCTCCATCTTCGGGGCACCATGATCATCTTGTCACCGGCTCGACACCATGATCTTCATCATCATGATCTCCATCATCGTGTCTTGAAGAAGTCGTCACACCAACTATTACTTCTACTACTATAGCTAACGTTTAGCAATGAAGTAAAGTAATTACATGGCGTTATTCAGTGACACGCAGGTCATACAATAATTAAGACAACTCCTATGGCTCCTGCCGGTTGTCAAGTTCATCGACATGCAAGTCGTGATTCCCTATTACAAAAACATGATCAATCTCATACATCACATATATCATTCATCACATCTTCGTTCTTGGCCATACCACGTCACAAAACACATGCTGCAAAAACAAGTTAGACGTCCTCTAATTGTTGTTGCAAGTTTTACGTGGCTTCTATTGGATTTCTAGCAAGAATGTTTCTTACCTACGCCAAAACCACAACGTGATTTGTCAACTTCTATTTACCCTTCATAAGGACCCTTTTCATCGAATCCGATCCGACTAAAGTAGGAGAGACAGACACCCGCCAACCACCTTATGCATCTAGTGCATGTCTGTCGGTGGAACCAGTCTCACGTAAGCGTACGTGTAAGGTCGGTCCGGGCCGCTTCATCCCACAATACCGCTGAATCAAGATTGACTAGTAACGGTAAGAAAGTTGAACAAGATCATACGCCCACAACTGCTTTGTGTTCTACTCGTGCAAGATGCTACGCATAAAACCTAGGCTCAGATGCCACTGTTGGGGAACGTAGCATAAATCAAAAAATTTCTACGTCTTCACCAAGATCCAACTATGGAGACATCTAGCAACGAGCAACTAAGAGTGCATCTACATACCGTTATGAAGATTGCGTGCGGAAGCTTTCAACGAAGCAAGGATGAAGTAGTCGTACTCTTCACGTTCTTCGTTACCGATGACCTAGCGCCGAACGGACGGCACCTACGCGTTCAACACACGTACGGTGCAGCAACGTCACCTCCTTCTTGATCCAGCAAGGGGGGAGGAGAACTCGTCAGAGATCCGGCAGCACGACGGCGTGATGACGGATGCAGTGGAGATCGCAGCAGGGCTTCGCCGGGCGCCCTGCGTTGGGAGTATGGGGTGTCACGGGAGGGGGAGAGGCGCCAGGGCTTGGGGTGCGGCTGCCCTCTCCCCCCCCACATATATATAGGGCCCAGGGGGGCGCCTGGACCCCCTGCAGATCCAATCTGCAAGGGGGCGGCGGCCAAGGGGGGTTCCTTGCCCCCCAAGGCAAGTGGAGCCCCCCTCCCCTTTAGGGTTTGAACCCTAGGCGCAGGGAAGGTGGGCCCCCTTTAGTGGTGCGCCAGCCCAGAGGGCTGGACACATCCCCTCGCGGCCTAGGGGCCCCACCGGGATGGGTGGCCCCACCCGGTGGACCCCCGGGGCCCCTCCGGTGGTCCCGGGACGCTTCCGGTGACCCCCGGAGATCACCCGTTAGCCGAAACTGGACTTCCCATATATCAATCTTTACCTCCGGACCATTCCGGAACTCCTCGTGACGTCCGGGATCTCATCCGGGACTCCGAACAACTTTCGGGTTTCCACGTGCATTAATCTCTACGACCCTAGCGTTACCGAACCTTAAGTGTGTAGACCCTACGGGTTCGGGAGACACGTAGACATGACCGAGACCACTCTCCGGTCAATAACCAACAGCGGGATCTGGATACCCATGTTGGTTCCCATGTGTTCCTCGATGATCTTCATCGGATGAACCACCGTGTCAAGGATTCACTCAATCCTGTATGTTATTCCCTTTGTCCATCGGTACGGTACTTGCCCGAGATTCGATCGTCGGTATTCCCGATACCTTGTTCAATCTCGTTATGGCAAGTCTCTTTACTCGATCTGTAATCCATCATCCCGTGACTAACTGCTTAGTCACATTGAGCTCTTTATGATGATGTCTTACCGAGTGGGCCCAGAGGTACCTGTCCGTCATACGGAGTGACAACATCCCAGTCTCGGTTCGTACCAACTCAACAGACACTTTCGGAGATACCCGATGCGTACCTTTATAGCCACCCAGTTACGTTGTGACGGTTGGCACACCCAAAGTACTCCTACGGTATCCGGGAGTTGTACAACCTCATGGTCTAAGGAATAAATACTTGACACCGAAAAGCTTATGCATTACGAACTATACGATCTCGTGTTATGCTCAAGTTTGGGTCTTGTCCATCACATCATTCTCCTAATGATGTGATCCCATTATCACTGACATCTCATGTCCATGGTCAGGAAACCGTGACCATCTGTTGATCAACGAGCTGGTAACTAGAGGCCTACCAGGGACTCATTGTGATCTGTGTATTCACACATGTATCACTGTTTCCGTACAATACAATTCAAGCATGAATAACAGACAATTATCATGAACAAGGAGATATAATAATAATGCTTTTATTATTGCCTCTAGGGCATATCTCCAACAGAATGGTCATCAGATTTTACTGGAGTGTGCTATTTAGTTGGTTCTTTTTGCAGATGATTAATAGACTAATTCCTCATGTTTACCAATTTATTTCAATTTGTTTGGAGTTACAGAAGTATGCGAAAGTTACATATTACTACAGACTGTTCTGTTTGTGACAGATTCTGTTTTTCGTGTGTTGTTTGCTTATTTCGATGCATCTATGAGTAGTATTGGAGGATATGAATCATAGATAAGTTGTAATACAGTAGGTTTAACACCAATATAAACAAAGAATGAATTCATTATAGTACCTTTGAGTAGTGGTTTGTTTTCTTATACTAACGGAGCTCACGAGATTTTTGGCTAAGTTTTGTGTTGTGAAGTTTTCAAGTTTTGAGTATTGCTTTGATGGACTATGGAACAAAGAGTGGCAAGAGCCTAAGCTTGGGAATGCCCAAGGCACCCCAAGGTAAAATTCAAGGACAACCAAAAGCCTAAGCTTGGGGATGCCCTGGGAAGGCATCCCCTCTTTCATCTTCATCTATCAGTAACTATACTCGGAGCTATATTTTTATTCACCACATGATATGTGTTTTACTTGGAGCGTCGTGTGTTATTTGAGTCTTTGCTTGTTAGTTTGCCACAATCATCCTTGCTGGACACACCTTTTTGAGAGAGTTAAATATGGCCTTGGAATTGTTAGAATACTCTATGTGCTTCACTTATATCTTTTGAGTTGAATAGTTTTTGCTCTAGTGCTTCACTTGCATCTTTTAGAGCACAGTGGTAATTATATTTTGTAGAAATTGTTGATCTCTCATGCTTCACTTATATCCTTTTGAGAGTCTACTAAAACAGCATGGTAATGTGCTTTGGCTATAAAACTAGCCTTCACATGATAGACATCCAAGATCAATGTAGTAAAAAGTTCCATACTAAGTGCATTGAATATGATGAGAAGTTGGATGCTTGATAATTGTTTTGAGATATGAGGATAGTGATATTAGAGTCATGCTAGTAGAGTTATTATGAATTTGAGAAATACTTGTGTTAAAGTTAGTGATTTCCATAGCATGCACGTATGGTGAACCGCTATGTGACGAAGTTAGAGCATGAGGTATTTGTAGAGTGCCATCCTTTGTGTGGAGGTCGGGGGCGCGCGATGGTTAACTCCTACCAACCTCCCCCCTAGGAGCATGCGTTAATTGCTTTGCTTTGATGACTCATAAATTTTTGCAACAAGTATATGAGTTCTTATGACTAATGTTGAGTCCATGGATATTACGCACTCTCACCCTTTCACCATTGCTAGCCTCTCTTGTACCGCACAACTTTCGCCGGTACCATACACCCACTATATATCCTTCCTCAAAACAGCCACCATATATCTTCCTCAAAACAACCACCATACCTACCAATCATGGCATTTCCATAGCCATTCCGAGATATATTGCCATGCAACTTTCCACCGTTTCATTCATATGACACGCTTCATATTGTCATATTGCCATGCATGTTCATGTAGTTGACATCGTATTTGTGGCAAAGCCATCATGCATAACTTTTCATACATGTCACTCTTGATTCATTGCACATCCCGGTACACCGCCGGAGGCATTCGTATATAGTCATACTTTGTTCTAGTATCAAGTTGTAAATTAATAAAAGTGTGATGATCATCATTATTAGAGCATTGTCCCATGTGAGGAAAGGCCAATAAAAAAGAGATGGCCCAAAAAATAAAAATAGAAGAGGGGCTTAAAAAATAGAAAGCCCCTCCAAAAAAATGAGAGAAAAGAGAGAAGGGACAATTGCTACTATCCTTTTCCACACTTGTGCTTCAAAGTAGCACCATGTTCTTCATGATAGAGAGTCTCATGTTTAGTCACTTTCATATACTACTGGGAATTTTCATTATAGAACTTGGCTTGTATATTCCAACGATGGGCTTCCTCAAATTCCCTAAGTCTTCGTGAGCAAGCAAGTTAAATGCATACCCACTTAGTTTCTTTTGTTGAGCTTTCATACATTCTTAGCTCTAGTGCATCAGTTGCATGGCAATCCCTACTCACTCACATTGATATCTATTGATGGGCATCTCCATAGCCCGTTGATACGCCTAGTCGATGTGAGACTATCTCCATCCTTTTTTGTCTTCTCCACAACCACATCTCTATTCCACCCATAGTGCTATGTCCATGGCTCACGCTCATGTATTGCGTGAAAGTTGAAAGGTTTGAAAGAATAGAGTATGAAAACAAGTTCTTGGCTGAAACGGGTTGTGCATGATATGAATATTTTGTGTGATGAAGAGGGAGCATAGCTAGACTATATGATTATGTAGGGATAACTTTCTTTAGCCATAGTATTTTGAGAAGACATGATTGCTTTGTTAGTATGCTTGAAGTATTATTATTTCTTATGTCAATATAGACTTTTGTATTGAATCTTTCAGATCTAAACATTCATGCCACAATTAAAAGAATCACATTGAGAACTATGTTGGTTAGCATTCCACATCAAAAATTCTGTTTTTTTTATCATTTACCTACTCGAGGACGAGCAGGAATTAAGCTTGGGGATGCTTGATACGTCTCCAACGTATCTATAATTTTTTATTGTTCCATGCTATTATTTATGATGTTTTGGATGTTTATTGGGCTTTGTTATACTCTTTTATATTATTTTTGGGACAAATCTATTAACCCAAAGGCCCAGTCCAGATTGCTATTTTTTTTTGCCTATTTCAGGGTTTTATAGAAAAGGAATATCAAACGGAGTCCAAACGGAATGAAACTTCGGGAGAGATATTTTTGGAGCAAAATACGCACGAGAGACTTGAGAACCACGGAATAGGGCTGAGGTGGCGTCCACGAGGCTGGGGGGCGCCCCCTGCCTCGTGGGCCCCACGTCTAGCCCCCGGTGCCCTCCATCTTCCTATATATATCTACGTACCCCGAAACCATCAGAACAACAGAGAAAACCCTAGTTCCACCGCCGCAACCTTCTGTTCCCGTGAGATCCCATATTGGGGCATGTTCGGGAGCTCCGCTGGAGGGGGGATCTTCCACGGAGTGCTTCTACATCATCATCATCGCCTCACCATGAGTTGTGAGTAGTTTACCACAGACCTTCGGGTCCATAGCTAGTATCTAGATGGCTTCTTCTCTCTCTTTGGATCTCAATACCAAGTTCTCATCGGTCTTCGAGGAGATCTATTCGATGTAATCTCTTTTTGCGGTGTGTTTGTCGAGATCCGATGAATTGTGGGTTTATGATCAAGATTATTTATGAGAAATATTTGGTTCTTTTCTGAACTCTTTATGTATAATTATAATATCCTTGCAAGTCTCTTCGAATTATTGGTTTGGTTTGGCCTACTAGATCTATAGTTCTTGCAATGGGAGAAGTGCTTGGCTTTGGGTTCAATCTTGCGGTGTCCTTTCCCAGTGACAGTAGGGGCAACAAGGCACATATTGTATTGTTGCCATCGAGGATAAAAAGATGGGGTTTATATCACTATGTTTGAGTTTATCTCTCTACATCATGTCATCTTGCTTAAGGCGTTACTCTGGTCTTATGAACTTAATACTCTAGATGCATGCTGGATAGCGGTCGATGTGTGGAGTAATAGTAGTAGATGCAGAATCGTTTCGGTCTACTTGTTTCGGACATGATGCCTATATATAATGATCATGCCTAGATAGTCTCATAATTATTCGCTTTTCTATCAATTGCTCGACAGTAATTTGTTTACCCGCCATAGAATATCGCTATCATGAGAGAAGCCACTAGAGAAAACTATGGCCCCCGGGTCTATTCTCAACATATCAATCTACAATCTACTTTACTTTTCCGCTTTTACTTTCTGTTCTTATATCCAAAAATACCAAAAATATCAAACTATCATCTCTATCAGATCTCACTTTCGTAAGTGACCGTAAAGGGATTGACAACCCCTTATCGCATTGGCTGCGAAGTTCTTTTTTGTTTGTGCAGGTGCGAGGGACTCGCGCATGGTCTCCTACTGGATTGATACCTTGGTTCTCAAAAACTGAGGGAAATACTTACGCTACTATGCTGCATCACCCTTTCCTCTTCAAGGGAATACAACGCAAGCTCGAGAAGTAGCACCGTACCACTCTGGCGCGGAACGTACTCTGGTTGATCTATGAAGTTCAGCAGTAACTTGATCCGAAGTTTCCTGATCATCATCATGAGCTTCCTCACTAATTGGTGTAGGAATCACTGGAACTAGTTTCTGTGATGTACAACTATCCAATTCGGGAGAAGGTATAATTACCTCATCAAGTTCCACTTTCCTCCCACTCACTTCTTTCGAGAGAAACTCCTTCTCTAGAAAGGATCCATTCTTAGCAGCGAATATCTTACCTTCGGATCTGTGATAGAAGGTGTACCCAACAGTCTCCTTTGGGTATCCTATGAAGACACATTTCTCCGACTTGGGTTTGAGATTATCAGGTTGAAGCTTTTTCACATAAGCATCGCAGCCCCAAACTTTAAGAAACGACAACTTTGGTTTCTTGCCAAACCACAGTTCATAAGGCGTCGTCTCAAATGATTTAGATGTTGCCCTATTTAACGTGAATGCAGCTGTCTCTGATGCATAACCCAAAACGATAGTGGTAAATCGGTAAGAGACATCATAGACCGCACCATATCTAATAAAGTACGATTACGACGTTCAGACACACCATTATGCTGTGGTGTTCCGGGTGGCGTGAGTTGTGAAACTATTCCACATTGAACATATAAAGGATGAGCTGGGTACTAGGCACAACCACAGCCTCCACGTCGTCTATGAATAGTGCACAGCGAGAGAAAAGCGAGAGGAGCGGGCACCGCACGACCAACATAGCGCCTTTTCCCACCCTCCTCCTTTTTTCCCTTGCTCGTCAGCCGCCGCCGCCGCTTCCCTCCCCGCTCTCCACTCCCCGCGCAGCCGCAGCGGCCGCCGCCTGTAAGGGAGGTCAAGTCCCGCTCTGACTCGCTCCACGTCAGGCGCTGCATCGTCGACCTCCACGCCTCCCGCAGGCTCGACGTGCTCCGCCGCCGTGAGCTCTCCATCGAGGCCTCCGTCTCACTCATGCTCTCCCGACTTGACGCCCTTGCCAAGTCCCCCGCGCCGAAGCTGGACCGGGCGGACGGAGACCGCCTCCATCCCCACCCCGCGTCGAAGCCGGACCGGGAGGACGGAGACGCCCCCCATCCCCGCCGCTATCAGACGGTGGCGCTCAACGAGATTCGGCCATGGAGAGGACCGTGGTGATAGCGCAACCTCGCCTCCTCTAGCGCAAGAGATCAGCACACCATCGAACAGAGGTGAGCCATGGCTAGCCCCGACCCTTCTCTTCCAGCGCCCCTTTTTATGTCATCCGCTCGCGCTGCTGCTCTGTTCGGCATCCTCCTCATCCTTAGTGCTCAACAGGTGAAGCCTTCTCAAGCAGGTGCACATTTCCTAATCATTTTCCTCCTTCCAATGCCTTGCTCCCTGAGTTTCTCATCTTTGCTTGTGCAGATTTTTTTCTGTATGCATACAAGGTGTTCGATGAAAATCCTAGAAGGTTGGCAGAGGACGATTGATGTATGTAAGCCATGTGATTTCGTTCTTCAAAAAAAAATAGTTCCATCCAATCATATCCGCCCGCCTCATTTCCGACGGTGCTGCTGGTTGCTCAGATTCCTAGGGGACGCCTCATGGTTATCATTTATGGGAGGAGAGGAGGACAGCCACAGCAGCAAGCGGCGTGCTGCCCCAGCGCGCCGTCGTACATAGCCGAGTCGATTTTGCGTTGCCTTGCCTCCTGTTGTTTGATTTTCCGCTTTGCTCACTTCTCCTTCCAATGTTGGTGCAGGATCGTTCGGTTCATTGTTCGTTGTTCGGCTGTCTGCTCAGGTTTGTCAACGACATCAGTTCGTTATTTGCTCTTGAAGGTAGGATCATTTCTGCTCGTCTCCTCATCGATAAAATGACTATGAGTCGAGACATTTTCTGTTCAATGTTTCCTTCCCTATGCAGGTTCTTTGTTGATTCATTGTACGTGTGTGATGTTGACCAACAAGGTTAGGTTTCCTCTGATTGTCTTTCCTCATAAGGTTTGTACACATTCATAAACTCACGTGTTTGTGCGGTCAGGTTGGCTGTCTATATGTTTTGGGGTTCGCCTGCTCGCTGTATTGACAACAATAGCAAAATATAGCAAGAGTAAAATTAGGCTTGTTGGTTGAGATAATTCGTTTACATGATAAATAAATTGGAGTGGTTTCAAACTCTTGATTAAGGCCCTTGACCGGCCAGAGAAAGACAGGTTGAACTGATCTCTGTATATATAGTGTTATCTAATGTTGTGGTGCTTTTAACTTTGATCTTGCAACTGAACCTGCAGGCTACTTGTTTTTGTGGATGGGTAAACCTGAATGTATATGTAGTGTTATCTAATCTTGTGGTGCTTTTAACTTTGATCTTGCAACTGAACCTGCATACTACTTATTTTTATGTATGGGTAAACCTGAATGTCGGAAACTAAATTTGTGGCCCTGGGTTCAGTGGCGTTCAAGTACGACAAGACCATATTATGACAGGAGCAGAAAGGCATAAACACGAAAGCATGAAACTAACTGTGTTCCCTGGGTGGTCCTATACATTGAGGTCAACTATCCTGAACATCACTCTTTATTTCAGTGCAAGAGGACCATACTGTGACATGAAGTTTTATCTTTGCTCCTAGGCATACTTCTCTTTTGTTGATATATCTGAAGGCGTCTGAATCTGTTTCTTTTAAGGCATATATTTTATATTATAAATGTGTTTTACATAGTGAAATTGTCCCTAATTATTCCTTGTTGTAGTTCAATGTTTTTTTGTTTGGATAGACGGTATTATCTTTGAAAATATGCCTTGATCTTAGTGCATTACTAAAGTAAGAAGTGGCTACAGAGGATGCCATGGCAAAGACACTCGGGGAGGTTATTTAGTAACTTAGTATGCTTGCAACTTCTCTACGTGGTCACTATTGTTAATGCTGTTATGAAAAGATAGAATAACTGTATATAGAGATTGGAACTACAAAATGATTTGATATGGAGAAATGTACTGTTATCTAGCTTATTGTACACGATTTAAGAATTAAGAGATAATGCAAATTTTGATGTAGTCTTAGGTATTGCCTGTATTAATGTGATTTCATCAAAAAAATCAGCGAGGCCTTTGTATTCTCTGATTTGCAGACTAGATACAAAAGGTTCCGCAAAGAGGGACTCAAGTCTACAACCACCAAAGAGATAAGGCCATGGAACAATAGTACATGGCCGTGCTGTGCAAATTTTCTCTCATCGAGGTATGCCACTGTCTCAATGGGCCAAGACTCGACTTGCCTGCCGCATATTTATTTTCTTTGCTGCACGATGTTGTGAGATTGGGGTGTGTTGAGTATGCAATCCCGATTCCAGGAAAAAAATGATTACGCAGTTTGTTGGACGTGTTTAGTTTGGAGGGGGTCTGCAGGTGGTGGTTATGATTTTGTTTCCATTTGATGATTTCTTCAAATGATACAGGAGTAAATCCAAGGCCATTATTTGGTTCTACCTGGTGCAAAATCTCTCGTTGTTCTACTTATACCTCATGTAGAAAAGTGAATATTATCTGTTGATCTGCCGCCGCGAGCTCTCCATCGAGGCCTTCGTCTCACTCACGCTCTACCGCCTTGACGCCCTTGCCAAGTCCCCCGCGCTGAAGCGGGACCGAGTGGATGGAGACGTCCCCCATCCCCGCCACCGTCGGACGGCGGCGCTGGCGTCACCGAGGGCCTTGTCTCGCTCTACCCCATGGACCGGCCCGCCGTGAGATCCCCCGCCGACCTGGCCTGGGCCTGCGTGCTCATATCCGCGGCAGAGTGTGAGAGGTGACGCCGGACGGCCACCGCCTCACCATCGGCTCCTGTTTGACGGCGGCAAGGAGAAGGGCGGCAAGGAGAAGGGCACCGAGGATGTGATGCTCTGTCTCGGGGCTCAACACCCTCTTGGGCGTAGAGGTTGGCGGGCTCTCGCTCTGCACCTGGGTTGCAACGGTCGCGCTTTGTCGGGGAAACTGATCGCCCACGAACACCTGTGGGACCGGAGCCCCTTTCCGATACGGCAAGGGGGCGGAGGATGCACAAAGAGCGGATTGAGGCGAGCACGCGAGCAGTTTACCCAGGTTCGGGCCGCACGGAGGCGTAAAAACCCTACTCCTGCCTTGGTTTGTATTGCGTTTAGAGCTCAGGAGCGAGAAGAACTACAGTGTTGATCGCTAGCAGCTCCGAGCGTGAGAGTGATCGAAGATCGGAACCTCCTCTACGTTGCGCATGGGCCTCCTTTTATAGGTCAAAGGGGTCACCGACAGGTGGCAACGGAGGCGAGGGTAAAAACGTAAAAAACGGTGGTAGTTGGAACAGTGTATGCATAGTGCTCTATACCTAACCCTGACGACAGGGGACAAGGGCATTAAATGCCCGTCGCCGTCGCCCCAAACAATGCAAAAAGCGTCCGTCAGGGCGCCTCCGTCCGCCACGATGGTGGCCTCGTCATCGCAGCTCGCCACCGTGTACCCCAGGCTGCGCAGCCTTCCGCCACGTGCGCCTGAAAGGGCCCCAGGGCGACGCGTGGGCGGATGAGCTGGAGCGCGGGTACTTAGTGGAAGTTTGCCGCGGCAAGCGCCTTGCCGCGGCCGCCATCTTGTCGCGCCTGGGAGCTTGTCACTCTCCGGGCCTTGCCGGGACGCGCGGCGCGTCGCGGCGAGTTCCATGAAATGCCGTGTTTGGCCTTCCCGGCAAGCTCCTCTTGCCAGGGTCTTGTACCAAAGAGGTGGTCTTGAGCCTTGAGTGGCCTTCCCGGCAAGCTCCTCTTGCCGGGGCCTTGTTTCTTTAACTTGAATACTTTGTTCTTGAATGGCTCCAAAGGAACCACAGTGGGCCTTGGTGGGCGCGCGGCAAGCCCTGCCACGGGACGATGCAACTGCCCGTGCACAAGTTCGGGATACTAAGGTACCCCTACTTTAGTACACCGACAGGAGCCCCCGGGCCTGGGCCATACACGGTGCCGAGCGTTGTTGGGCCAGGCCCAAAACAGCGCACGGGCACACGCGGCCCGCGGCGCGCTGTATCCCACTCTGTATCCACCGCGCCCCTCCCTAACGGCACGCGTCGATTGCAGCGTCGTGGGAGAGACCGTGGCATGTTTCTTTAATGGGGAAATGCGGAACGCCCCCCTCTCCCCCTTAAAAGCAGGGGAAATAGGGGCAGTTCCTTCCATTCGCCCGCTGCTTCTTCATCCTCCAGAAACCCCCGCCGCTCCCCTTCTCCCCGAAGGTCGAAAGAGAGGAGCGCTTCGCCCCCCCCTTCCGCCGCCGCCAGCATCTCCAGCGCCGTCAGCTTCCCTCGCTTTCCCCGCCATGGCCCCGAAGGGCGACAAGGCGAAGGCCGCGAAGTCCGCCAAGGCGCTGAAGCTAGTAGCAATGCGGAAGAAGATGGCGGTCTTCCCGCCGAGGCTCAGTGCGGAGGAGCTGAAGGATACCTTCTACCTCTTCTGGTCGAGGGAGACAAAGGCGCATCCGCGCACTAAGGTACTCCCCGCCGTGGCCTGCGATATGTTCCCAGGCGGCTATGCCTTTTTCGCTCTGTTCTTCTACTGCGGGCTCTGCCCGCCCTTCTCGGAGTTCTTCTGTGATATCATGAATACCTACGGGTTTCATCTCCTTGATTTCACCCCAAACGCCGTCTTGACCATGGCCATTTTCGCACATCTGTGCGAAAATTTCGTCGGAGTTCACCCCAATGTAGCTCTCTTCCGCCATTATTTCATTCCTCGAGTCGAGTCTGGGTCTCCTCTGTCCGGCGGAATTTCTTGGATCTTTAGGGTCCATAAGAAAGAGGCTTACTTGACGGGGGAGCTCCGCGGCAAGTGGGATGAGTGGAGGGCCAACTGGTGTTGGATCATAGAGGACGACCCACAGCAATTCACTTCTCGGCGCCAAGTTGCAGTAGTGTGCGGCAATGACTGGAGTGACCTGGCCCCTGAGGACGACAAGCTGAAGATAGCCACCACTAGGATTCTTCGCCTCCGGCAAGCCAAGCTCACTGTAGGTGCTGTCGGGGTAGACTTCCTCCGTCGCCGCATCGCTCCCTTGCAGGAGAGGAAGAGGGCTGCTTGGGAGTTCAGGAATGCGGCAGACGACATGAGGTTGCGCCCAGGCCTTAATTACAACTTCACTGTCATAGAGCTCAATGCAATGCTTCAAGCGCTGTTCAAGTACGACTCCGCCCATCCAGAGTGGTTTGCGCTGCCGCCGGGTGTAGTCCCATTGTGCAATAGCTCGTCGCTTAGCGCCATCCGCGCGGCGATGCTGTGGTGTGATTCCCACGGGATCGACCCCACTTGGCGGGAACCTTCTGACGAAGCCGTGCAGACGTTCTTTGACAACCTGGTGGAGCTGCCAATCAAACCCGACGAGAAGAGGGGACTCACCCGTGACACTACCGACCAGGAGATGGCGTATATTGCCACCAGGTTGGAGGAGGCAGCTGCAGCCAGGGCCGCGGGCGAGTTCAGATATACTGTGGAGGAGGCGGACGCAGCGGAGGCGGTAAGTCTTGTCGAGGAGGAAGAGCTCCTCAAAGCTAGGAAGCTTGCCGGGCATCCTGCTGGGACAAGCGAGGCCGCCGAGCAAGGCGCAGAGTCGAGCGGGCCCGTCGAGTAGGGCGTCGGGTCAAGCGATCCCGCCGAAGACTCAGGCGGTTCGTTGAATCTCGACTCCTCTTCTTCGTCCTCGGGCAGTTCACCACCACCAGCAAGTCCTCCGGCTCAGACAAGGAGGCGCCTCCGCAAGGCCGCAGACGTGGCGGGGCGGCCGGCGGGCCAGCAGCCTCAGCGCCGTCCGACACGCGCCACCGCGGCGAGCAAGGCCGCCAAGGGAGTGCCTCGCGCTTCAACGGCAGCTGGAGGGGGGTCTTCCCGCGCCGGCTCTACTGCTCCTTCCGCCCCTCGCGCTTCGGCGGCAACCGGAGCGGGGTCTTCTCAGACCACCGCCCCCGCTCCCGCCAAGCGGCCAAGGGAGCCCACTCCTCCAGCTCCTCGCTCCGGGACGCGCGAGCCGGACTTCGACTTCTCGGCGCTCAGCTCCGACGACGAGGAGGAGGAAGAGTAAGCCTTCGCGATTCTTGTTTTTCTTTGGTTTCCTGTTGATTCTTGTCTTGTACTACCTTTGCCTGATTCTGATCTTGTCTTTCTTCCAGGACCCTGGCCCAGAGGGCGGCGAAGAGGGCCAAAGTCCCGGTAGTCGTCATTGAGGACGAGCCCGCCACCGCAGCAGGGGGTGCGCCTGCGTCAAGCTTGCCGGACCAGGCAGCTGCTCTCCAGAGCAGCCCCCAGTGCAGCCCCGAGCGCAGCCCCCAGCGTAAATCTTCTGTCCATTCTCCACTTGTCGGGCGCGCGTGGGCTTCCTATCCTCGTTGACGTTCTGTTTGTTTGTTGACTTGTGCAGAAGCAGAGCAGCAGCCTCAGGAGCGCCAGGAGATTGCTCCCAACGAGCCGCATGTCTCGACCTCTCCGCCAAGAAGGAGCTCCCCGGCGAGGGAGGGCACTCCGCCAAGGGCGAGTACTCCGCCAAGGGCGAGTACCCCGCCATGGGCGAGCACTCCGCCAATGGATGGCGCTACTGGTCCTCCGCCGGCGGGAGTTTCCACCACGCCGCCGAGGGGGAACTCCCTGGCAAGGAACCCCGTCGAAGAGGAGGCCCGTGCAGGTAAACTCTTGAACTTTTATTTTCCTGAATTTCTCTTTTTGGATATTTGCTTGACTGTTATTTTCTTCTTTCTTCTTCTTTTCTTGTCTTCAGACCCGTCCGCAGCCGAGCCCATGGAGACGGAGGTCGCCGTCGAGGAGGACGTGCACGGCAACGCTGGTGACGCCGCCGCCACCGAGGAGGCGGCCGGTGCTGACGAGCCCGCCGCCGAAGAGGCAGCCAAGGCCGCTGGCGCGGCAGCTGAGGAGGGGACCGGCAGTCGCACTGACGGCCCCGAGGCCGCAGGAGCGTCAAGCGCTGCGCCGGCTGCCGACCCCTCCGCTGCCGCAGCCGAGCCAGGCGCCTATCTGGAGGCCGGCAACGGGGTCTTCATCCAGCTCCCGTGGGCGTCCCTATCAAGGGCGCCTGCGGAGGGAGAGGTCTTCGACGGGGAGGTCCTCGCCTCCGCCGGGCTGAAGTTCGTCGACGCGCCCAGCAGCAGTAGCGAGCCCGAGGAGGAGCGGCTTCTGCGGAGGCTTCTGTCCTTGTATCGTGCCCGGCAGGCCAAGCTGGAGTCCCGAGAGGCTCTGGCCGCCAAGGCGAGCGTCGACTTGGAGAAACGTGCCGAAGAGCTCCGAGCCAACAACCAAGCGGCTCTCCGATCCTTGGCGGAGGAGCGAGAGCAGCTTGTCGAGGCGCATCAGGCCTTCATCCTGGAGAAGGCCGAAGCAGAGGAGCAACAACGGCTCGCCGCCGAGGAGTTGTCCCGGCGAGAAGGTGAACTGACGCAGCGGAAGGTCGACCTCGATAGCCACGAGGACGAGCTTGCTGCGCGCGAACAGTCTCTTGGCGGAGCTCTGTAGGAAGCGAAGGACGCCGCTGCAGCTGCTGAGACCGCCAAGAGAGACTTGGAGGCGAGGGTGGTGCAACTAGAGGTCCACTTGAAGACGAGCGAAGAGAAGGTTGCCGCACTTGTGTCGGAGAGGGAGAAGGACGCCCACAGCCACTCCGAGCTGCAGGTCCTCCTCTCCGACAAGGGCAAGGAGCTCGCCGTCGCCAAGGACTCCATCGCCGATCTGGAGTTGAAACTTTCCACCCTCACCACATCACTTGACAGCGCCAGAGAGCGGGAGACGAAGCTGAAGGAGGACCTCAGGGGCGAGAGGGCACTGTTGGGCAGCGCCGCTCTCTCCCAAAACAACTTTAGGCAAACCGTCGAGCTCTGGACGGAGGGTCTTGTCCTTGCCGCTACCAACATTGACAAGGAGCTGGAGCTGCTGGGGGCGGAGTATCTCGGGTACTCCACCGAAGAGAATCTCCACCCTAGCGGCAAGCTTACCTTGTTCCTCCAGGGCATGGGGACGGCCCTCCAGCAGCTCCGGGAAAAGATCCCCACGCAGCTGACGAACGAGGCGCGCAGGCTTTGCACGGGCGTCTTGGAGAAGGTGCTGATGAAGATAGTCTTCCGCAACCCAGGACTCAACCTCAATAACGTCCTCAGGACCTTGCCGCCCGACGCCGACCAGGAGACGCTCAAGGCCCTTGTCGCACCTATCGTGGCCAAGGTGGGCAAGATCAAGAGAGTCGAGGGCGACCGCGCAGATTAGGCTATTTTTCTTTCTGCTTCCTTTGTCGCTGCCAACCATGTTATGAACAATAGTCTATTAGAACAACGACAAGTCATTTTGTAATATAACTTTATTTTGGGTAGTTAATGCAATGTTATTTCCTTTACTTGTCTTCCTTGCTTTGTATGCTTTTACCCTACGCTTTTAGGGAACTTGCCGGCGAAGGGACCCTTGCCACGAGCGCTGAGTGCGGAACTTCAGCAGCCTGCTGGCAGTGCCGTTGCCGACAAGAAACCTTGTCGCAGCTAGTCGCAACACACTTAGGTTGTTGAGCGAACTCGAAAAGGAAGTAAGGGCGCGACACTTGTCGCAACACGCGTAAGCCGTTGAGCGTGCTTGAAACAAAGTAAGGGCGCGGCTAGCCATGAGTTGGTTCCTCCGCGCATAGGTTTTCCATACAAAGTGCGGTTGTTCAAGGAAGATAACTCAAAAAATTTAAAAATTTGATTGCTCAAATTTTGGCGACTTAGCTTTTGTGTCGTTTGTTTCCCGGCAAGGCAAGGCTTTCTTGAACGGCACTTGGTGGCTTTCTTGAACGGCACTTGGTCCATACCACTGTCTCCTTCCCCCCGGCAAACTTGTGCGCGAGGAAAACTTCTTCTGCTTGAGAGAAAAGAAAAGGGAGGAAACATAGATATGGAGCCTTGCGGCTCGTTATTGCTTACCGGGGATGCGTGCTGCACAAAGTGTCAGATAGTACATGCAAGAAAAATGAAAAGGCATGAAATGACAAGTTGTGCGAGGCACATAAGTTTTACTGATGCACGGGGTCTGCGCCCGGCTTTGTACAAAGGTTTACATGCAACAGCGGCAAGACTTGTACAAAAGGTGGTTGCCGGAACGGATCACGGCAACCGTGCCTTACGGGTAAAACTTGCGAAGATGCTCAATGTTCCAGGAGTTGCTCACCGGTAAGCCTTCTTCGGTCTCAAGGCAGACAGCGCCGGGCCTTGTGACTTGTTTCATCCGATAAGGGCCTTCCCACTTCGGCGTCAACTTGTTGGAATTCTTGGCGGACTGAACGCGCCGAAGAACAAGGTCGCCTTCCTCGAGACTTCTGGCTTTAACCTTGCGGCTATGGTAGCGGCGCAAAGCTTGCTGGTAGCGAGCAGCTCGCACAGCGGCCTGAAGACGGTTTTCCTCGAGGAGCAGTGCATCATCTTGTCGCAGCTGCTCTTGCTCGAGCTCATCATAAGCGAGCACTCAAGGCGACCCGTATACGAGTTCCGTGGGGAGAACTGCCTCTGCTCCATAGACAAGAGCAAAGGGTGTCTACCCGGTGGCTCGATTTGGTGTCGTCCTGATTGACCAAAGAGCCGCTGGCAACTCCTCGATCCAGTTTCTTCCGCATTTGTGCAGCCTGTCGAAAGTTCTTGTCTTGAGTCCGCGCAACACTTCAGCGTTTGCCCTCTCCGCTTGACCGTTGCTCCTCGGGTGAGCAACAGAAGTGAAGCAGACCTTGGCGCCAAGGTCTTGGACGTACTGCATGAAGGTGCGACTTGTGAATTGTGTGCCATTGTCGGTGATGATCCTGTTAGGGATTCCGAAACGGCAAACAATCGACCTGAAGAACTTGACTGCTGACTGTGCGGTCACCTTTCTCACAGGTTCCACTTCCGGCCACTTTGTGAACTTGTCCATGGCGACGTACAAGAACTCAAAGCCCCCGGTTGCACGGGGAAAAGGGCCGAGGATGTTGAGCCCCCAGACCGAAAAGGGCCAGGACAAAGGGATCGTCTGGAGAGCTTGAGCTGGTTGGTGTATCTGCTTGGCATGGAACTGGCACGCTTCACACTTGGTTACTTGTGCAGTTGCATCCTGGAGGGCTTTTGGCCAAAAGAAACCTTGCCGGAATGCCTTGCCGGCAAGTGCTCTTGCGCCAATGTGGTGACCACATATGCCTCCATGTATCTCAGCCAACAGCTTCTGTCCACCTTCCCGGGGAATACATCTCAATTTCACGCCGTTGAGTCTTCTTCTGTACAGTTCGTTGCCGACAAACTGATACATACTTGACTGTCGGGTTATTCTTTCTGCTTCTTCTGGCTCTTCGGGAAGTTCTCCTGTTTGAAGGAAACGGATAATCTGCTGTGCCCACACTGGAGCCTGTGGCTCAACAACGAGGATTAAAGGCATCTGTGCTGCTGCGGGAACGTCAGCTTCGGCGGCAAGAACTTGCGGTTTGGCCGGAGCTTGACGTTCCCCGGCAAGCTTGCCGGGGCAAAGCTTGTCGGGAACGCCTGCTTCAACTGTACAAACCCTAGGGTCTACAGGAGCAGACTGTTCCTCAGCAACTTTGTCGTTGATCTTGGGGACCTTGTTGGCGGCGGCTTCAGGAAGTTCTACCGGCAAGTAGTCACCAGAAACCAACTTTCTCTTCTTACTTTGTCCAGTTGATGGTGTTACGGATGGTTGAGTTAGCTTGAGCACAAAGGTCCCCGGTTCTACAGGTAGCTTTAGTGCAGCACACTTTGACAGGCCATCTGCGACGTCGTTCTGAGCTCTTGGAACGTGTTCCATCTACATGCCTTCAAAGTGCTCTTCAAGCTTTCTTACTTCGTCGACGTATGCCTCCATCAGCGGACTCTGGTAGCTCTTGTTCACTTGACGGACGACCAACTGCGAGTCACCCCGCACAATCAGCTTCTTGATCCCAAGTTCTGCTGCGATTCTGAGGCCGGCAAGCAAACCTTCATACTCTGCGGTATTGTTCGTTGCTTGTTCCTTGGGAAAGTGCATTTGGACGACGTACTTGAGGTGCTCGCCGGTGGGCGCGACAAGCAGCACGCCGGCACCGGTGCCTTGCAGCGAGAAGGCACCATCAAAGTACATTATCCATTCCTTGCTTGCTTCTTTGACGGGAATGCTCGTCTCTGGAATCTCTTCGTCTGGTGTTGGCGTCCATTCTGCTATGAATTCTGCCAATGCTCTGCTCTGAATAGTTGAAGTACTTTCAAACTTGAGGCCAAAGCTCGACAGCTCCAGTGCCCACTCGACAATCCTGCCTGCCGCTTCTGGATTTTGCAGTATCCTCTTCAGCGGAAAGCGAGTGACCACTGTTATCTCATGTGCTTGGAAGTAATGGCACAGCTTTCTCGGGGCCATGAGGAGGCCGAAAAGCAGCTTCTGCACCCCAGAGTATCTTAACCTAGCCCCCTGCAAGAGGGAACTGACAAAATAAACTGGGCGCTGCACCATCTTCTTCCGCACCTCTTCTTGCATCTGCGCAGACCCATCCTTGTCGGGACCACAGCTTGTCGGGGAAGCCCCCTGCTTGTCGCTGGATGTGCTTGCCGGGGCTGTTGGCTCTTCATCTGCCTCCCTTTCCGCTACCAACGCAGCACTAACCACTTGATTGGTTGCTGCTAAGTACAGCAGCAACTTCTCTTGTGGCTTAGGTGCGACAAGTATTGGAGTGGAGGACAGGTACCTCTTCAAGTCATGCAGCGCTGCCTCCGCTTCCGGAGTCCATCTCATTGGACCTGCCTTTTTCAAGATTTTGAAAAATGGCAGGGCGCGTTCTGCGGACTTAGAAATGAACCTGCTGAGAGGAGCCACACAGCCGGCAAGCCTTCGTACATCCTTGACGCGCTTCGGAGCTTCGATCTGCTCGATGGCTTTAATCTTGTCGGGATTGGCTTCAATCCCCCTCTGGGACACAAAGAACCCGAGAAGCTTGCCGGAGGGGACTTCGAACACTCCCTTCTCGGGGTTAAGCTTGAGTTGTATCTTGCGCAGATTCGCAAAGGTTTCATCTAGATCTTGAATCAGGGTAGCCCTGTCCTTGCTCTTGACCACTATATCATCCATGTAAGCTTCTACATTCCTGTGTATCTGTGGCTCAAAAGCAGTGTGGACTACCCTCGCAAACGTTGAACCGGCATTCTTCAATCCAAAGGGCATGCGTATGAAGCAGTAAGTGCCACATGGAGTAATGAACGCGGTCTTCTCTTCATCTTCTTCAGCCATAAATATCTGGTGGTATCCTGAATAGGCATCAAGAAATGAAAGCAACTCACATCCAGCCGTGGAGTCAACAATCTGGTCAATGCGCGGCAAGGGAAATGGATCTTTGGGACAAGCTTTATTCACATCGGTGAAGTCTATACAAAGCCTCCACTTCCCATTTGCTTTGCGCACGACAACAGGGTTGGCCAGCCACGTGTGATGAAGTACGCCTCTGACAAGGCCTGCTGCTTCCAGCTTCTTGATTTCTTCTGCAATAAACTCTTGGCGCTCCACCGCTTGCTTTCTAACCTTCTGCTTGACGAGCCGCGCGTGAGGACAAACGACAAGCTTGTGCTCAATTACTTTCCTGGGAACACCGGGGATGTCAGACGGTTGCCATGCAAACACGTCGACATTCGCCCGCAGGAAAGCAACGAGCACGCTTTCCTATTTGGGGTCGAGCGTGGCACTGATGGTGAATGTACCACCAGTGCCGTCCTCCTTGGCGGACACCTTCTTGGTTGCGGGTGGAGCTGCCATCGCCTTCTTGCACTTGCCAGTGGAGCTCGATGGTGCGTCCTCGACGGCAGCGCAGCACTCCGAAGAGGTGCGTTTGCCGGGGTGGGTCCCAGAACTCTTACCGGGCTTGGTCTTGTTCTTCCCCTCGGGAGCTTCAGCGGCAAGTGTTTTACTATCTGTTGCGGCTGCTGTGTCCCGGTAAATCTTGTCGGCACAGATAAGGACGTCCTTCTTGTCGCCGGGGACAGAGATGACGCTTATCGGGCCTGGCATCTTGAGCATGTTGTAGGCATAATGAGAGGCTGCCATGAACTTGGCGAGCGCTGGACGGCCAAGTATCCCATTGTAAGGCAATGGGATATCGGCAACGTCAAAGGTGATCCTCTCAGTCCTGAAGTTCAGTTCTCCGCCAAAAGTCACTGGCAGTGTGATCTTCCCCTTCGGCTTGCTCCTTCCCGGGTTGATCCCTTGGAATGTGCCGGTCTCCTCAAGCTCGCTGTCGGGGATCTGGAGTTTCTGGACCACAGCAAAGGAGATCAGGTTCGGGCCGGCCCCGCCGTCAACCAACATCTTGGTGACCTTGAGGTTGCAGATAGTTGGTGAAACCAACATCGGCAAGCACCCGACCGCAGTTGTGCGATCAGGGTGGTCCTCAATGTCAAAGATGATGGGCGTGCTGGACCACTTCAGAAGTTTGCGCGACTTGACGGGTGGTTCTGCCGCATTGACTTCCCGCACCCATTGTTTGTGTTGGCGGTGGGAAGTATGCAGAGAAGCTCCACCGTCTACGCACAAAACTTCTGTTGCCTTCTAGAACTCCTGCTCGCTGTTATCTCCGTCCTCCATGTCTTCGTCGTCGTCTTCGTCTTCGTCCTTGTCGCGACCGCGGGGAGGTCTATCTCCTTGCCGCTGCTTGGCCTTGCCGCGGCGTCCTCCCCGGCCATTGAATGGCCGCTTCTTGCCGGACTCTCCTCCACCTCCCTGGGCCTTCTCCTTGTCGCGTCGCTCGTACTCAGCTTTCTGCTGCTCGACGAGGTACTTGACCCTTTTACAGTTCCGGAGGTCGTGGCCCTTGGTGCGGTGGATCTTGCAGTACTGCTTGTCGGAGCCGTCTTGCTTGTCGGCGGCTGCCACAGTCTCCTTGCCGGAGCTGCCAGCCTGGGCTTTCTTGGCACCAGCCTCCTTGCCGGACTGCTCGAAGACCAGTACTTCTTTGTTCTTCTTCTTCTTGTTGTTCCGCCGCCGGTTCTTCTTTGCCGGGGCGGCATCCTCACTATCTGTTCCCCTTGCTCCAGTATCCTCTCCGGGGAGTCTCCTCCCCTCCTCAGCGCGTGCGCACTTGTCGGCCAGGGCGTAAAGCTCACTGACGTCTCGGATCTTGCACATAGCCATTTCCTCCCTCATCCTGCGGTTACGCACGTTCTGGTGGAACGCGCTAATAACCGCGGCAGGGTGGACGTCTGGGATGTTGTGCTGGACGCGGCTGAATCTTTGGATGTACTTTCTCAGGGACTCTCCTTCCTTCTGGGCGAGTATATGAAGGTCACTCTCCTGGCCATGGGGCTTGTGGCCGCCCGTGAAGGCGCCGACAAACTGATGGCACAGGTCGGCCCAAGAAGAGATAGAGTTCTCCGGCAAGTGCATGAGCCAAGATCTGACGTTCGGCTTGAGCACGAGCGGGAAGTAGTTTGCGAGTATTTTCTCGTCTCGTCCCCCGGCAGCCTGCACCGCAATGGTGTAGATACTGAGAAACTCTGACGGATGTGTCTTGCCGTCGTACTTCTCAGGTACGTCGGGCTTGAAGTTCTTCATGCTGGGCCACTGGACTTGCCGCAGCTCATGGGTGAACGCAGGACAACCCGCCGCATACGGCAATTCGCCTGGTTCTCCGGGCGCGTGCATGTCGACAGCGGGCCCAGCGCGCTGGTCGGATTGTCGCCGCGCTTCTCTTCGACGCTCGATGCGAGTTCGAGCGTCTTCTTGTCGTCTACCGTCCAGGACTTGGCGTTGATCGCGGTGAGCTCATGGATCCGACGACGCCGTGGAGTCGTCGTCGATGTTGATCCGGCGAGTCGGCGATTTCGGCCTTCGGGGCGGGGAGTGCACGGTAGTTGCACCCCCGGTGGTCTTGTCGCCATCAGCCCGCGCCTGGCTAACTTGCCGCGGCCGCGACGTCGTCGGCTACTGCGGAGTGTCGTTATTGGCGAAGGCAATGAGGCTTTGGATGGTGGCCCTCCAGTCGTCGGCCTTGTCCGCCGCTGGAGGGAAGTCGAGGAGTAGCTGGGCTCGAGCTAGAGCTTCTGCTGGAGTGGCGGGGAGCGGTGGCGAACGGTGCGAGGAGCGAGATATGCTCGGACTTCTAACAGCGTTAGAAGGAGCAGCGTCTCGTCCCGGCGACCGCGCCTTGCTCGTGCCAGCACGTTGGCCTTGAGCGTCCCGCGAACCGCCAGCTTGACCTTGGCCCAGCAAGCGTATGGTACCTTGTGTACCACGTCGATGCCGGTCGGGCGCCTCCTGAGACGGGCGCGGTGCATGCACGGACGCTGAGGTCTTGGAGTACGCTCGGTCGTCCGTCTTATCCTTGGACTTGGCGGCGCCGTGAGTTTCCTCGCCGGCGTCCGTCCTTCCGCCGACGTCTCCCCCACCGGCCGTTGGCTCCGGCGGCGGTGGGATCGACGCGGACGGGCCTGCTGCCTCCGAAGCCTTCTTCTTCGGCGGCATGTTGATGAAGTCGATGAAGTTGATGAGGTTGGTGGAGATTTCGCTCGCGTGAACACCGGATCGGATTCACACAACCTCGACGCTCCCCCTACCTGGCGCGCCAAAGATGTCGGGGAAACTGATCACCCACGAACACCTATGGGACCGGAGCCCCTTTTCGGTACGGCAAGGGGGCGGAGGATGCACAAAGAGCGGATCGAGGCGAGCACGCGAGCAGTTTACCCAGGTTCGGGCCGCACGTAGGCGTAAAAACCCTACTCCTGCCTTGGTTTGTATTGCGTTCTGAGCTCGGGAGCGAGAAGAACTACAGTGTTGATCGCTAGCAGCTCCGAGCGTGAGAGTGATCGAAGATCGGAACCTCCTATACGTTGCGCATGGGCCTCCTTTTATAGGTCAAAGGGGTCACCGACAGGTGGCAACGCAGGCGAGGGTAAAAACGTAAAAACGATGGTAGTTGGAACAGTGTATGCATAGTGCTCTATACCTAACCCTGATGGCAGGGGACAAGGGCATTAAATGCCCGTCACCGTCGCCCCAAATAGTGCAAAAAGCGTCCGTCAGGGCGCCTCCGTCCGCCACGATGGTGGCCTCGTCATCGCAGCTCGCCACCGTGTACCCCAGGCTGCACAGCCTTCCGCCATGTGCGCCTGGAAGGGCCCCAGGGCGACGTGTGGGCGGATGAGCTGGAGCGCGGGTACTTAGTGGAAGTTTTCCGCGGCAAGCGCCTTGCCGCGGCCGCCATCTTGTCGCGCCTGGGAGCTTGTCGCTCTCCGGGCCTTGCCGGGACGCGCGGCGCGTCGCAGCGAGTTCCATGAAATGCCGTGTTTGGCCTTCCCGGCAAGCTCCTCTTGCCAGGGTCTTGTACCAAAGAGGTGGTCTTGAGCCTTGAGTGGCCTTCCCGGCAAGCTCCTATTGCCGGGGCCTTGTTTCTTTAACTTGAATACTTTGTTCTTGAATGGCTCCAAAGGAACCACAGTGGGCCTTGGTGGGCGCGTGGCAAGCCCTGCCACGGGACGCTGCAACTGCCCGTGCACAAGTTCGGGATACTAAGATACCCCTACTTTAGTACACCGACACGCTTCGTGTGACAACGCTTGATAGCGGCCAAAAGGAAAAGCACAGTCCGCCCGCGACACCAGGCCGTCGGACCTCTTCCCTCAAGCTCAAGGCGGCAAGGAGATGGTTGGGATGGTGCTGCTGCTCCGCTGGTACGACTTCTGCAATGTTTTTTGCTCTCTCAACTTACCTCCCCTTGTATAAATGGACGCAAGACAATGTGTTGACAAACTACATGAGGTTAGGCTTTGTGATTCCACGTGTTTGTGTGCTGGCAGGAAGGAAAAACCAAGAAAAAGTGTTGTTGTTTTGCTGGATTCTTCTTCCTTTGATTTCAGCAAACTTTGTGCATGTGGTTGGCTTCTCGACCCTGACACTGTGTATGGACTAGCCAGGTCTTTGCCCAGAGGTTCTAGAAGGTATCCTTCCACCAAATGACCCACATCTGAATAATGCATGTGGCCTAAATATTTACAACTTTGTAATCTGGATTATTAGGTACGCTGCTGAAAATTCAGTAGAACATGGTGCTCCTGGAAATACTGATAGTCCGGAACTTGGCAACCATTGGCTTTTGAAGTTTGGTAGTCTATAAAAGAGCAAATTGATTTAAGTGAGAAGATCACGATACTTACCGATGGACCTCTTATAAATTTGGCCAATATTGTACTCTCTGACAGGAATCCAAGTTTTGTGATAAATGTCAGTTGTTCTATATGTTTTGGTTTCATGCAGTATGAACTGCATTTTGAACTATGATTTGTTAATATTGAATTGCATGTTTCTCTCTTCTGCGGAGTGTATATGTTGTTGGAGGCCATATCAGAGATGAAAATGATTCAGGCGGCAATGTGTTCACTGTTCCGTCTAATAGATACGTGGAGTTCAATCTGTTTCTTGACCCCCTAGCCGTGAAAGTGTTGTGTATTTAAAATATTCATTTAAGAAAACATTTATGAGGTAATTTAGATAGTTTGAAAACAGTCCTATCTACAGATATGCTCATATGTAACAATTGGAGAGGAACATTCCTGTATTCGTAAATCAAAATTATTGTTCATGATGCTAACTACACTGCTTTTGTATATTCTAACTATAAAATAAAGGCCATCATATGAAATATCTTTTTGTTTAGATCCAATTATTCCCCCATGTTACCTGAATAACATAACAAATTATGTGCTTTAGTATATATTTTGAAAGATAAGTCTTTTTGATTTTTTTTCATATAAAATGGGTTACATCGTGTACCCTATGTGCTTGATCAAACCTAAAGTTGCATACAAATATAATACGGGCATTCAAAAATATCTTTCGAATTAGATCAGGTGTGAAAAAAATGTCGAAGATGATGTTTTCTTTTTAGTCCATCTCTTCTCCCTTTTCCAGATCTTTGTGTATCACTTGATAAAAAGCACAATGGTTGCCTACTTGATAAAAGAAAACAAACCAAATAGCTATGTATATCACTTGATAAAAAGCAACATTAGTGTTTTCTTTTTAGTCAATCTCTTCCCCCTTTTCCAGATCTTTGTGTTTAGATGCCGCTGCCACACCACATGCTAATATGAAGTTCTCATGCTACAGAACTTTTCAGGAGACAAAAACAGAAGGAAGATATGTTTTTACTTGCAGCTCATTTTTACGTTCTTCCAGGTTAATCTTCACTATTTGATTTAGCTCAATTTAATGTTGCATTTCCTCTGTACACACGTCATCAAAACTGAACCAAGAGGCATCATATTTGTCTAGATGGTTGCCTTAGGGTTTTGATAATTGTAATCCTCTCATTAATTTTACTCTCTTATGTAGGTTATGCACTCTAGGAATTTGTGGTTGCTTTCCATGATCCCTGTACATAAGATGTGTAAAGTTTCAGTAGATTCGAAGAAACTGTGAGCGTGCCTCTCCCACATTTCTTGGAATTGTGACAATCAATGCTCCTTCTAGCTCTCTATACTTATTGACGATCATCTTGCCGGGATTAAAATTGTCCAATACAGATTCACACGTTGTTATACTTTGCTAAATTAGTTAGTCCATGTAGTGAATGTTAGTATTCTCTGCTGCATGCTGCCAGAAATATGCAGAAATATGTACGTGCCTCATGTTTGATTCGATGAACAACAAAAGCAATGAGTGGAGAAAATGATAAATACAGAGTAATTTCTCTACAAATGTATGAAATGTATGTTGAGTTCATCTCATATAACTATGCATTGTACCCCATTAACTATTATTGTTGCTCTCACAATACAACATGTTATTATTTATTTAGTTCGAGTATTTCCTTTTGATTTGTGCTTCTTACCTTTGGATCTTTTAGTCTTTTATTTACAGTGTCCAGCCTGGCCCAATACATTTCGATTTCACTTGGCCACTTCGATTCCCACTTTCTATGATGTGATCTAGATGTAGATACTTTGACATTACATTCAAAATATAATGCATTATTTAGAAGTTACTAATAATAAAAAAATACTGGATCTGTTACTTGCTTACTCCTATTAACAATCCAGACACTTTTTTAGGGGAAATGGAATGCCTAAGATACAATGTCATGTTAACATTTATTCAGTGCCTAACCGCAAAATCATTGATACATTGTTTTGAGTTTTATGACATCCGCTGTTCTTTATATCTTTGAGTGATTAATTTCAAGTTGAAGTCGAGACTACTTGCTGATCACATGCTTCAAGTAGTAGTAATTGCAATCTTTGTCTCTGTTTGAGATGCAAAAATGGATTATTTTGTACTTCAGATTAGTTGAGTTGGGAGCTATATATGTACCAGTTTTGTCTAATCAAACATGTGCTCTACTGTAATCATCTCTGACACATTGTTTAGATTTCTGAATCCCTATTTAATCTTTGTGTTTCATCGTGGCCGCGAGGATCGGCCTAACTGACAAAATCTTAAGCCCAGTCAAGGGTGTTTTCTGGGTTTGCAAAGAGAAAAATGAATTAGTTACATCCATATAATTATGTATCTATTTATGATGACATCATATATCATGCCTTACCATTCATTCTTTCTTATTTTATCGGATGTGCTGACCTTTTCTAAGGCCAATGTAAATAAGCAATCAGGACCGCGTTCATAACTTTCCTTCGGGTTATCATGCAACTGCAATATAGACCTATCTTTGAACACTATGTATCATCCCTAGGCACTTATTTTCATATGCTTTAATCTGTGTTTGAATATTTTTATGTGGACTCTTTTAATACATGGCTTGCTCTCGCCCTTTGCGCCATCGGCGCAGCGGGTCGTCTAGTTGTTTCAAATGAAGACCAAACTCGTAACTCAAATATTCACCTCCACGATCAGATCGTAGAAACTTTATTTTCTTGTTACGATGATTCTCTCCTTCACTCTGAAATTCTTTGAACTTCTCAAATGTTTCAGACTTGTGCTTCATCAAGTAGATATACCCATATCTGCTCAAATCATCAGCGAAGGTCAGAAAATAATGATACCCGCCGCGAGCTTCAACACTCATCGGTCCACATACATCAGTATGTATGATTTCCAACAAATCTGTTGCTCGCTCCATTGTTCCGGAGAACGGATTTTTAGTCATCTTGCCCATGGGCATGGTTCGCAAGCACCAAGTGATTCATACTCAAGTGATTCCAAAAGTCCATCACTATGGAGTTTCTTCATGCGCTTTACACCAATATGACCTAAACGGCAGCGCCACAAATAAGTTGCACTATCATTATTAACCTTGCATCTTTTGGCTTCAATATTATCAATATGTGTATCACTACGATCGAGATTTAACAAACTATTTTCATTGGGTGTATGACCATCGAAGGCTTTATTCATGTAAACAGAATAACAATTATTCTACGACTTTAAATGAATAACCGTATTGCAACAAACATGATCAAATCATATTCATACTCAACACAAATGCCAAATAACATTTATTTAGGTTCTACACTAATCCTGAAAGTATAGGGAGTGTGCGATGATGATCATATCAATCTTGGAACCACTTCCAACACACATCGTCACTTCACCTTTAACTAGTCTCTGTTCATTCTACAACTCTCGTTTCGAGTTACTAATTTGAGCAAATGAACTGGTATCAAATACCCAGGGGTTTCTATGAACACTAGTAAAATACACATCAATAATCTGTATATCAAATATACCTTTGTTCACTTTGCCATCCTTCTTATCCGCCAAGTATCTAGGGCAGTTCCACTTCCAGTGACCATTTCCTTTGCAGTAGAAGCACTTAGTTTCAGGCTTGAGTTTAGCTTTGGGTTTCTTCACGGGAGTGGCAACTTGCTTGTCATTCTTCTCGAAAGTTCCCCTTCTATCCATCAACACTTGATGCGCTTTCTTAACTTCTACCTTCGCCGATTTCAGCATCGCGAAGAGCTCGGGAATTACTTTTGTCATCCCTTGCATATTATAGTTCATCGCCAAGTTAGTAGAACTTCTTGATGAACTATAATATGCAAGGGGTAATTCCCGAGCTCTTGGCGATGCTGAAATCGGCGAAGGTAGAAGTTAAGAAAGCGCATCAAGTGTTGATGGATAGAAGGGGAACTTCAAGAAGAATGACAAGCAAGTTGTTACTCCATGAAGAAACCCAAAGCTAAACTCAAGCCTGAAACTAAGTGCTTCTACTGCAAAGGAAATGGTCACTGGAAGTGGAACTGCCCTAGATACTTGGCGGATAAGAAGGATGGCAAAGTGAACAAAGGTATATTTGATATACAGATTATTGATGTGTATTTTACTAGTGTTCATAGCAACCCCTCGGTATTTGATACTGGTTTAGTTGCTAAAGAGTAGTAACTCGAAATGGGAGTTGCATAATGAACAGAAACTAGTTAAAGGATGAAGTGACGATGTGTATTGGAAGTCGTTCCAAGATTGATATGATCATCATCGCACACTCCCTATACTTTCGGGATTAGTGTTGAACCTAAATAAGTGTTATTTGGTGTTTGTGTTGAACATGAATATGATTTGATCATGTTTATTGCAATACGGTTATTCATGTAAGTTAGAGAATAATTGTTGTTCTGTTTACATGAATAAAACCTTCTATGGTCATACACCCAATGAAAATGGTTTGTTGGATCTCGATCGTGTGATACACATATTCATAATATTGAAGCCAAAAGATGCAAGGTTAATAATGATAGTGCAACTTATTTGTGGCACTGCCATTTAGGTCATATTGGTGTAAAGAGCATGAAGAAACTCCATAGTGATGGACTTTTGGAATCACTTGATTATGAATCACTTGGTGCTTGCGAACCATGCCTCATGGGCAAGATGACTAAAACTCCCTTCCCCGGAACTGTGGAGCGAGCAACTGAGTTGTTGGAAATCATACATACTGATGTATGCGGACCAATGATTGTTGAAGCTCGCGGCGGGTATCGTTATTTTCTGACCTTCACTGATGATTTGAGCAGATATGGGTATATCTACTTAATGAAGCACAAGTCTGAAACATTTGAAAAGTTCAAAGAATTTCAGAGTGAAGTGGAGATCATCGTAACAGAAAATAAGAGTTTCTACGATATGATCGTAGAGGTAAAATATTTGAGTTAGCGAGTTTGGCCTTCACTAAAAACAATGTGAAATAGTTTCACTACTCACGCCACCTGGAACACCACAGTGTAATGGTGTGTCCGAACGTCATAACCGTACTTTATTAGATATGGTGCGATCGATGATGTCTCTTACCGATCTATCACTATCGCTTTTGGGGTTATGCATTAGAGAAAACTACATCCACGTTAAATAGGGCACCATCTAAATCCGTGGAGATGACATCGTATGAACCGTGGTTTGACGAGAAACCTAAGCTGTCATTTCTTTAAGTTTGGGACCGCGATGCTTATGTGAAAAAGTTTCAACATGATAAGCTCGAACCCAAACCGGAGAAGTAAATCTTCATAGGATACCCAAAAGATACTGTTGGGTACACCTTCTATCACAGATCCGAAGGCAAGGTCTTTGTTGCTAAGAGTGGATCCTTTCTAGAGAAGGAGTTTCTCTCGAAAGAAGTGAGTGGGAGGAAAGTAGAACTTGATGAGGTAATTGTACCTTCTCCCGAATTGGAAAGTGGAACATCACAGAAACTAGTTCTAGTGATTCCTACACCAATTAGTGAGGAAGCTAATGATGATGATCATGAAACTTTAGATCAAGTTTCTGCTGAACGTCGTAGATCAACCAGAGTACGTTCCGCACCAGAGTGGTACGGCAACCCAGTTCTGGAAGTCATGTTACTAGACCATGATGAACCTACGAACTATGGGGAAGCGATGATGAGCCCAGATTCCACAAAATGGCTTGAGGCCATGAAATCTAAGATGGGATCCATGTATGAGAACAAAGTGTGGACTTTGGTTGACTTGCCCGATGATCGGCAAGCCATCGAAAATAAATGGATCTTCAAGAGGAAGACCGACGCAGACGGTAATGTTACTGTTTACAAAGCTCGACTTGTTGCGAAAGGGTTTCGACAAGTTCAAGGAGTTGACTACGATGAGACTTTCTCTCCCGTAGCGATGCTTAAGTCTGTCCGAATCATGTTAGCAATTGCCGCATTTTATGAAATCTAGCAAATGGATAACAAAACTGCATTCTTTAATGGATTTATTAAAGAAGAATTGTATATGATGCAACCAGAAGGTTTTGTCAATCCTACAGGTGCTAACAAAATGTGCAAGCTCCGGCGATCCATCTATGGACTGGTGCAAGCATCTCGGAGTTGGAATATACACTTTGATAAGTTGATCAAAGCATATAGATTTATACAGACTTGCGGTGAAGCCTGTATTTACAAGAAAGTGAGTGGGAGCACTACAACCTTTCTGATAAGTATATGTGAATGACATATTGTCGATCGGAAATGATGTAGAATTTTTCTGGAAAGCATAAAGGAGTGTTTGAAAGGAGTTTTTCAAAGAAAGACCTTGGTCAAGCTTCTTACATATTGGGCATCAAGATCAATAGAGATAGATCAAGACGCTTGATAAGAGTTTCGATGAGTACATACCTTGATAAGATTTTGAAGTAGTTCAAAATGGATCAGTCAAAGAAGGAGTTCTTGCCTGACTTGTAAGGTGTGAAGTTGAGTAAGACTCAAAGCCAGACCACGGCAGAAAAATATAGAGAGAATGAAAGTCATTCCCTATGCCTCAGCCATAGGTTCTATAAAGTATGCCATCCTGTGTACCAAACATGTTGTGTACCTTGCCATGAGTTTGACAGGGAGGTACAATAGTGATCCAGGAGTAGATCACTGTACAGCGGTCAAAATTATCCTTAGTAACTGGATGACTAAGGAAATGTTTCTCGATTATGGAGGTGATAAAGAGTTCGTCGTAAAGGGTTACGCCGATGCAAGCTTTGACACTAAATCCAGATGACTCTAAGTATCAATCTGGATTCGTATTGAAAGTGGGAGCAATTAGCTAGAGTAGCTCCATGCAGAGCATTGTAGACATAGAAATTTGCGAAATACATACGGATCTAAATATGACAGACCCGTTGACTAAACTTCTCTCACAAGCAAAAACATGATCACACCTTATTACTCCTGGGTATTAATCACATAGCGTTGTGAACTAGATTATTGACTCTAGTAAACCCTTTGGGTGTTGGTCACATGGCGATGTGAACTATGGGTGTTATTCACATAACGATGTGAACTATCGGTATTTCACATGGCGATGTGAGCTAGATTATTGACTCTAGTGCAAGTGGGAGACTGAAGGAAATATGCCCTAGAGGCAATAATAAAGATGTTATTTGTATTTCCTTATATCATGATAAATGTCTTTTATTCATGCTAGAATTGTATTAACCGGAAACTTGATACATGTGTGAATACATAGACAAAACAGTATGTCCCTAGTATGCCTCTACTAGACTAGCTCATTGGTCAAAGATGGCTATGTTTCCTAGCCATAGACATGAGTTTTCATTTGAACAACGAGATCACATCATTAGGAGAATGATCTGATGGACTAGACCCATCCGTTAGCTTAGCACTACGATCGTTTAGTTTTACTGCTATTGCTTTCTTCATGACTGATACATGTTCCTATGACTATGAGATTATGCAACTCCCGAATACCGTAGGAACGCCTTGTGTGCTATCAAACGTCACAACATAACTGGGTGATCATAAAGATGCTCTACAGGTGTCTCCGAAAGTATTCGTGGTGTTGGCATAGATCAAGACTAGGATTTGTCACTCCAAATGTCGGAGAGGTATCTCTGGGCCCTCTCGGTAATGCACATCATAATAATCCTTGCAAGCAAAAGACTAATGAGTTAGTCACGAGATGATGTATTACAAAACGAGTAAAGAGACTTGCCGGTAATGAGATTGAACTAGGTATAGAGATACTGACGATCGAATCTCGGGCAAGTAACATAACGATGACAAAAGGAACAACGTATGTTGTTATGCGGTTTGACCGATAAAGATCTTCGTAGAATATGTAGGAACCTATATGAGCATCCAGGTTCCGCTATTGGTTATTGACCGGAGATGAGTCTCGGTCATGTCTACATAGTTCTCGAACCCGTAGGGTCCGCACGCTTAACGTTTGATGACGATCGATATTATGAGTTTATGAGTTTTGATGTACCGAAGGTAGTTCGGAGTCCCGGATGAGATCACGGACATGACGAGGAGTCTCGGAATGTCCGAGACATAAAGATTGATATATTGGACGACTATATTCGGACACCGGAAGTGTTCCGGAAAAGTTTCGGATTTAACCGGATTGCCGGAGGGGGTTACCGAAACCCCCCATGAGGGGGGATGGTCCATAGTGGGCCTTGAGGAAAGAAGAGAGGCAGCCCATAGAGGCTGGCCGGCGTCCCACCAGGGAATCCTAGTTGGACTAGGATTGGGGGGCGCCACCTCTCCCTCTCCTTCCTTTCCCCCTCTTCCTTCTTGGTGGACTCCTACTAGGAATAGGATTGCAATCCTATTCCTAGTAGGATTGCCTCCCTGGCGCGCCATAGAAGGGCTGGCCGGCCCCTCCCCTTACTCCTTTATATACGGGGGCAGGGGGGCACCCTAGGACACAAGTTGATCAATTGATCTCTCCCAACTGTGTGCGGTGCCCCCCTCCACAGAAACACACCTCGATTATACCGTTGCAGTGCTTAGGCGAAGCCCTGCGCCGGTAACTTCATCATATCCGTCACCACGCCGTCTTGCTGACGAAACTCTCTCGTGAAGCTCAACTGGATCATGAGCTCGTGGGATGTCATTAAGCTGAACGTGTGCTAAACGCGGAGGTGCCGTACGTTCGATACTTGATCGGTTGGATCGCGAAGAAGTTCGACTACATCAACCGCGTCACTAGACGCTTCCGCTCCCGGTCTACGAGGGTACGTAGACACACTCTCCCCCTCGTTGCTATGCATCTAGTAGATAGATCT
>LR738713.1:147816836-147829754 GCA_902687465.1 Secale cereale | reverse complement strand
TCTACGTACCCTCGTAGACCGGAAGTGGAAGCGTCTAGTGACGCGGTTGATTTAGTCGAACTTCTTCGCGATCCAACCGATCAAGCACCGAACGTACGGAGCATCCGCGTTCAGCACACGTTCTGATTGATGACGTCCCACGAGCTCTTGATCCAGTAGAACCTCGCGGGAGAGTTTCGTCAGCACGACGGCGTGGTGATGGAGATGATGAAGTTACCGTCGCAGGGCTTTGCCTAAGCGTTGCAACAATATTTCCGACGTGTGTTTCTGTGGAGGGGGCACCACACACGGTTGGGAGAGATCAACAGATCAACTTCTGTGTCTTTGGGTGCCCCTTGTCCCCGTATATAAAGGAGCAAGGGGGAAGGCCGGCCGGCCCCCTATGGCGCGCCCTAGAGAGTCAATCCTACTAGGAATAGGATTCCAATCCTATTCCTAGTAGGAGTCCACCAAGAAGGAGAGAGGAGGAAGGAAAGAGAGGGAGATGGAGAGGGAAAGAGGCCCCCCTCCCCTAGTCCAATTCGGACTCCCCTTTGGGAGGGGGCGCGCCACCTCCTGGCTGCTGCCCTCTCTCTCCCCTAAAGCCCACTAGGGCCCAATACTTCCCTGGGGGGTTCCGGTAACCCCCCGGCACTCCGGTTTTATCCAAAACCTTACGGAACACTTCCGGTGTCCGAATATAGTCGTCCAATATATCAATCTTTATGTCTCGGACATTCCGAGACTCCTCGTCATGTCCGTGATCTCATCTGGGACTCCGAACTACCTTCGGTACATCAAAACTCATAAACTCATAATACCGATTGTCATCAAACGTTAAGCGTGCGGACCCTACGGGTTCGAGAAATATGTAGACATGACCGAGACTCATCTCCGGTCAATAACCAATAGCGGAACCTGGATGCTCATATTGGCTCCTACATATTCTACGAAGATCTTTATCGGTCAAACCGCATAGCAACATACGTTGTTCCCTTTGTCATCGGTATGTTACTTGTCCGAGATTCGATCGTCGGTATCTCGATACCTAGTTCAATCTCGTTACCGACAAGTCTCTTTACTCATTCCGTAATACATCATCTCGTGACTAACTCATTAGTCATTTGCTTGCAAGGCTTATTATGATGTGCATTACCGAGAGGGCCCAGAGATACCTCTCCGACACTCGGAGTGACAAATCCTATTCTTGATCTATGATAACACCACGAACACTTTTGGAGAGACCTGTAGAGCATCTTTATAATCACCCAGTTATGTTGTCGTTTGATAGCACACAAGGTGTTCCTCCGGTATTCGGGAGTTGCATAATCTCATAGTCATAGGAACATGTATAAGTCATGAAGAAAGCAATAGCAGTAAAACTAAACGATCATAGTGCTAAGCTAACGGATGGGTCTTGTCCATCACATCATTCTCCTAATGATGTGATCTTGTTGATCAAATGACAACTCATGTCTATGGCTAGGAAACATAACCATCTTTGATCAATGAGCTAGTCTAGTAGAGGCATACCAGGGACACTCTGTTTTATCTATGTATTCACACATGTACTAAGTTTCCGGTTAATACAATTCTAGCATGAATAATAAACATTATCATGATATAAGGAAATATAAATAACAACTTTATTATTGCCTCTAGGGCATATTTCCTTCAGTTAGACACATTGGGTCTCTCCAAGGCATGGTGGGGGGAGGCGCTAATGACTACATGTCATGTCCTAAACCGAGTTCCCACAAAGCATAAAACCATGACCCCTTTTGAGGAATGGGAAATGAAAAGATTGAAACTCTCCTACCTACGTACTTGGGATTGTTTGGCAAAAGTCAATATACCAATTTCCAAGAAGCGCAAGCTTGGACGAAAAACTATGGATTGTGTTCTTCCGGGCTATGCTTTTCATAGCATTGGCTATAGATTTTTGATAATAAAATCTGAGGTATCCGACATGCATGTTGGTACAATTATGGAGTCGAATGATGCGACTTTCATTGAGGACATATTTCATATGAAGGGTATGTCGAGTTCATCAAATCAGGAGATACCTACTCCATCTAGCGAGGAGTTTTCTATAATTCCTGAACCCACCATTGCGATGGAACATGTTGAGAATCCTGTTGAGGATGACAATGAAACTCCTGTAAGGAGTAAGAGATAGAGGACTGCAAAGTCCTTTGGTGATGATTTCATTGTGTACCTCATGGATGGCACACCCAGGACTATTTCAGAAGCCTATGCATCTTCTGATGCTGACTACTGGAAGGAAGCTGTCTGCAGTGAGATGAATTCCATCTTATCTAATGAAACTAGAAATCACTGATCATCCTTATGGGTGCAAACCTGTAGGATGTAAGTGGGTGTTCAAGAAAAAGCTTAGACCTGATGGTACGATTGAAAAGTACAAGGCACGGCTTGTGGCTAAGGGTTATACCCAAAAAGAAGGTGAAGACTATTTTGATACTTACTCACCTGTGGCTAGACTGACCACTATTCGGGTGCTACTATCACTGGCTGCCTCACATGGTCTTCTCATTCATCAAATGGATGTTAAGACGACTTTCCTCAATGGAGAGTTGAAGAAGGAAATTTACATGGATCAACCCGATGGTTTTGTAGTACCTGGTCAGGAAGGAAAGGTGTGCAAGTTATTAAAGTCTTTATATGGCCTTAAACAAGCTCCTAAGGAGTGGCATGAGAAGTTTGAAAGAACATTAACTGCTGCAGGCTTTGTAGTAAATGAAGATGACAAGTGTGTGTACTATCGCCATGGTGGGGGCGAAGGAGTTATTCTTTGTCTGTATGTCGATAACATACTAATCTTTGGAACCAAACTTGATTTAATCAAGGAGGTTAAGGATTTCTTATCTCGTTGTTTTGAGATGAAGGTCTAGGAGTGGCTGATGTTATCTTAAACATCAAGCTATTGAGAGATGAGAATGGTGGGATTACACTGCTTCAGTCTCACTATGTGGAAAAGGTCTTGAGTCGTTTTGGGTATAGCGACTGCCAGCCTTCTCCAACTCCATATGATGCTAGTGTGTTGCTTTGAAAGAATCGACGGATTGCTAGAGACCAACTGAGATACTCTCAGATTATTGGCTCGCTTATGTATTTGGCGAGTGCCACGAGGCCTGATATCTCGTTCGCTGTGAGCAAACTGAGCCGGTTTGTGTCAAAACTGGGAGATGATCATTGGTGTGCGCTTGAGAGAGTTATGCGCTACTTGAAGGGCACTGCGAGCTATGGGATTCACCACACCAGGTATCCAAGGGTACTGGAGGGTTATAGTGACTCAAACTGGATATCTGATTCTGATGAGATTAAGGCCACAAGTGGTTATGTTTTTACACTTGGTGGTGGCGCTGTTTCCTGGAAGTCTTGCAAGCAGACCATCTTAACGAGCTCAACTATGAAAGCAGAACTCACAACATTAGACACTGCCACTGTTGAAGCAGAGTGGCTTCGTGAACTCTTGATGGACTTACCTATGGTTGAAAAACCAATACCCCCTATCCTGATGAACTGTGATAATCAAACTGTGATCGTTAAGATAAACAGTTCTAAGGATAATATGAAGTCCTCAAGGCATGTGAAGAGGCGATTGAAATCTGTCAGAAAATTGAAGAACTCCGGAGTTATTACGTTGGATTATATCCAAACGTCGAAAAACTTGGCAGATCCCTTCACAGAGGGTTTATCACGTAATGTGATAGATAATGCATCGACGGAGATGGGTTTGAGACCCACCACATGAGTTGTCCATAGTGGTAACCCACTCTTTGTGATCGGAGATCCTGTGAAGTAGAAGTGGGAGACAAGTTGTTGGTCAGCTGGGAGGAGAGTATCCTTGTATTAGTTATCCCACTCCGTGAAGATGCAATACTTTCCTGATCTGCATGGCAGGTTGATACTTATCTTAATGTGTTCCAAGTGGCTTATTCAGGTAAGCAGAGAAGTTGCCCTACAGAGCATCTCCCGAGGAACACACCTATATGAATTTGACTGTTAACACCGCAGTCTATGAGAATTGGGTGTTCTCTAATAAATTCATGAAAGGCCCTGGAGTATGACGTATACGCTCCACCCGCGGGGAAGCCTTGCGGCAGCCCAGTATCGGTCAAGAATTTGTGTGAAACTAGTCTCGCAGAAAACTTGTAGTTCAAGGCATAGTCCACTATTCAAGTTGTGATCTAGTGTAGCATAAATCTCTGAGTAGAAGTTCAACTTTACAGTCTCCACTGAGAACCGGTATATAAACAATGTTTTGGAACTAAATGATGAGATGTGCCAATGAGACTTTGTGGGGGATTGTTAGAATTTTTCTAATAGGCCTTTGTCCCAAAGCCCAACTAAAATTCTAAAATTCTCTTGGCCCATTCATGCACACTTGTGAGTGGAGTGAGTGGCACTAAAGTTTAGTCCCACCACGGAAGTTGAGAGAGAGTTGCACCTCTTTATAAGGTTAGCTCTTCTACCACTTGTATGAGCATGAGAAGATGAGACCTACACACGCGCTCCTCCTCCTCGCTCCCCTCGCCATGCCACGCCTCATGACGACGCGCCGTGGGCTGCGGGAATGAGCCGAGCCGAGGAGAGAGCTATGCACGTTGTCTATATTTTTGCTGCTCAGGAATAATTAATAAATCGTAATTAACGGACGCGTTAATTGCTCAGCCGTTTGTGATCCTTTCGGAACGTGGGGCTGTTACTTGAACGTGGGGTTTTCTCCACGACCTACCCGACCCGCATTATATATAGCCAGGCAGACGTCTACCCTAGCCGCCACACCATATGGTTTTGCACCACCGTTCCATATCACTGCGCCGCCACGCAAGTGTTCTCCATCCCTCCTTCTGGCGTGCATCGCGAGAAGGGACATCAGGCCTCCGGAACCTTACCTCTTGTGATCCTATACGGGAGAGGGGCGATCAAGGTTTTGGGGAGCGCACTCGCGTGACTGCTGGCAGTGACGACTTCGCCAACGACGACTTCTTCCCCGCCCTCGGCAACCTCATCCTCAACGACATGGGCGACAAAACCGGCGCTGGCGGTGCTGCTCCCGCTGCACCTTCACATGATTAGTTTAATCTCTGCTTTTGCTGTCATGATTTACCTTCTGTTTATTTGGATTAAATCTCATAGTAATTTTCTCATATTTCCAACAAAAAGGCATCTTAGATCTGATTATCATCGAGGAAAACAAAGGTCAGTACAATGGATAGACAATTGGACGTAGAACGACAAGGAAAAAACAAAATTACATTAAAAAGCATACTAGTCTTTTTCATCCTCTGATTGTACGCCGCCTGCCGGAGATTGAAAATTGCACTGAACCAATAGCAGAGAAAAGCAAAATTTGTAAAATCCCTCGCCATACAAGGTTTTGAAGACCGCGATAGCCACTCGCCCCTTGAGACAAGATCTAAATATCGTTGAAGAAATATCGGCTGGAGCATCACCCCAAGCAGAACAGACTTGCAATTCACCACCAATGGTTGAGAGGGTTGGAGAGACCGGGTTAAGCCACAAAACAACACAGAAGAAGATGTCGTAGTCACCACACCAAGCACCAGCCAAAAGCGTTCCTTGAAAGACACACGAACTGCCAAGATCTGAAGGAAACCAACCGATTTGGGGACACAAACTCTCACAGGCCCTTCGTCGGCGCCTGATCGGATGTCGTCGAGGTAGGGAGAGACCGGAGAGACTTTATTCCAACACGCCATCGCCGCCACCACCTCATCGATGACGCTGGAGAAACAAAAACCTAAGAAAAAACAAGACAGACGGGTCCCCGCTCCTCTTGCCGCCGATGGGGCCCCCGGGCGCTTGTTTTTTCATGAGAGTAAAAGAGTTTATTCCATAATATTTTTTGGCAGGAAGAGTTTATTCCATAACGATAGAGTTCCAATCATTTTTTGCAGGAAACTTGAGAGCTTTGTATTCAACTAACACATTCATGTGTAGGATCTAGTCACCCCCTCTCCCAACCACGCCGTCGGCCATTCCGGCCCCGGTGTCCACCATCATACCACTGATCCACCGCTCTGGTACCGGCGGCCACTTCACGGCATGGGTCTGGAAGTTTGTCCCCTGGATGAGGCTAGGCCTCTTACCATGGCACGCTGGTCTGGAACCTTCATCACATTTCTTTGGGTGGCCCATCACTAGATCTACACTGGACACATCTCCCTGTCCTCGAATGGTAGGGTGGGGATTTGGGATGTAATGTTTGTGTTGACGCTCGACTGTTGCAAGAGGGAGAATCAATTGTCATTGGAGATGATCTGCATTTCCCATGCCACAAGGTAGTGGTTGGTGACAGATCTGACAATTCATCATCCTCTACCTCCCATGCAATCAAGAAGACTATGGAAGATGATTTTGAACCAGTTGTAAGTGCTCATTTGAAGGATTTGGTTCTCGATCTTAAGCCAGGTATGAACATACAACGCATCATTCGGCAGAAATTCAACTACCATGTTGCTTTTGCAACTGGTTTTGGAGGTCAAGAATTCTTTCTGGTTGCTTCATTCGGTCATTTTCAACATAGGCTATCTGAATTTTCTGTTTGATTGTTCCTCAATTCTTGCCTGAGAGGCATAGCCCTTGATTTCAAAGTTCTTCATCTTCGTGATCGTTCCTATCGCTTCTTAGTCCATTCTAAGAGTGTGCGGATTTTTTGTGCACAATCTACGATCATTTGCTTGTTATGATTTTGAAGATTTCTTCAACCTCTAGGGAAGTGGAGGCCTTGGTTTCATGCGTGAGTTTCATGCTTGGGAGTAAGAGGAACGAGATTCATCGACCACTATCTGCAGGAAAAGCATGCAACATCGGATTCCAAAAGCAAAAGTTGTTCTTAATTCAGTTTTATCTCGTGCTAATCTGACTACCATTTGCCCTTCTTCGGCCAAGTCAAACGTTGGTTTTCTGCATCGTTTTACTTAAAGATCGTGGATGTCGTCTAGAGGGGGTGAATAGGCGCTTTAAAATAATTATGGTTTAGGCTTGAACAAATGCAAAATAAAACTAGCGTTTAATTTGTCAAACACAAGACCTACAACAAATAGGTTCACATATATGCACCAACAACCTTTGCTAAGCAAGATAAACAACTAAGTGATAACAAGATATATAACATGAAACACTTTGTCCATCACAAAAGTAAAGTGCATAAGTAAAGGCTCGGGTAAGAGATAACTAAGGCACGTGGAGACAACGATGTACCCCGAAGTTCACACCGTTGCGGATGCTAACCATCGTTTGTAGTGGCGTGGAGGCACAATGCTCCCCAAGAAGCCACTAGGGGCACCGTAGTCTCCTCACGCCCTCGCAAATGCAAGATATCGTAATTTCACTAAGGGGGCCTTGAGGGCGCTCACCGAACCTGTACAAATGGCCACCCTTGGGGAAGGTCACCGGTACCCGTACACTTTGGCAACCCTTGGGGTGGTCATCGAACCCCGTGCAAATTGCTCGGGGCCATCTTCACAACCTAATTGGAGACTCCGACGCTTGCCCGGAGCTTTATACCACAATGATTGAGCTCCGAAGCACCACCAACCGTCTAGGGCGCCCAAGCACCCAGGTGGAACAAGCTTTAGGGTACCAATCACCAAAGAGTAATGAGCTTCTCAACTTTTCACTTTCACGTATCACCATGGAGAATTCAAAATGATGCAACTAATGCAATGGAAAGAACACACGAAGTGGTCAAGTTCCTCACTCAGGAATCCCACCAAAGCAACGAACACTATGGAGGATTATGAGAGGAAGAACAAGGATAACACCAAGAACTCCAAGATCTAGATCCAAGGGGTTTCCCTCACAAAGAGGAGAAAGTGATTGGTGGAAACATAGATCTAGATCTCCTCTCTCTTTTCCCTTAAGAAATAGCAAGAATCATGGGAGGGATTAAGAGATAGCAAGCTCAAAGAAGGTCAACAATGGGGGGAAAACATGAGCTAAAATTATAAGATCCATTGGGGAAGAAGACCCCCTTTTATAGGTGAGAAAAAAAATCCAACTTTTATGCCCACAGCCTACACACAAGCGGTACTATCGCTCTGGGAGTGGTACTACCCCTTGGGGCGGTAGTTCTAGGTTTAGCACTAAGAGAATGCAAGTCCATGTGCGGTAGTGTCGCCGAAGCGGTACTACCGCCCTCACAAGTGGTACTACCACTTAGTGTCTTAGGACACACAGAACTAGCTGTAGTAGAGGGTGGGTAGGAAGGCAATACCGCATAAAGTGGTACTACTGAGCCCTACTACCGCTCTACTACCATGGAGGCTGCGAGGGACAACAAAGGCAAAAAAAGATAAGTGGACGTGTGACGGTAGTAGGCAGCGGAGGTACCGGGTTAAGTGGTACTACCACTAGTAGGAGCAGTACTACCGTATGAAATGGTACTACGGTGCCTTAGTGCCAACCTATAGCCGCCGACGCGAAAAGGAGTGAAAGTGCAACTATGATTTTGCTAATTAATAACAACATATATCTCATTGAACTAATATCCATTCAAGTTAAAGATTTATGGAAGTTCAATGATCGGCATGGCAAGGACTACTGAATATAGACCCCTAAAAATTCTAAGGACATGGATTGGCAAAAACTCAAGACTCTAAATTTTTAGTTAAGTGGTCCAAGATCACATTGAGTCTATAGGAAAGCCAATACTATTAAAAGGGGATGAGGTTTTGATGATGATCTGGTTGCTCAAATGCTTAGTGATATTGATCCAAAACCCTTAGCCACTTTTTCTATTCAAATATGTCCAAAACCTTAAAAGTCAACTCGGTCCCACCGAATCTCACCTACCCGAACTCATCGAGTTCATCTAGACACTGCCACAGCCAAACCCTAACAAATCAGATCCATCGATATGGATCTCGGTCCCACCGGGATGGCCTTTTCAACTCTCTGTCACCTGTTGCAATTATTTTGTTCTTACCGTGATGATGTAATCGGTGCCACCACTACAAAAAAGATACACTTCCGTGATGATACATGTTTGTCACAGTAGGTCACATTTTCTGTCATGCATTTACATCCATGACAAATTTATGACAGGATCAAGATAGTCATACCTGTGTTTTCGTAGAAGGTATCCATGACATTACCAAAATTATCATCACGGAAGTGTCCACTTCCATGATGATAAATCGCGCGTCACAGAAGTGCTTTCGTCAAGGGTGATCGACACGTGGCATGCACTGTAACGGAACACCGTTAAGCTATCGGGTCCGGTTTTGGATCCGATAACCCGTTAATAGCCCCAGCCAATGGGGATTTTCCACGTGTAAAATCATCATTGGTTGGAGGAAACACGTGTCGGCCCACCGTTGGGACATATGTCATCCACTCATTGGACCCAAAGCGCCTATGATACATCGACACGTGGCACGACCCAATAGAGGCCCATTCCTGTGAAAAGGCCAGCCCGTTTGACTTGGTCAAAAGGTGGCGGGCCGGCCCACGGCAAGCATGTTAACGACCTGTTCACATATAGCCCAGTTACAGCTTGCTAACCCAGGGCCCGTTTATGGCCTATCCGAATTAGGCCCAGTAGCATCATCTGGGCCATCTAATATAATTCCAGCCCGTTTTAACTTCCAGCCCATGTATGGCCCATGACGTCTTTTGGCCCATATGAGGCCCTTAGTAATCCTCGGCCCATTAACGGCCCGTGGTAAAACTGGCCCGTAATGAACAATGTATCACTTTATACCCATTAACGGCCCATTATTCCGTTGGGCCATTTCTAGCCCATGTTATCTTTCGGCCTTCTTAGGGCCCATTTATTCTTGGGCTCATTTCCAGCATTTGTTTACTTTCGGCCCGTTACTGTCATTTTCTGCTTGTGGGCCAAATACAGCCCGTGGTTACAGTCGGACCATTTGTGGCCCGTTAATACGTTGGGCCGTTTTCACAGCGTCATCAAATACGGCCTATTAACGACGGCCCGTTATGGTCGGCCCATGAACGGAAGATTTCAACTCTAGCCCATTTATGGCCATAATGTGGTCTGTTATTGGCCCATGTTTGGCCAACCGATCATACGGCCCGTAGAAGGCCCATTGATGATACGACCCGTAGAAGGCCCATTGTGTCTACGCCTCGTAGAAGGCCCATTGTTTCTGCGACCCTTAGAAGGCCCATTGTTTCTACGGCCCGTAGGAGGCCCATGTTAACTACAGTAAATATGTAGCCCATTGTTAATGTGGCCTAGTTTTAAAAAATAGGTTATTCCGGCCACTAGCAAACTGCGGAAAAGAACTGCACTGACTACAAGAAAACAAATAAACAAGACAACGGAGATAAATAAGCAAGCAACTTACGTTAGGCTATCACGGCTATTACACATATTACATCCACTGGGCATCAACGTTTGCCACAAGTGCAAATATAGGGAACAAAGCAGGATATAAATGCCGCAACAAAACAAGTCCAGAACTGAAACCACTTTAGAAGAGCTCAAGAAACAATATCCTGGGTAGCCATAATGCTGGCAAGATGCTTAGCAAGCTTATTAACTTTCTCTTGTTTGGCGCTTAAATCCTCCAGCACTTGCTGTTGCACCAGAAAGTATGCATCTGAATTCTGTAGGGACTTCCTCAGTCCTTCGGCTTCTCGTCGCATAACATCTGATCGATGTCTTTCAACTTGAAGTTGAGACTCAAGAAGCCGAACTGATTCAGATAGTGAGTTCGAAGAGCTGGTGCCAGTAGTAGTAGCCAGTAACTCGAACACTACATCAAGACAGGACTTTGGGGTTGTCTCAGTGTCTTCAATATAGTTTTTATCAGCTTTCTTGGAGAACAACATGGATGTCTCACTATCTTGAACCTGATCTGCATTACTTCCTTTACCGTTGCATAATGGGGTACTCTTCTCCAATATTTTATCCACGTTCTAAAGGAGAAACAAACAAACACATCACAAGTTTACAATGTAGTATATGAAACTCATTTTGGTAAACCAGTTCAGTAGTAAGGTGGACAGGATAACAGCATGAAACAAACATATATCTATGTAGTATGGTTACTGTATGGTCTATATCATTCTAGTTTATGTTGCCAAATCAAGATAGATACAGTTTGAATCATATCTATTTAAGACAAAGCAACATAGACAGAATATAAGTATGGGAAACTACACAACAATAACAACACTTGTAATGTGCATGGCATGAGAACATAATTGTTCATTCAATTGAAACTGAAATCAACATAGAGCAAGTTACAACAGCACACACGTTAAAAAATAGGTTTAAAACATACGTGTTGCGCCATTGGAGTGTCAATTGCATCCTTTAAATTTGAATTTAGTTGGTATGAGTAAATACAGTGATGCAAGAGCAAAGTAGTATGAACCATATATACGTAACCTGACCTGAGAACAATTCTTCTTCTGCTTTAAGCATTGACTTGGGGTTCGGAGTGGTGGTCCTCGTGCTTTGGGCACTGCAGTTGCCTTACTAACAGCTCGTGTTTGGGTGCTCTATGGTGGAGATGGTGCCGTGTCAACGGGAACTGGGTTACTATCTGCTGGGGTTGGGGTAAGAAGGGGTGTAGCTGGTTCTCTGTCCAACTAGGTAGGGGTACAATATGCGTGAGTCTGGGTTATGTGTGGTGGGGCTGGTTCTTGGGCAAGTACAACCGTGGTTCTATCTCCATCGACAGGTAGCACGATCTTTTCCGAAGACCGCGTTTTTACTCCCACAAATACTGCCATCACCCCCTCCAATTGAAATGGCTGATAAACAAGAAAAGTAATTGAATGTACAGACATTGTAAGATAGACAGGTGCAATGGATAGTAGGGAAGAAAACAGGGCATGAAATAATTCACATTTATGTTGTCTAACCAAACAGAATAGAAGGACATAATTTCAAATATATGATGGTTAATTAAACAGGATAGCATGACACAATTTCACATGTATGATGGCTAACTAAACAGGATAGAATGACATACTTCAAAATATGATGACTATGTAAACATGATGACATGATATAACTATACGACGTGTCTATTAAAGTGGTTGGCATGCCATAAATCACAAACATGCCGTTGATGGAAACATGATGGCATGATAATTCACAGATAGAATGAAATAATTCAAACTATGATGACTATGTGAACAGGATGAGATAATATAACTATATTATATCTTTAGAAAATGGGTTGGCATGCCATAATTCAGATACATGCTGTCTATGTAAACATCATGACATGATATAATTCAAATATATGATTTATATACTAAGGAAGTGAGCAGAGGGCAATCGCATATATGATGTGTCAACTAAGGAGATGGCATTCAATATCGTGTATATGATGTAAAAACTAAGCATTGCAATACAACATATGCATGATATGAGTAATATAACCCTGCCAAGTTTGAGCATACACCTCAGGGGGATAATAGGACTGGTCATCTGCCTCTGAATCCTCCTCTGAAGAGCTATCTGTAACCAGCAACATATCTGCTTCACCAGGTAGCATTGTTTGCTCTGAAGACCTTGTTTTCACCCCAGATTTCTCCATCACCAATTCAAATGGCTGATGCACAGGAAGAGCAGTTGAATATACAAACATTGTCGACAAAAGCAATGAGAAATACAAAAAAGGACGACATGATATAATTAACATATATGATGCTTGGCTAAACAGCATGGCATTGCATAATTCACATATATAATGCCTTGCAACAAGATAGCATTGCATAATTCACATATATAACGTCTTGCAAAAAGATGGCATTGCATAATTCACATATATGGTAATTAGACACTAAACAGGTGGCATTCACACAAATCATGTCTAAACTAAGCAAACGACATAACAATGCAAGATACCATACACACGATATGAGCAACATAACCCTGCCAAGATAGAGCATGCACCTCGG
>LR738713.1:147799622-147813744 GCA_902687465.1 Secale cereale | reverse complement strand
CCCACCACCGCCGGCGACCACCGCCCCCACCCTGAACCCTAAGATAGATAGTGGGGTACCTCTTCGGCGAGCCCCCCTCCCTGCTGCGGCTAGTTCGTCCTTAACTCCGACGAGCCCCCGCCCCCCTAAAAATCGACTGACCCAAAAGTCGATTCAGTCGACTGAAGTGTAGCTAAATCGGAGCAGCATCGCAAGCAAGAGCAAGAGCAGACCAGGCAGGGGACCTAGAGCAAGAGTAGAGCAGCAACACGAGTGAGAGCTAAAGCAGTAGCAGCTCCTACTGATGTGGACGTCGCCGCCGAGGGAGCGACACCGTGGAGGAAGTGGCCGGTGACGCAGCCATGGATGGAGCCGCAGCGTGTCGGCTCGGGATCGAGCGCCGACAGCACCGTGAGATCGAATCAAGAAGAAAATGCGGCGATTAATGTACAACCTCTTTGGTGGCGCCGATTAGGCCGCAACTTCATCCGGGGAAACGGTGATGATGATGCTCTGCCGGTGGTGCAGGTGAAGACGGCGGTGTGGGAATGCACTACAAAAAAATACACTTCCGTGATGATACGTGTTTGTCATAGTAGGTCACGTTTTCTGTCATGCATGTACATCCATGACAACTTTATGATAGAATCAAGATAGTCATACCTGTGCTGTCGTAGAAGTGTTCCATGACATTACCAAAATTATCATCACGGAAGTGTCCACTTCCATGACGATAAATCGTGCGTCACAAAAGTGCTTTCGTCAAGGGTGACCGACACGTGGCTTCCACCATAACGGAACACCGTTAAGCTACCGGGTCCGATTTTGGATCCGATAACCCGTTAACAGCCCAGACCAATGGGGATTTTCCACGTGTAAAATTCTGATTGGCTGACGGAAACACGTGTTAGCTCCGCGTTGGCACAAGTGTCACTCATCCAGTGGGCGAGATGCGTCTATGATATGTTGACACGTGGACTGGCCCAAAAGTTGTGACGCCCGAAGACCGACGTCCCAGAAGATTCCAGAAGATTCCAGATGTTCCGGGTTCTCCCGTGTGTTTCTTTGTGCTTGTGTTATTTATTTTTGCATTGCATCATGTCATCATGCCATCATGTCATATTTATTTTTGCATCTCAACCTAAATAAATCGTGTGGACCTTCGGTCCATTTAAATCGAGGGAAGTGTCTTCTCTTTAAAACATATCCTCCTATTATTAGGGAGCTATATAATAATATTCCATTTGTTTGGAATTAACCAACACACGTGCATAATTTTCCCCATGCTTTTCCTACTTCGAGTTTCTCCTTCAAAAACCTTGCCAATAATTCCTTTCCGTTGTTTCGAGGTTCCTCCGAAAATTTGAACATTTTTGGACACTTCTATAATCAAGTCTTAGTTCAAACCCATTTGAATTAAACTCAAATGTGTTTGAATTATATTTTTTGATCATGCCTTTTATATTTTTCTCGGACCGTGCTCATTTTATGATGCCCGAGAAAAATAACCTCTTGTTCAACCTTTGTCATAACCCTTCCTTCTCTTTTCTCTTCCTTCTATTTTTTTCCCTTTTTCTTCTTTCCTTTTGTTTTCTTCTTCTTCTTGGTAATAAGCAGAGCCCAGCAGGCCTGAGGCCCAGCTGGTTGTCTAGCTAGGCCCATCGGCCCAGCCGACCGAACCCTAGCTCCCTCAGCGCCGCATTCCCCCTCGCTCCTCCCTTTCCCTTCCCCCGCCGCCAGGCATCGCTCCTTTCCCCCTCGCCCCATCTCCCGTTTCCCTTCGATCCCCACTCATCTCCCCGCTCGCGAGCCTCCTCCTCCCTTCGATGCCCGAGCTCCAGCGCTCGCTCTCACCCCTCGCCCTCAGCCCGATTCCCTCGCAGCGCATAGCCCCGACCCTCAGCTCCGCGTGCGCCTGGGATGCGCGTTCCCGAGCCCGCGACCCTGCCCGCCACCTCGAGCGTCGCAGCACCTCGCCTCCAGGAAGCCGCCGCCGGCAAGAGGCTGCAGGAGCCTCGAGCACCCCGACGCCCCAGCGCCGTCTCCTCGCCAGTGCCTCGTCCGCCTCCCTCCGTTCTCCAGCAGCGCCGCCCTCCCTCGCAGGACGCAGCCGGCCGCCTCGCCATGGCCTCCCTCCGGTCCCGACCTCGCCTCACGCATCTGGCCTCGGGCGCCCGCACCCTCAGGCCGCAGCCTCGTCCAGCGGCTCCGTCCTCCAGAGGCCGCCCCCTGCTCCCTCCATCGCCTCCAGGAGCGCCTCCTCTCCAGCAAGGCAGCCAGCGTGCCGGCCCCGTCGCCAAGAGTCGCCCGAGCATCCTCCGTGCCGTGGTTGTTTTGCTGCTGCTGCTGTGCTTCTTCGTCGGCCTCGTGTTGTTGTTTTGGTCCAGCAGATTTTCGTCAAGTTCCACGACACGCGACAAGTACATCTACGAACGGGAACGCTTACACGACGACACTACACGACGCGTCAAGTACCTCTCCGATGCCCAAGTTCGACTACATACGGCGATACGTCAAGTACCACTACCGTCGCGAGAACGAGAACCCCCAAGTACCACGACGACCGACTCGACAAGTACACCTACCGATGAACGAGAACAACTACTTCCCTTTACAGCATGTACCACTACCGTCGCCCGGAAACGATGGATGCGCCAAGTACATCTACGAACTCGACGCCCGAACGTCTACCGTCGCCCCGTGTACCACTACTTCCCTCTACGGAACGACTACTCGTTGGCGACCTCGTGAACGGCTACTTCCTCTCCGAACGTGAACGTCTACTTCCTCTACGACTCGCGAGAACGACTTCTTCCTCTACGACCCGTGTACCACTACGTCCCTCGACGACTCGAACCGCCCCGAAACGAGTGTTTCGAAGGTATAACCCCGAGACGTGCCCGTGATCGAATGCTTGCATGTGTTGTATGAGATGTTTCTTCCCTAGGGAGCACCGTGCCCGTTTCGTCCTTTTGTCATGTTCCTCGGTTGCGTCGTCGCCGACTCATGGGAACCCGGTGACGGGATCACCCCACCTTTCATCTTGTTCCGCTCGCTCACGCCACCTTTTCTTTTGCACCGGTCTCTCAACGAGATACCGGAACCGAGATGTTGCGTTGCATCATTTTCGGATCGTTGCCGTGGCACCCTTTTCTTCCACCACGGTGACAATACTTCTTATCCTCTTATGTCAACTTTTAATAAAATTGCATAAAAACGTGATCATGTCATCCGCATCATGGTAACAACATGAGAATGTTTAATTGTTGTTTGCTTATAATTACTAAACATGCTCATGGGGATTTTCCGGAATTGTTGTTGTTATTTCCGGCCTCATTTAAAATGCCTAAATAGTGTAGTTTTACTTTGCTTCACCTCTTGCCATGTTAAAAACATTTAATCTTGTCTTGTAGATAAACGGGAGTCAATTAAATAATTAAATGTGGTGTTTCGTCAATATGCAACTCGTTGCATATTGAGCTCCACTTAACTTGTAGTGTTGGTTGTGCACTTTGCCATGCCATGCATATTTAAACCGGACATGCATCATACTTGGATGTGCATCGTATGCGATGTTTATGCTTGTGTGTTTACCGTGTTGCTTGTTTCTTTCCGGTTTGCTTCTCTTGATAGCTTCGGTTTCGTTCCGGAGTTGTGAGGTTTCGCTCGACTGTTGCTCCGTCTACTTCATGGATCCGTTCTTCTCCCTTGTGGAATCCCAAGCAAGATGATCATACCCTTGGATACCTTTACTACCATTGCCATGCTTAGTTGTCTCGATGCTATCGTTACATGTCGCGCTACCCATCTTTTATGTCAGCCTCTCCTTGTTGCCATGAAACCTCTAACCTTTGACACCTTCCTAGCAAAACCACTGTTTGGCTATGTTACCCGCTTGCGCAGCCCTTCTTATAGCGTTGTTAGTTGCAGGTGAAGATGAAGTTTGTTCCAGGAGGGAACTTGTTGTTGTCATATCACAATATCTATTATTATTATTAACACACCTATATACTGGGCATGGGTGGAAGGCTTGGCCTTTTGCTCGGTGTTTTGTTCCACTCATGCCACCTTAGGCGCCGATAAACCGGCATTATGTTCCTTGATTTTGTGTTCCTTACACGATGGGTGGATGGGGACCCCTTGACAATTAGACTTTGAATAAAACTCCTCCAGCAAGGCCCAACATTGGTTTTAATTTGCTCATAATAACAACTTAATTAATTAATTAAATTGCATAGGGAGTTAGCGCTACCCGAGGATTCTTTCTACATAGCAGGGGGGGCCAGTGCTGATGGCGTTGGTCCCAAACGGGGAGTATGCGGGGCCACCATGGGGAAACTCGAGGATTGGCTCCCGTATAATCGCCCATCCGGTCGTGTCCTGAGACGAGATACGCGCGGCTACTATCAGGGTGTCGACACACCGGGTGGTCTTGCTGGACTTGTTTTACCATTGTCGAAATGTCTTGTGCTACCGGGACGCCGAGCCTGATCGGATTTCCCTAAGATAAGGGGTGATGATATTATATTTATCACTTCAGCTAATCGTGAGAGCTTGTGATGGGCTAAGTTGGAACACCCCTGCAGGGTTATGATCTTTCGAAAGCCGTGCCCGCGGTTATGTGGCAGATTGGAATTTGTTAATGTCCGGTTGTAGAAAACTTGACAGATGATCCGAAGTAAAAGACACAACTGTGTGAGTAACCGTGACTGTCTCTTTTCACTTTGAGAAGAGAACACGGTGGGGTTATGTTTGACTCGTATGTAGTTCAGGATCTTTAGCGATCACTACTTTTGCGACCGTTTGCGTAGATGCTCATCTTATTCTGGTACTCGTAAGTTAGCCACCATATTATGCTTAGTCGCTGCTGCAACCTCACCACCTTACCTCTTCCTACCCACAAAGCTTTGCTAGTCTTGTTACCCATGGTTATGGGATTGCTGAGTCCTCGTGGCTCACAGATACTACAACACCAGATGTAGGTTCAGCCGAGTTCGATGCAAAAGCTGGTTCAAGTACTTCACTGGGAGCTCGATGAAGAGTTTGGCCGTATGCTTGTGACGTTTTCGACGATCAGTAGTGGTTTCTACTAGGATTCGATCCTGACCTGTGGCTTTATGTTGTTTTGGTATCTTTCTTTTGGGTCTTCACCCGTAGTCGGGTTGTGATGTTTTGAATGATGTTTTGCTTATGTAATGTATTGTGTGAAGTGGCGAGTGTAAGCCAACTATCTCCTTTTGCAATTTAATCCCTCTTTTACATGAGTCGTGCAAAGATACCAAACTTGAGATCATTCTAGGATGGGCTTATACCTTTAAGTCGTGCCTCGACACGTAGGAGGTATAGTCCCATCCTAGGCATTACAAAAGTGGCCCATAAAGTTTAAATGGGCCGGCCCAACTAAAGGCCCGCAAGATTTTGCGGACCATAATGGGCAGGCCCAACTAAAGGCCCACAAGATTTTACGAGCCATAACGGGCCGGCCCAGCTAAAGGCCCACAAGATTTTGCGAGCCATAATGGGCCGGCCCAGGTAAAGGCCCACAAGATTTCATCGACATTAATGGGCCGGCCCAGCTAAGGCACATGAGATTTCACCGACATTAATGGGCCGGCCCAGCTGTAGGCCCACAAGATTTTGAGGACCCTAGTAGGCGGGCCCATTAACTGGCTGCCATATTTTGGGCCAAATGTTGGCCCATATTTGATCTGGTCCATTAATGGCCTGCCATGTTCCGGGCCTAATAATGGCCCATATGAGATCCGGCCCGTTAAAAGCCTACCACGTTCTGGGCCAAATTATGGCCCAGAATAGGTCCGGCCCTTTAAGAGGCTTTGGGCTAAATTATGGCCCATATCATATTCGGCCCGTCAACTGGACGCTATGCTTTTGGGCCCACTTTCTAAAGGCCCATTTAGTAATTAGGCCTGATATTAGTTTCGGCCTGTTAAGGGCCCATTTAACATTTCAGCCCTATATTAATTTCGGCCTGTTAAAAGCCCGTCATGTAGTTGGGCCTAACTACAGCCCGGTTTGCGTCCGGCCTGCTCGCAGCCAATAATATGATTGGGCCAAACAAGGACCGAGACAATTTTGGCCTGTTATAAGCCCGTGATTTGATTGGCACATTCATGGGCCAGGGTCTATTTTGGCATGCTGCCGGCCCGTGAGCTGTTCGACACGTTTCAGGCCCAACCTACTTTTCAGCCTCCTAAAGTCCCATTGAGTTTTCCTGGGAAAATACGACCGGCCGTTTACTCGGCCTATTAAAGGCCCGAATCTACTAGTGGGCCAGTTTACATTTAGGCCTGTTAACGGACCAAGATGATTGGGCCCATGATGCGGATCATACATGGTGATTTGCGTGACGACCGATTATGTACCGTAATTTTACGGTTTGGCCGATTTACTGCGAAGACAGGATATATATACAGTAAAAGAACTGCAACATCGTGAATAAGAAAAAAAACCTAGACTATACAATAAAGAAATTACGACATATTACATCCACTGGGCATCAAAGTTCGCCACTATGATAATAAAGCACAAGCAGACAGTAGATTACATACACTGGGCATCAAAGATCGCCACCAGTGCAACTAAACAAGCTGACAAAATAATATACAAAACCGACAACACTTCAATAGAGTTCAAGAAAGGTTAGCCCTGCTCGGGAGCTGCAGCGCAAGCAGCTGAGCAAGCTGGTGAGACTGCACTTGTTTGACACTTATATCCTCCTCACTCTGAAAGATAAACAAGCAGACATATGACATGTTTTGCACATATAAGTATCAGTGCTGACAATTCATCACATTTCTTACTGACGAATAAAGTGACACAGTTTAAAATAGCATTAACACAATATGGTATTGTTCAGGTCAAGATATGGCAGGAAATGACATTTTGAAGGAGTTGGCAGCTTCACGACACCATTGGATTACAGATCAAGAACTCATAAGTATCAATGGTTAGTGTGTTGTGAATTTATCCCATTTCAGATTGGCAAAATAAGATCACTTGCTCTGTATAGTTTAATTTACATGGTATGAAGAAGGAACTTGGTTGTACAACTGGAAACTTAAATTGAGAAGAACGAATTTTGTTTATGAACTGGAGTACATAATAAACTTTAAACATGCAATTTGATGCAAACATCAAAAATAAACAGCTGTTGCAGTCATGCCTAACCAAATATACACAACAAAGTTTGAAAGCTTGAGAAGGACAAACTTACATTATTGGTGAAGGCAGGCTCTATAAAGCCCTTGTCCATTCTGATGGGGGGGGGGGCAATTCAAGAAGTTTACCACATAATCTTCTTCATTAGCATTGCCTTTATTATACATTTTGTTAAGAGTAAATATAGATGTGACAATATAAGAATAAATGGAGAATATTTAAGATGAGATGAAGAGTGGTGCTACATAACCAAGTAGCTATAAATGTAAGTACAGCGATACAGGCAAAAGGTACAGCCAAGAGCAATGCAGAGCTAAACTTCTTCAGTACCATCAGTGTTATCCAACCTTATGGTAAGAGTAAATATAGATCTTATGTGTAGAAAATGGAGGGCAAAGGAAAATAAGCTGCAGAGTGATGGTACATGAACAACTACCTGTCAATAGAAGTACACTGATAAAGGACAGCAGGTACTTACAAGAACAATGCAGAACTAAAAAAAATCATTGGCATTGGATATATTCTACACTAAGGTAACCATTCATACAGATCAGATAATTTCGAGCGAACAATTGATAAGCAAGCTACCATGCATACTGCTGTCACATAATGAACCAGGTATGTATGCAAGTACAGTGATACATGACAACAGGTACTAACAAGAGCAAAGCAGCGGGCAACATATTTGCGATATCCTGTCGTTCTTTTCAAACCGGAATTCTTTTTCGAGCAGATTTCCTGCCAAAAAAGATCCGTAAGGCACATGCGGAAAAGTAGAAGTTCAAGTTATCATGCGATATCATAGACAATACCTCATCCTCGGAACGAGACCAATGCATAACAAGGTTTTTCCATTCAATGTCTTCTAAATTTAGCACATGATACTTCACCAGAAATTCATTTATAGACTTGCCATCAAAGTGTGATTTCCTTAGGTAACACCAATACTGCTGCAATGCTTCCTTGAAAAGCGCAAGCAAGCTTTGCTCGTCATGACCATCTAGATGTAACAACTTGGATTTTGCCATTTTCTTTTTCTTTTGATTTTCTAGGATTTCTTGATTTTATTTGCTTTTTAGTGGCTATGTGGTTCTGAAACTTGGGAAGATCATGTCTTCCTAGGTTTTATAGTGGCTTGCCATCCTCATAATCATCCCAAGACCCTGTCATTTCCATCCTTGACCTAACCCAATATTTTTTTCCAAGGAATATTCCTTTTCTATTAAAGGAATAATTCTTTTTGCCCTAGGTTGTGAAGCAACCTATATCTCTGTCGTTCTAAAAATTCCCAAATAATTCTCATAAATTGTTTGGGTCCTATCTTTCTCAAATATGGCAAAACATTTCATTGCCATGTTCAAAAATAATCCTCCAATAATCATTTTCCTATTCTGCCCTAAATGGCACTTTATGAAGCAAGTGCTATTTATCTTTACCCAACTGCCTCCAAACTTTGTGGAAATCTTTTCATGTCCGTATCATTGACCTGTGCCAAATTTCATACTCATTTGCCTAGTAATTAGTTTTCAGTGATTTTCCAAAGTTTCTGCCCAGAAAGGAACTTTGTGAAGGACGTATATTCTAGGCATGTCCAAATGAGTTAAAACTTTGTCACATCCTTAACTTGAAAAAATCATGACTCTCTACCAAATTTGAGATCATGGAGATCATCTATGTGAGCTCAGCTCCAAATCTTGGTTTGTGGTCAGATTTTCACTTTGTGAAGCAACCCTATTTTAACTTGCTTCATTTGAGCTGAAAATTTACCAGGACATTCTTACATTTATCTCTACACCCTCCACCAATTTTTGGCTCAATCCACTCAGCCATTTACCCTCAGTAAATTCTCCTAGTATTTGGTCAGAATGGAGCTTTGTGAAGGAAGTGCCACTTTGGTAATTCCAAAAGGCACGAACTTTTTACAGCAGCTCAATATGGCCATATAATCCCACTCCATCAAATTTCAGCTCATGACACTTAAGTATGTGAGTGCAACATCATAGTGCCCTAATCTGGCCAGTTTTGCACTTTCTACAGCAACCCTCATCTAAACTCCTTCTATTAGTTTGATTTTTGGTGATCTACATCATCTTGGTGTAAGATCATCGCCAGACAACTTAGTTACTAAGTTACCAAGCTGGTTTAACCACAGGAAGTTACAAGCACCTTCCGGTTGATTTACTTTGGAGCTAAGTGCAAATCTCTTCTTTGCCCCTCGACCCAATTATTTCTTCATTTAGACTCAGGGCACTAGGGTCATTCTACTGGACACGGTTGGCCACACGAAAGAGCGCCGCTTGCGCCAGTGCGCGTGGTGATCACGCTTGCGTCATGCACAACACGCACTCTGGCTCGATCCGACCACTGTTCCCGTCGTCTCCCTTGTTGTCTCGACCTCCATCCTTGTCCTGGAGCTCCCCCGTGCTCGACTGCATCACCCTGCATCGATGCCTCGTCGTGGTTCACCAGCATTGCGCCGCCAGAACAGTGCCCCTGCGATGCCTAGCCTCTGACCTCCATTAGAGTACTGCTTGAGCTCACTAGCGATCATCTAGAGCCCTCCCCTTGGCTATTTAAGGAGTGCCCTAGTCCTCCCGTAGCTCACCAGCCTCTCCCCGCTCCTCCTCGACCACCAGAGCCCTCGGCCCCTATTCTTTTCGTCGGAGACCGCCATGGCCGCCTCGGTCTTGGCTTGGTTCCTACCACCTCGAGCCTCCTCTCTTTATCCTACCATGTCCATCGACTCACCCTTGTTCCACTGAGCAGCCCCACCCCCTTGCCCCCTCGCTGGAGCGCCCGCATCGCCGAGCCCCACCACCGCCCGCCCGCCTCTGCACCTCCTGTGGCACCGCCCCTCCCCGCCTCCCTACTCCTCCCCAACGGAGGTAGACCCCATGGACGGATGCGCCGCGCCGCCCCGGTCCCGCCGGTGCCCGCTCCCTAGCCGGAGACGGCCGGCCCCATCGCCGTAGCCGCCCTGTATCCTCCTCCCGTCCCCTGCGTCGCCACCTCCCCAGGCCGCCCCGGCGCTCCTGCTGCCCGGGCACAGAGGTGCCAGGCTCCGCCGGCCCCGCGGGTGGCCTCAGCTCGGCCAGGCCCGGCCGGAGCAGCTCGGGCCCCTCCTACGCCTCTCCTCTGCCTCGGCTCTGTTCTACGAGTGGAACAGAAGCGCGAGGGGAGGAGGAAGATGACGACCGACCCCCCCTGCGCCTGGGACCCACGCGCCAGTGGCCCAGCGCCACTGCCACGCGGGATAAGTGGAAGCGCACTCTGCGCTTTACGCTTTCGCTGTGGGAAAGCGCATTTTACTGGAGTGTGCGACCCGCCGAGCTGCCAGGGGCCTGTCTGTGAATACTTTATTTATAGAATGGTCCCTCATCTTCAAACTCCTATATCTTTTTGATCCCAACTCCGAATCAGGTGAATCCGAAGCCCACATCTTCGTCTCATCGAGCCTGTTCTGTTGGTATCATTTTCACTATGGTTTGACATACTAGAAATGACCATTATGCCCTTGCCTCTAATCAGCCCCCTCCGAGAGAGAAGCGTTTTGGCGTTTCGTTCCGCGGCTTCACCGCACTTCTTCCCAGAGTCTCCTTCACCCCAAGCAAGCCACAATAGCCACTTGCATGATAGCCATGCAGTAGCCATGGTTTTCAACCTGAATATTTAATAGAAGTTTGCTGTTATCTGTCTGCTTGTTTGCTACTACTGTCGTTGTTTCAGTTATGCTCGTGGTTTCTGTCATGCTATGAGCTGATGCTTCTTGTTATCTTGTACTACTTGTTAGTATCATGTTCACATGTTATGCTTGGTAGTAGAAGTACATGCTAGTAGTAGTCTTGATGCATGCTTGTTGTACTGTGATAGGCATGTTCCGTTGCAACTAGTTAGTTACATGCTTACTTGGTAGTGTTCTTGCTATGTCCTTGCATGGTATTTATTGTTGATGCTAGTATGTTCTTGCATAGTATTTATTTATGATGCTAGTAGTCATGTATGCCATGAGTAGTGTTATACTTGTGATATTCATGCTTGTCAGTATGCCATGCTCATTTTGATATATGCTTCATTGTGGTTATGCTCGGTGATTATGTTGCACCTCCATGCCCATGCTGATATCATGTTCATGCATTATAGTTGCATCATGTTATTTTATCATGACTCAGCATTTTTGCATTCAAGTTTAACCAGATTAAATTGAACTTGAACAACTGTTGGCTGAGTGATGGTGCCACCATATCAAGCTGACCAGTGCAGCCACACTTGCCTTTATGGGAAGGCCCTAACTGGGTCTATTGTCGTGCCTCTCGCTAGTGCCTCCAACTAGGGAAGGTTATGGGCGCGCGCTACCCTGATCAGGTAGGCGGACATAAGCCTTGTGTGCCCGTTGTTGTTGTTTTGAGCTCGAGTCCCCGTTTGGAACCGTTTGGCCACGACGGTGGTCGTTGTGTCTTTGGTAGACACGGGGCCACCCAGGACTATCCCAGTGGGGAGTGAGTTGGAGTGGCCGGGAGAATGTCATGGCAGTAGGACGGTTTTGTAGGAATGCCGTTGGTCCACCCGAATGGGAGTGCAAGGCCATGGGTTCTGTGGTGTGGGTACAGTGCGCTACCTCTGCAGAGTGTGTGTCTTAATCTATCGATAGCCGTGCCCACGAAAAAGGGCACAGTTCGTGTCGGTCACACTGTGAGTCAACAATAATAATAATAACTTGATTAATAACAACTCCGGTTCGATGATGAGAAACATGTTGGATGTCATCGTGAGATGATCACTGTGGTATCGAGGATACCAAGTTGTTGGATGTGATCGTGAGATGGTCACAGTGGTATCGAGGATACCGAGTTGTTGGATATTTGGGATGTTTTGCGAGAGTCAATGGTAAAGATCAAGCTCCTTGTGGTCATTTAAAGATTACTACGGTATTGTTTATACCAAGATTGATTTGATCCTGAGATGATCGTGGGATGTTCGTGTTGGTAAGTTTGTGCATCTGAGGGTTACAAGGTAACCCGAGCAGAGTAAGTTGGTGCATGTTAGTATCATCATGTTGCATGTAGTATCATCATGTTCGTATGTTCATGCTATGCTTGTTCTAGTTGTATCATGTTCAGTTGTGCATGCCATGATGTTCTGTTAGTATCATGCTCATGTTTGATTTAACCTGATAATGCCATGCCGTTGTTTGTCTTGACTGCTTTTGGTTTATTGTGAGCTTGCAAGGACATTCAATGTACTGACCTGGCATGTCATGCCAGTTTGCAAGTCGTGCCTGGATTGCTTGCTTGTTTTGGTGTGGTTCATGTGTTCTTGAGCTAGGATAAACATTCCAGCCAGAGTCCCTGCAGGATTGGAGTCCATCATCGCAGTTTGTTGTTCCGCTGCCAGTAGAGGTTCCGCTGACTCGAGTTGTTATGCTGCTTGCATAGAGCAACCGTGGTTGGCGTAGCATCGCCGTGCCGATGTTATTCATTGTAATATCGGAGACCTTGTATTCATATTCGTGTTGTAATAGAAAGCTGGTTTGTTATATGCTAAGAAGTTCCATATCCCAGAAGACTTCACCTCGATCTCTGGGCTGGAATACAGGGAGTTCCGGTTTCTCTGAGTCGGGGTGCCACAGGCTTGGTATCAGAGCAGGTCTAGCAGTAGAGTGTCCTAGTCCGCTGCAATGTTAGAAAACGGTAGTATAGGGTCTGGTTGTTGCCCTTGCTTGCTGCATTTGGTTGTTGCATCTGTTTGCTGCATATAGTCTTATTCGGTTATGTTTAACCCCTGTTTTGTGCGTAGATGGCGGTCAACTGCCATGATTTCAGTGCCCTTCCTAGAGTTTCCGATGTTGTTCCTATTGAGTTCTGTCCCACTCCTGCACCTCTCAGCTTTGCCACCCTCCTCGGAGACATGTGGCGTAGAATTTATCCCCTCGGAGATCCACCCCAGTACCAAGTATTCCAGTTTTCTGCCGGAGGAAGAATTCTGGAATATGTTACTCATATTCATCTATCAGCCCTGATTCTTGTCGGTAAGCGCACCTACAGTTTCCATGGTGGTTACGCCGCTACTCCCGAGCGTGCCGTTCAGCTTGCCGCAATGGCAGGAATCACCGGCCTTCGTCATCAAGAGAGCGTGGTGCATGAAAACCGTGCTTATCAATATTATCCCGCCATCATCGAGAATCCTAGGCGAATCCAGTTTCCTTCTGTCAATCCTCAAGATGACCCGGCTATCCTTGCCATGTCTCGTTACATGACGGTCGAGCGTCTTCTTATTTCCGAGTTAGTCCGAGATGTCATTCGAGCCAGGAGATTTCTTGGTGCCACCTTACATCAGTCTCCGTCAGCTTCTCAAACCCCTCCGCCTCGTCCACCCGGAGTTTCGGAGTCAGCCATCCCGCTAGCTACTTCGTCAGCTGCCGAGCGTTTTCTCAAGCGTAGGGTGCAGTCATTCGTGTAGTGCATGTGCATTTGCTGTAGTATTATGATTGTGTGTGCTTGTGTGTGCCTGTGTGGATTAGTTTTGTAGCTTGTTTGCAGTGTGCTTTATTTAGCTTGTTTGCTATGTGGTTTGTGCAATCACTCGTTTTCTCGTGCTCCTTTGTTTTGAATCTTCGCTGTTACCCCCTTATGGAAAGTATTCATCGGATCAGAAGAAGCAGTGAGAAGTAAAAATATACACCAAGGCACTCATCTAAAAGCAATGAGATTTTCAGCCGACAACAGTGTATTGCAGATATCCGGTCTGGGTACAAATTATATTATGCGCAGACTTTCAGTAACAAGTACCTGTCAGAGATCTACCATTATTGCAGCAGGAAAAACAAAAATTGGATCCAAGTATAACCGTGCATTTCAAGTCCGAGGTATGGTCAGTACACAATGATTAATTCTGCCATGAGTCAGATTTAATATGCGCGACACCCAGAAGTCAGTCCATATATGCAATGAATTCCGCAAGGACCGTC
>LR738713.1:147768186-147782128 GCA_902687465.1 Secale cereale | reverse complement strand
CACACACACAAGTAAAATGGAAGACCGTTCTCTCATGTATACACAATGTATCGACATCTGTCTATGTCTCACTCATGCATGATCGTTTGCACATTCACACCTCTCTATGTCTCTATCACACGCCCACCGTCTCCACATTGCCCTTCCACCACAACACACATATGGACACATACACACATTCTCTCTCAGTCACACACACAAAATCAGTATTAAAAAAACTAGGGCGCACCTAAAACGCCCAAATCCAAATAAACACGAACTGGAGCTAAATTCAAATATATGGAAATATTGTAACGTCAAGATCTTTTCCCGGAAAAAAAGTTGAGTAATATTCGGGGATTGTTTTCACACACACAAAAAGGTTCGGTGGATGTCCTTCGAGCGCGACACGGTGACGCACCGCTGGATCGACCGTGCAGCCGCGGTTCACGCGCTTGCACATGATTTCGTATCGTGGTTGTGGTAATTAATAAAAGCGCTGCCTAAGTCTAATGTTTATGTGTACTAGTACAGTTTTCTTTTAAGTTTGACCAACCCTATATAAAACTAAACTAAGCCTCCATACGTGCACTCATCAATATGCCACCGCCGTTGTGCATGCTGGCGTCCGCCTGCTCCGGCCAACAATTTCTCGCCCATCACCGCCGTGTTGCCGCCAAGCCGAAGGCTCGCCCGCTCACGTCATCTGCAGTCCCTCCTCGTGATGCCACCACGCTGCCAAGCACGCGAGCAGCTGGTGGAGCCGCGTCTATGCACACAGCGTACGAAGAGGAGGACGAGCGCGTGCTCCAGCACGCCGGCGAGGAGGAACTAGCGTGTCATTGTCGTCTTTGCCCGTGTGGAGGAGGCGCGCATGGTGGCTGTCGCGGCGGAAGCCAATCGCGCGCGCGTCGAGCACGCAAACCGGGTGCGGACGCGGAATCTACCTACGAGACCTTGAATGCCACGTGGATCCTGCAATCTGAAGGAGCAATTCGGGTCAGTCGACACTTGTGAGCCGTTTGATGCAACATGGATGGCTAGAAGGGCTTCTTCAACCTCCGAATTAGATGCACTGTTCATCTTCTCAGCCCGCCACACGCCTAACCGCCTGCCGCCGCCGCCGCGCCCTCCCCTGAACCACCTGCCACCGCCATGCTTCCCCCCACCCCGCCATCCGTTTAGCCCCGGGCACGATCCATTTTTTCCGGTGAACTGCATTCCACACCCAACACTCATAAGATAGATCATGGGCACCCTGCCATCTTCTTCCTTCACTCCGTCGAACTTCTTTCACAAATCGACTGACCCAAATTATACTACTAGTACGAACGTATTAACTACAGTAGGAACACAAAGATATGAGCAGTAGTACCAACTGCAAGAAGAACAGTAGTAAGACATATTACTAGTACTAATGTACGTACTAAAGAGTTCAAATAACGAGAAATAACATAAACATAGTTCTGCTGGGGCCTCAGCACAACACACCCTTGAAAATAAACTAAGCAACTAGTCCGCTTGACATTGCAGTAGAACGAGCATGAGCGAGGGCACTGCCACCTACTAGGAGTCCGAGTCCATGTCCTCGACTTCGTCCTCGTCCCTCTTCCTCTTCCTCTTTGCCGACGCTTCTTTGCTTGAACCGGACACTGGGCTCTGCTTGTTCATCCAACCCTTGTAGATATTTAAACAAAGGTAGGCATCCATTGCTGCCTACAGGATGTGATCTTCATCTAATGTCTTCGACTCCCATGCACGATGAAACTCGTGGTGAGGTTTCTTCAGTTTAGCGTACGAACGATCAATCATGGCTGCTACCAGGGTCAACATTGAAGGCTGAGAGGAGGACACCCGGCTCTCCTTCTGGAGATCAAAGGGCTAGCCTACAACGAGGCCTATCCGACCCAAGATTTCCTTGTCGTTCCTAAAGTCTACAGTAACGAATTTGACTCGGCCGCCCTTGAGGAACTTCTTAAATTCCTCGCACTCAACGTAGGCATGGCATATGTGGTAGACCAAGCACAAGTCATGCACGCTAACCTGGATCACGGCGGGCTTCTTCTTCTCTGCCTTCTTTAGTTTCCTCTCGCTTCCCAGGACTGTGGTGTACTCAACATCTAGCCCAGCGACCCACACATCATTTGAGTTTTCGAACATGCGTTGGAAGCGAGCAAGGCATTCTTTCACCGTTGCGGAAGAACATGCATATATGACGTCGAACTCATCGCCGGTGATGGTTCTAACCTTGTACTCACCGCCAATCATGGAGATTTGGGACGCCATGGATTTGGGAGGAGGGTTAGGATTGACGGGACGACTGGGAGCGAACTGTTGTAAGGTATTGTACTAGTGGAAGAAGGGGACGAGTAGGGCGTGCGAACAGCGTGGGGTTGCTGGCTTGCCCGATGGATAAACGACTGCAAGCCCCCAAAGAGTTCTCGAGAACTATGCGGGACCCACTAGATGTCATGTCTACTAGACCCATATCGTAGGCCTGACAGTATAGCTCCTGCTTGTTCGCACACCATGCCGGCTTGTGTGTAACTTCAATTAATTCCGTCAACCATCGCGTCTCCCACAACCTTTGGCCTGTTCGCACGCCATGGTGGCTTGTTTGATATTCCCGTGTGCATGATACCCCCTCTGTTTCTTTTTACTTTGCGCATAACTCGTAGCTCGCATACAAAGGAGAGGCCCGTTCGAAATTTTCTGGACAAGTTTGCCCCTGCTTTTGCGTGGATTAGAGTACTAGTCGCCTCGAATCCCTCCATGCATGTCATACGTAATGTCTCTCTCCTCCGCTTATGTCTCTGCATGCAAACTAGGAAGTTGCGCCAATTAAGGAGATTAATTGCTAGCTAAGCGGAAAGGCAGGGGCAGGCTGGGAAAGGTGCGCTACTCAAGGGGATCGCGCAGAGCATTTGGGAAAAAACGAAAAAAGTTATGCGCAGAGTATAAAGGATCGGAGGGAGTACCAGCTAAGATACCACCATTATGGCCAGCCTTAACCATCGCATGCAATAATTTAGTGCACCTTGAAATATGAACATGTGTGGGGCGTGTATGTTTTTAATGACTTGAGACTATACCTAGCCCGACATGCAAGATGAGACTTTATGCACCGTTCCCCATACCTGCAGGAAGCCCGTTCGTGTCCAAATCTTTTCCTCTCCATGTGTGGAAACAATATGCCTGTCAGACTCTCCTTCTCCCTCCGGCGGTGCCACCACTCCACCCGGGACGCTGCTTTAGTTACTTAACTTCAGGTGCATTGGGTCACTGACATATGAGCCCAACAGTGGTCTGGCCCACATGTCAGTGACACAACTAGACATGCAGTTAAGTCAGTGCAGCTTAGTCCATATCTTACGTGGGTGTGCCATTGCTCGCTACAAATATTGTGCCTCCCACGACATTCGGAAGAACGCTCACGCTCATCGCTATCTCCTCCACCTCCCTCTCACGTCGACCACCATGGCATCGCCCCTCCCAAGACCTAGGCGCCCCTCGCTGCACCGCGCGGACGGTCACGCGTCCCCGTTCCGTTCCTCGCCGCCACTAGTCGAGGAGGACGCGTTGGTGTTCCGCTCCTCGCCGCGATGCGTCGAGGTGGACGCGTCGGTGTTCCGCTCCTCGCCGCCACTTGTCGAGGAGGACGCGTCGGCGTTCTGCTCCTCGCCGCGACGTGTCGAGGTGGACGCGTCGGCGTTCCCAATCTCGCCAGCACGCGCGTCGGAGGACGTGTCGGCTCCCCGCTACGAGGAGAAAGCCGCGCCGCCCGCCGAGCCCCCAGCCTTGAGGAGCTTTGGAAAGAAATGGATGTCGCCTTGCGGAAGGCTTTGCCTCAAGCAGAGCGCGCCAAAATAGAGGCAGAGAAGAAGGCCGAGGAAGAGAAGCGCACCGCGGGACAAGCTGCCTGGCAGGCCTATGTCGCATCCGAGAGAGTCAGGCAATTGGCTCTTTGGTAGAAGGCTCGTGCGAGGGCCGTGAGGGTGGCGGAGGACGCCCGTGCCAAAGCCCTGAGTGCATTCGGGCCCAAGCGCCTCATCTACGCTTGGCGGTACATGGACCGGGTGCACGCTTCCAGCCAGGAGGAGTACTTGTTAGCGCCGGATCGCTACACCAGTGAGATCGCGCTCGCCCGCCGGCAAGCCGCCAATCAGCACCTCGCGAGTTGCGTGGCTGAGGAAGAGGCGTTGTGTCGGCGCGCTGGGAAACGACCGCGCACCAGGGCACTCGTGGCGCACCGCAAGCGCTCCTGCGATCGCCGTGGCTTTTAGTAGGAGTATAATTTTTATTCTGTAATGCGATCTCATTAGTTTTGGGAAGCAAATGATAAATCCTGAACATTCATGAATTATTAGCATCCTTAATTAAGTATGTAAAAGGGAAAGTTTGGAAACCTTGTGTATTCATACGCATTTTGTAAGTACGTGCATATAGCACAAACTTTACTATATACTATCGCACTACACGTCTCTCTCTATATATGCTTGCAGACTGTGCTACTCCCTCCGTCCAGGTCAATAAGTCATCTTTGGTTGTGCACCGTGACCAAGAAAGATGGAAGACTTATACACTTAGATGGAGGGAGTACTACTATTACTTATGTACGTGCAAATGCACGTTTTAACACTACGATGCGGTTTTTGTAAAAGTAGAAAAATAGCACTAGTCAAGCTTGTGAAATGATTCAATGCAAAACAAATGCAAAAATGCTCATTTGATTGTTTACTTTTAGTATCCTTCTATGTGGTTATTTCTCTGTCGTATTTTGTATGGAGTATCTCACTGGTCGGAAAGGCATGCAAATTCCCAAACCGCTTCCTACACCCTGTATCGAGTTTTTTGCCTAACAAGTTGTGCCGTGCATTTGGAATTCCAACTTGAGTACTACTCCCTCCGTCTAGGTGTGTAAGTCACCTTACGAAAATCAGATATTCCCAAAACACTTAGGCGCAATGTATTAAATTCCGTCCTTGTTCCCCTCATTGCCTCGTTCATCAGCGAGCAATTTTTTTGGCTGAACCACACAGGGGAGGAAGTTAATGCGGGAGAGAATGAGCGACCTATGAATGTAGAGAAGGAACATGTTGATTAGGGGAGGGATTGACCATAGTTTTCATGCACGTCAATGGGCCTGCATGGGTTGGCTGAAACGAAAGCCCTATTAATTAGGGATTCATTGCTAATCTCCGTTTGGTTTATGTAATATCCCAAATTTTCAATTTGGAATGTTATACATTAGATCATTATGCATATCATATTTTTTTCTTGTTTGGTGATCCGAGAAAAAATCCTAAGCAACTCAAGGACCCTCGGAGAGAGTTGGGGATTTCTAAATTTTCATATTTGAGGTTTCTCAAATTTTGAAAATAGGATCGTTTGACATATTTATTTTTTCTTCAAGTATTTCTATCATAAATATATGAGAGAGGGAGTAAAATGACTCTCCCAAAATAAAGAAATACGGAAGATTTAATAAAAAAATCAAACAAGTTTTTTTTGGAGTTTATTTGAATTAGGAAAAATTGCATGTTTTCAAAAATGCATTTTAGTGCCAAGAAAATGTTCATCTTGTTCTAAATATTTTATTTAAACGGTGAAAATTTGTTTTGGCAATTTTTAGATTTTATTTTATATTCTAGAGCTATTTTAGCGCCGGCGTATTAAAGAAAAATAGGGCGACCGACCCGACTGGGCCGAAGCCCAGCCGAGCAGGCCCATCGCCCCGCGCCGCCGCCTTCCCCGCGCCAGCCGCCGCCGTGGCCTTGTCGGACTCCGACTCCGCCGCCACCATGGTTTGCCCCCTCCCCAAGCTAGCCACCCCCTCCTATATAAATCTAGCCACCCCCCTCCAACCACCGCCGCCGCACCCCACCCCTCGCCGCAAGCCGCCCGCCGCAGCGACGCCAACCCCGCCGCCGCCAGCCGCCGCCCTCGCCGCCGCTGCCCGTCGCCACCCAGCAGCCGCCGCCCTCGCCCGCCGCCGCGACGCCACCCGCCGCCACCGGCAGTTCTCGAGGTAGCCGCCGCCGGTTTTCTCCAGAAAACCGTTGTTTTTTTTAGAACCCCTAGTCATTTTTTTATTAGATAGGTTTTCTGTTTTTATTTTTCTGGTTTAGTTAAGTAGTGAACATTCACCCGTTCGTTCGTTTTAACGAACGAATTCGTCGTGTCTCAGCTAACGAACGTCCGTTCGTTAAGCTGCTTTAGTTTTTTTTTTCACAGTTATTTTCTGATCGCGATCTCTGATCCGATCTTTGTTTTAGTTTAACTTTTCGCTCGTTTATCGGAATCAGGTGATTCAAGCGCCTGGAGTTTCGTATCAAAATTCTCTTTCCGTTTAACCTAGTCGCTCAAGCGTTTGCCTCTGTTAAATTTGGACTTAGGTCCAGATTGGTTCGATAGTTGTTTCTCTTTCGCCGTTTGTCTTTCGTTGTTTCTTCTTTTGTCGTTTCTTTTGCAAACCGGAGTTCTTAAGTTGAACTTTCTGGTTAGATCTTTTATTCGAGTTTTACCCGTGCATTAGTTAAGTACTTATTGTGTGCTTGTTAGTTTAAGATAGAATACCCGGAGTGCGCCACTTGCTACTTTGAATCTCTAGGTTTTGCGGATCATTAGCAAGGCAAGTAACACTTTCATCATACTTTCCAATTACCCAGTTTTCATTGCATTAGTCAACCCTCACACAGTGCAGGAGTAGGATCAATTAACTTGTGCGACTGGGAAGTAGACTGAGGTAGTACCTATTACCTGCAGTACATTCAAACCTTTGGGAGTTACTTCTACGTTTGCTGTTAGGACATGCTAAGCTCGTAGACGTGGATTGGGTGAGTGAAATCCATGAAAGATGTGAGTTTGTTAATTATTGGTTCAACTTAAGGTGGCAACATTAATACACATCTGGGTGGATTAAGGCATCTGGGTATTCCAGGGATTGCCTGTTTTTCTTCGGACCGCCACCCAGGCTCAAAGGGATCATGAGATTATTCATACTAGAAACTTTCGTGTGCAGCCACAATGATATTATGGGCTCTAGCACAGAATGAGTAAGTTGTGCGAACATCTACAGTGGTGGACTAGCAGATGTAGGGGATGTAGGTTGGTACGGTTCACCCGGTCGTAGGTGCTAGTGCTTCTGAAAGACTGTGTCTCGGTCATCCGTCTCTCAAACATCATGCAGTGCGAGAAATCAAACGGAGGAGATCGAGTCTTGTGGGGAAAACTGCACAAACCTCTGGAGAGTGTACAAACTGATCATGATTAGCCGTGTCCCCGGTTACGGACGTCTTGAGTATCTAGTACTTGGATTATCATGTGAATCTCATCATGTTACTTTAATTAATTTTGTTGGGTTTGATGATGAACTTTAATTGGGGTTGAGAGGATGTCTATCTTCTCAACGATGTTTCAACTACCATGATAGTTAATTAAAAATTTATTTCTTTGAAGTAGGGAAAAATTGGCTTTACGCAAAAACTATAACCATAGAGCTTTCCACCAGCCATATTGCATATAGTATAGCTTTACTTTCATTGCTCTCTTGTGTTACTTTGCCAGCATATTCCATGTGCTGACCCATTTTCGGGCTGCAATGTTTCATGTTGCAGACTTTTCAGACGACGAGTAAGATGCCTTTTAGCTCGTGGTTCTATACTCAGTGATGCCGCTGGAGTTGATGGACTCACTTATCTTCCAAGCCTTCCGCTGTTATCGTGTTAGATGGCCATCAACCATTTTTAATGTAATAAGTTCATCGTTGGAACTATCGATGTAATAAGTGTGTGATTGCTACTCTGCTATAAATCCTTCAAGTACTGTGTGTGTCAGCATTACTGATCCAGGGATGACACAGATGCACAGAGATCAGACCGTTTGAGGTCTGGTCGCTACAAGATGGTATCAGAGCACACGCTGACTGTAGGACACGACCACTAAGCTAAAACCCTAGAGCACTATTCACTTTTCTCTTTTCTGACTCCTCATCTTTTGTACTCTTTTAGGATGGTGGATGCAAAGAACAAGTTCATGCAGCCGGATGATGATACACCATTTGGACGACACCTGAAGGAAGTCACCAGATATCTAAACATTGGACTACCAAGTTTCACCGGAACCTACAATGCCACTCTACTTGAGGAGGAGCGTTGGTTGATTCAAGCTCAAGTTCCAGGAAGGACGTTCAAGCCCGTCACCGCACTCATAGCATTTTCCTTTAATGCGCCTACATGCAACCTAGGCAGGAGCATGGCCACCCACATCGCTATGGGAAGGATTGGAGAAGTCTACAAGCAGGAGCTAAAGGACACCATCTACCAGATTTGTGGACGCCGAGATGAGAATTGGGATATGATCAGCACCCAGAAGGATAGATCCATTGCATCCTTCGTCCAGGAGTTGAACCATCACATTCGCCGCCAGGCGCACCAGATGTGTGTAGGGATGATAGATTTGAAGAAAGCACTAAATAGGAATTTGGAGCTAGAGGAAGAACTCAATTCTACACGCGACGGATATGAGGAGGAGATGCAAATACTTGTGGATTAGAATGATGACTTGACACAGAAGTTAGGGATACTCAATGGAGAAGAAGACGAGGAAGAAGAAGCCAAGGAGATTCCACTGGAAGACTACATCATCATCGACGACACGGATTCGAAACCCAATGATAGCAAAGATGAAGACTATGAAGATGAAGCTGGAGCAGATATTATGGAATCCTCTGTCGATCAATTTTTTTAGAAGACCTTCCCTTGACTAGTAGTTTTTTTCCTTTAGTAGACTTAGATCACATTTGTAACGATTAGATCCGTGTAAGCCCTTGTTTGAAATTGATTGGTGTGATAAATTGTGTTTTTTCCTCATGTGCATATGGGTAGTGATTTTCCCTTAGACCTTTTTTCTATTCTAATCTCTTCCCTCTACACCCATCAGATGCCTCCAAGACGTGAATTTGAGTTTCCCCCTGAGCTCACCCAGTTGATCCAGCAGCAGAACACCCTGATGCAACTTCTTGTCCAGAATACTCAGAAAAACCAGAACAACAACAACAACCCTCCACCACCACCACCCGTGGACAACCTGACACGTTTCTTAAGGTTGCAACCACCAGTGTTTGCTAGCAGCATTGAACCAATAGTGGCTGATGACTGGCTACGCAAGATTGGAAGGGATTTGACCACCGCCAATTGCTCGGATGCTGAGAAGGTGCAATTTTCCGCACACCAGTTGTCTGGACCAGCCGCAGCATGGTGGGAGAATTACACAGCCACTTACCCCATAGCCAATGTGACTTGGGATCAGTTTCAGCAAGCTTTTCGTACCGCCCATGTCTCAACTGGAGCTATGAGTATGAAGAAGCAGGAGTTTCGCAATTTGCGCCAAGGAAATCGTACTATGGCTCAGTACGTGGATGAGTTTAGTACCCTATCTCGTTATGCCCCAGATGATGTGGCCACAGATGCCGCTAAGCAGGAGAGATTCATAGAAGGGCTGAATGATGAGATGAGTGTACATCTAATGGTGGCAACTTTCAATAACTACCAGGAGCTGGTTGATCGCGCCCTAATGATTGAAAGGAAGCATCAACAGATTGAAAGTCGCAAGAGGAAGTATGGGCAAGGAAAGTATAATTCTGGAGCACAGCAAAAGCCCCGTTTTACCCCTAAAACAGTAGGACAGTTTCAACATACCCATGGAGGAGGTAGCTCGCACAATCACAATGGCCCTAAGAATGGAAATGGGAATGGAACAAATGGTAACCAAAACTGCCCTACACCGTCCACACCCACCAAGAAGGATTTCAGCCATGTCACTTGTTTCAAGTGCGGGAAGAATGTACATTATGCCACTGACTGCCCAGAAGCTAAGAATGGGAACGACAATGGAAGCGACGCGAAGAAGCCCAACCCCTTCAACAAAGGACAAGTGAATCACGTTAGCGTGGATGAGGTTGAAGCCCAACCAGATGCAGTAATAGGTAAGTTCTTAGTTAAGTCCTTTACTGCACTCGTTCTTTTCGATACTGGTGCATCACATTCATACATTTCAAAGGGATTTGTGGATAAGTATAAGCTGCCAACCCAAGCCCTTAGGTCGCCCATGTTAGTAACCTCACCAGGAGCTGAGTATATGGCTAAGTTATGGTGTGATCAGTTGCCATTAAGGATTGGTAACTACATTTTCCCTTCGGACCTAATAGTATTGGAATCTCAAGGATTGGATGTAATATAAGGCATGGATTGGTTATCTAAGTATGAAGGGAATATTGAATGTGCCAGTAAGACCATTTTGCTTACTACGCCAGAAGGAAGAAGGATCAAGTATGTATCCCGGCATGAGCCAAAGAGGAACAGATTAAATTCCTTATCAGGAGTTGCTCAGGAGGAAGTACCAGTGGTGAAAGATTTCCCTGACGTATTTCCAGAAGAACTGCCAGGAATGCCACCTGACAGAGATATAGAGTTTTTGATTGAGCTTTTGCCAAGCATAGGGCCAATTTCTAAGAGACCATATAGGATGCCCGCAAAGGATTTGGAGGAAATCAAGAAGGAGATTTAGGAGTTACTGGATAGAGGATTCATACGCCCAAGTTCTTCGCCTTGGGGTTCGCCAGTACTTCTAGTGGAGAAGAAGAATGGATCGTTAATAATGGTTGTTGATTACCGAGGGCTGAACGAAGTAACAATCAAGAACAAGTACCCACTGCCGATGATCAACGATCTGTTTGATAGATTGCAAGGAGCCAAGGTATTTTCCAAGATCGATCTGCGATGAGGGTACCACCAATTGAAGATCCGAGAGCAGGATATACCTAAGACGGCCTTTACCACTAGGTATGGGTTGTACGAGTATACGTTATGTCTTTTGGTCTGACTAACGCCCCGGCATACTTTATGAACCTGATGAACAAAGTGTTTATGGAGTATTCGGATAAGTTCGTCGTAGTGTTCATAGATGATATTTTGATCTTCTCGAAGGATGAAGAGGAGCATGCAGAGCATTTGCGTTTGGTATTGGAGAAGCTCAGAGAAAATCAGTTATATGCCAAGTTTAGCAAATGTGAATTTTGGTTGAAGGAAGTCGGATTCCTCGGACACGTTATATCCGGAGAAGGAATAGCAGTAGATCCCGCCAAGGTGGACACTGTGACTCATTGGGAAGCACCAACAACAGTTGGAGAGATCCGGAGTTTTCTTGGACTTGTAGGATACCACCGGAGATTTATCGAGAATTTCTCAAAGATTGCAAAGCCAATGACGGAGTTGTTAAAGAAAGACACCAAATTCAGGTGGACAGAAGAATGTGAGGCCAGTTTCCAGGAATTAAGGAAATGTTTGGTTTCATCCCCTGTGATGATTCTGCTAGATCAACATAAGGATTACGAGGTGTACTGCGACGCATCACGTCGAGGACTTGGAGCAGTTCTTATGCAGGAAGGAAGAGTTGTTTCATATGCTTCACGACAACTAAAACCTCATGAGTTGAACTATGCCACTCACGATTTGGAGTTAGCAGCCGTAGTACATGCATTGAAGACGTGGAGACACTTTCTCATTGGAAACCATTTTGAAGTATGTACGGATCACAAGAGTTTGAAGTATATATTCACTCAGAAGGAGTTGAATCTCAGGCAAAGGAGATGGCTGGAACTCATTAAGGATTACGACATGAGATTGCATTATCATCCGGAAAGGCTAACGTAGTAGCCGATGCGCTAAGCCATAAAAGCCATGTCAATACCTTAATGATGGAGGAATTTCCAAAGGAGTTAGCCGAGGACCTACGAGAACTGTGTGTGGAGATAGTTCCGAGAGGCTATGTAGCAACACTAGAACTCCAGTCTACCCTGATGGATAAAATCCAAGAAGCTCAGAATGCTGACAAAGAGGTTGCCTCTATAAAGGAGAGGATGAGCGAAGGAAAAGCTAAAGGATTTCGTGAGGATGAACACGGCACCTTATGGTTTGAGGACCGCATTTATGTGCCTAATGACCCGGAGATCAGGAAGTTGATTCTACAGGTGGCCCATGATTCACCATACTCGATTCACCCAGGGAATACTAAGATGTATTTGGATTTGAAGGATATTTTCTGGTGGACTGGTATGAAAAAGGATATTGCGGAGTATGTCGCAGTTTGTGATGTATGTCAGAGAGTGAAGGCAGAACATCAGAAGCCGGCAGGATTGTTACAACCATTGCCAATACCCGAATGGAAGTGGGATAAGCTAGGTATGGATTTTATTACGGGATTACCCAGATCTCGTTCTGGCTATGACTCGATTTGGGTCGTAGTCGATCGTTTAACAAAGGTAGCTCATTTCATCCCCGTAAAGACTACCTATACCAGTGCAAAGTTGGCAAAGATATACATGACCCGAATTGTATGTCTGCATGGAGTTCCGAGGAGCATCATATCAGATAGAGGAACCCAGTTTACCTCAAAGTTCTGGAATCAGTTACATGAAACCTTGGGTACCAGGCTAGAGTTTAGCACAACTTTTCACCCGCAGACAGATGGACAAACTGAAAGAGTCAATCAGATTTTGGAAGATATGCTGAGAGCATGTGCACTAGATTATGGATCTAGTTGGGACGACAATTTGCCGTATGCCGAATTTTCTTACAACAACAGTTATCAATGCAGTTTGAAGATGGCCCCTTTCGAAGCATTATAGGGAAGGAGGTGCAGGACTCCGTTGTCATGGGACGAAGTTGGAGACCGACAGTTGTTTGGACCAGACTTAATCAAAGAGTCTGAGGAAAAGGTGAAGTTGATTCGAGACAGACTGAAGGTAGCTCAGTCTAGGCAGAAAAGTTATGCAGACTCGAAGCGTAAGGAGATAACCTATGAGATCGGAGATAGAGCATACTTGAGAGTATCGCCTCTGCGAGGGGTCAAACGTTTCGGAGTTAAAGGAAAGTTAGCCCCGAGATTTGTGGGACCTTACCGTGTTTTGGAACGCATGGGAGAGGTTGCCTATAAGTTGGAATTGCCCGAAGGATTGTCAGGAGTACACGACGTGTTTCACGTTTCGCAGCTTAAGAAGTGCCATGCGGAAATGGCCGACATACCGCTTAGAGACACAGTACCACTGGAAGCAATTCAGTTGGACAGTGACCTGACCTACGAGGAGAAGCCTGTTAAGATCCTCGAATATTCAAACCGAGTCACCCGCAGCAAGGTTATCAAATTTTGCAAAGTTCAGTGGAGTCACCACACCGAGGAAGAAGCCACCTGGGAACGAGAAGATGATCTACGCAAGGACCACCCTCACCTATTTTCTAGCCAACCCGAATCTCGAGGGCGAGATTCATCTTAAGGGGGGTAGGTTTGTAACATCCCAAATTTTCAATTTGGAATGTTATACATTAGATCATTATGCATATCATATTTTTTTTCTTGTTTTGGTGATCCGAGAAAAAAAATCCTAAGCAACTCAAGGACCCTCGGAGAGAGTTGGGGATTTCTAAATTTTCATATTTGAGGTTTCTCAAATTTTGAAAATAGTATCGTTTGATATATTTATTTTTTCTTCAAGTATTTCTATTATAAATATATGAGAGAGGGAGTAAAATGACTCCCCCAAAATAAATAAATACGGAAGATTTAATAAAAAGATCAAACAAGTTTTATTTGGAGTTTATTTGGATTTTATTTGAATTAGGAAAAATTGCATGTTTTCAAAAATTCATTTTAGTGCCAAGAAAATGCTCATCTTGTTCTAAATATTTTATTTAGACGGTGAAAATTTGTTTAGCCAATTTTTATATTTTATTTTATTTTCTAGAGCTATTTTAGCGCCGGCGTATTTTTTTTTAAAAATATAGGGGGACCGACCCGACTGGGCCGAAGCCCAGCCGAACAGGCCCATCGCCCCGCGCCGACGCCTTCCCCGCGCCAGCCGCCGCCGTGGCCTTGTCGGACTCCGACTCCGCCGCCGCCATGGTTTGCC
>LR738713.1:147723320-147768176 GCA_902687465.1 Secale cereale | reverse complement strand
GCACCCCGCCCCTCGCCGCAAGCCGCCCGCCGCCGCGACGCCAACCTTGCCGCCGCGACGCCAGCACGCCGCCGCTAGCCGCCGCCCTTGCCGCCGCTGCCCGCCGCCACCCAGCAGCCGCCGCCCTCGCCCGCCGCCACGACGCCAGCCGCCACCGCCGGTTTTCTCCAGAAAACCGTTGGTTTTTTTTAGAACCCCTAGTCGTTTTTTTATTAGATCGATTTTCTGTTTTTATTTTTCTGGTTTAGTTAAGTAGTGAACGTTCACCCGTTCGTTCGTTCTAACGAACGAATTCGTCGTTTAGTCTCAGCTAACGAACGTCCGTTTGTTAAGCTGCTTTAGTTTTCTTTTTCGCAGTTATTTTCTGATCGTGATCTCTGATCCGATCTTCGTTTTAGTTTAACTTTTCGCTCGTTTATCAGAATCAGGTGATTCAAGCGCCTGGAGTTTCGTATCGAAATTCTCTTTCCGTTTAACCTAGTCGCTCAAGCGTTTGCCTGTGTTAAATTTGGACTTAGGTCCAGATTGGTTCGATAGTTGTTTCTCTTTCGCCGTTTGTCTTTCGTTGTTTCTTCTTTTGTCGTTTCTTTTGCAAACCGGAGTTCTTAAGTTGAACTTTCTGGTTAGATCTTTTATTCGAGTTTTACCTGTGCATTAGTTAAGTACTTACTGTTTGCTTGTTTGTTTACGATAGAATACCCGGAGTGCGCCGCTTGCTACTTTGAATCTCTAGGTTTTGCGTATCATCAACAAGGCAAGTAACACTTTGATCATACTTTCCAATTACCCAGTTTTCATTGCATTAGTCAACCCTCACATAGTGCAGGAGTAGGATCAATTAACTTGTGCGACTGGGAAGTAGACTGAGGTAGTACCTATTACCTGCAGTACATTCAAACCTTTGGGAGTTACTTCTACGTTTGCTGTTAGGGCATGCTATGCTCGTAGACGTGGATTGGGTGAGTGAAATCCATGACAGCTGTGAGTTTGTTAATTATTGGTTCAACTTAAGGTGGCAACATTAATACACATCTGGGTGGATTGAGGCTCCTGGGTATTCCAGGGATTGCTTGTTTTTCTTCGGACCGCCACCCAGGCTCAAAGGGATCATGAGATTATTCATACTAGAAACTTCCGTGTGCAGCCATAATGCTATTATGGGCTCTAGCATAGTATGAGTAAGTTGTGCGAACATCTACAGTGGTGGACTAACAGATGTAGGGGATGTAGGTTGGTACGGTTCACCCGATCGTAGGTGCTAGTGCTTCTGAAAGACTGTGTCTCGGTCATCCGTCTCTCAAACATCATGTAGTGGGAGAAATCAAATGGAGGAGATCGAGTCTTGTGGGGAAAAGTGCACAAACCTCTGGAGAGTGTACAAACTGATCATGATTAGCCGTGTCCCCGGTTACGGACGTCTTGAGTATCTAGTACTTAGATTATCATGTGAATCTCATCGTGTTACTTTAATTAATTTTGTTGGGTTTGATGATGAACTTTAATTGGGGTTGAGAGGATGTCTATCTTCTCAACGATGTTTCAACTACCATGATAGTTAATTAAAAATTTATTCCTTTGAAGTAGGGAAAAATTGGCTTTACGCAAAAACTGTAACCATAGAGCTTTCCACCAACCATATTGCATATAGTATAGCTTTACTTTCATTGCTCTCTTGTGTTACTTTGCCAGCATATTCCATGTGCTGACCCGTTTTCGGGCTGCAACGTTTCATGTTGCAGACTTTTCAGACGACAAGTAAGATGTCTTTGTCGTGGTTCTATACTCAGTGATGCCGCTGGAGTTGATGGACTCACTTATCTTCCAAGCCTTCCGCTGTTATCGTGTTAGATGGCCTTCAGCCATTTTAATGTAATAAGTTCATCGTTGGAACTATCGATGTAATAAGTGTGTGATTGCTACTCTGCTATAAATCCTTCAAGTACTGTGTGTGTCAGCATTACTGATCCAGGGATGACACAGATGCACAGAGATCAGACTGTTTGAGGTCTGGTCGCTACAGTTTAGGAGGAAAAAAGTGGCGCGGTGATTGGACGAATTTTCGGACTGATTCTTTGGCCTCTTCCAATCTACAGCCACCTAGGTCGCGCTGCTCCACCTTAGGTCACTTACACACCTAGACGGAGGGAGTACTACTAGTAGGAGTACCAGGGGCCAGTTCTTTTAGGCTTCTAGATTAGTAATCCCATAACTACTAAGTACCTCTGTCCTGGTTTATTGGTCCCCATTGTAATCTGTGTCAAATTTTGATCATAAATTTAACTAATGAAATGTTAGTGCATGCCACATGCACTAACATTTTATCAGTTAAATCTTTGGTCAAAATTTAGCACAAATTACAATGGTGAGGAATAAACCCGGACGGAGGTACTACTAGTACTACTAGTTTAGAAGCCCAAATAAATGAGTGAGGCGCCTTAATGTTACTCTCCACTGTGACTAGTCTTATGGGAAAAGCTGGGGAAGCCGCTAAAAGAACTGGCCCTAGGAGTAGTAGCTAGGGATACTAGGAGTAGTAGCTAGGGATCAAGTGTGCGAGATGAACCGGAGAAAGTAAATGCAGAGAGATGAAATGAAAAAAGACGGAGGGATGTGATGGTTGCTTGTCCGTTTATTTTACCAGGCCACTTATTACTCGGAGTGGTTGGGTTTTGTGATATGACGGCTTTACTGCCGCGCCACGAGCGGGGTGAGACTCCCTTGCTGGGCCGCCCTCTACACTAGTACTACTACATCGGTCGTGGTTTATCCCCCATTGAATTTAACTGAAGATTTAACTGACAAAATGTTAGTGCATGTCAACAAAAACAATATCGTTGGATTCGTATTTTTACATAGTTTTCAATGATATAATTTTAGGTGACATGCATTGTCACACCCTGCATTTTGTAACATGTCTTGTGCATCAATGAAGCATGAAAATTTGGACCAACAATTTTTTTTGGCATCATTTGGCTTTTATTTGGAATTGAGTTTTCCTTCATATGTTTTTCATGTGCTCATTAAAGTCAACTATTACCTCTTGTAGAATACATCTCCATACCCAAAACTTCTGCCCAATGATCATACCAAGTGTTTATAGCAGTATAGTATTTTCTTATAAAATTAATTTGGCCAAAATGTATTTTTAAAATTCAGTATTCCAAAAACCCCTAAATTGAGGTTTGCACTGCAAGTGCTTGATTTAGGGTGAGAAAATTATTTCAAAAAGTATATTTGACACCTAGTAGTCATAGGACTCCCAGAAACCACACAAGTATAATTTTAAAAGTTATTTTCCTATTTTATTTAATAGCTTTTTCTTAAGGCCAGAAATGGTCTTTAATAGGAAAAAATTATTTAAGTACTTCAAAAATATTTGCCAAAATTCAGGGAGACTCATAGGACATATATTGTCCATATATAAGAGTTTCAACACTTGGTCATGTTCAAAATAATGGGCTAATCCCTCGAAAACCCTTTCTGGATATTTCAAGCTTTTGAAATATTTACAAAGGAAATGATCTCCAAAAATTCCAGGGAAATTCTATCATGTCATATATGACATATTTGATGATCTTGCCAAGCCCCATGCCTTGCGAAGCAAGATAACATCCTCAAAACCCTTCAAAACCCTTCTGTCCATATTTGAAGTTTGAGCAACTTTACATTGCCAAACTTGTCCAAATGCTCTCAAACTCGGTGCAAATGCTAGAATGGCCTAATAAGGCATCCAGACCAAATGGCACAAGATTTGGAGTAGGGTAACTTGATCAGAATACCCCAAAACCATTTCTGTTCAAATTCAAATTTGAACAACTTTACATTATCAACTTTTTATCTGGAGCTTCAAACTTTGTGGGCATGATCAATACCCCAAATGATGAAACTACACCAAGTGGTGCATCAAGAGGAGATGATTAGCTTGACTTAAACATGATGAAGCCATTTCGTTTGATTTCTAGGGTTCACCAAAGTTACATTGGCTAGTTTCTTCAAATGAGCCCAAATTTGGTGAAACACCCTATTTCCATATGCATTCAATCCTGTTAAGTGTCATGGCTAGTGGAGATCATTTGCTTATCCAAGACATGATCAAACACCTTCTGCCATTTGACCAAAACCATCATCTTGACCTCTTTTACTATTTACTTTTGCTTCAACTTTCTACCACAGCTTCACCTAGTTACATTCTACCTCCAGTAACTCCCCCATGTCCACAGCTCCATGATTGAGGGGTGAAAACCCTAAGTTACCTTGCTGGACAGCCAAATTCTACCCATCTACCAGCTTCACTCCTCCCTCGCTGATCACCCATAGCATCCAAAGCCACAGCTGAGTTATTTACTTCGTGCTGGACCCCCCAGACACGGCGGACGCGACCAGTAAGCCAACGACATGCCGTGGCATGCCATAAGCACGCTCTAGAGCGCGCTACAGTGCGCACCCGCACTATAGCTTCGCCCAATCCCTCGCCTCCGCTCACCTCGTGCTCCCCCTCGCGCCAACCGATGCGCCTCGGCGTCCGCGACTCCCCCCGGCGCTGTCCCCCTCCTCCTTCTCCCTCCAGTGGCCGCCCTCGCACGCGCGCTGGCCGCCCGCGAGCTCCAACCTCTGGCCTCACACGCGCGCGCCCTCTGGAGCATTCCCCGCTCCTCCTCTTCCCTCTCCTAGGCATAGACCTCATCCACGAACGTCCCCGACTCGAACACAAGCGCCTGCACGGCCTCTGGCCTCGCCCGTAACCTCGCCGACGCACGAGTCCACGGTGGACCGGGGCTCGGCTATATAAGCACGCCCCGAGCCTCTCCAACAGCACCCATCTCCTCCCCATACCCCCAGAAGCACACCAGGACCACCCACTCGCCCTCAGAGAGCCTCAGTGCTCGGGATCGACCGGAGCTCCGCCGCCTCGGGCGACCAGAGATCTCGCGGTACAGCTTCTCTCCGCCCAAACTCTTGCTCGATCTGGAGCCACCGGACCTCACTGACCCATTCCCCTCCTTCTCTCACTCCTATTGTAGCTCGGAGCGAGCCAGCCAGGACCCTCCCGACGCTCCTCCGCCGCAAGTCCTCGCTGCCGGCGAACCAGGCCCCTCCGGCGAGCCGCACCACCACCACTGGAACGGCGACACCTCGCTGAACCCGTTCATGCCCGTAGCTTGCCCCGCCGTGCACCGTATCGCCGCCGGTGAGCTTGTTGTCTCTCTGGCCGCAAGTTTGAAGATGACAGGCGGGCCCCGCCTGTCATCCTCACCTCCCTCTCGCTCCCCTCTCTGCCACTGACCGCCGGGCCCCGCCCGTCAGTTTAAAAACCTGGGGCGCGCGCGCTGGCGCCCGTGCGGTGGGCTATTCGCCCTGGGCCGTGCACTGTGGCCGTTCTGGCCCAGTGGCACAGGGCCTTTTTCTCTTTTTCTTTTCTATGATTATTTCAAATAATTTCAAAGAAATAAATATTTGTCCAAATGAATTAATTCCAACTCCTAAAAACTTGTAAAAATCCAACCTATTTAATGGTGTCACTTTCACACATATCCATGAACCCTTTCTGTTCTGTTCAAATTTAAATTCATATTTGAACAATAAAACTTCTGTTCAAATATTCTTAGACTCCATTCTGCCACTCCAAAACTCCAACTAAGAATTTTTGCCATCTTAGTTTCCCCTCTAGTATTTAACAAAAATAAGTTGACATTTTTCTGAGCACTTTGATTTTTCTGTTTTTATTGTGGTCTTATTTTCCCGTTGTTATTCTGCGATGTTTAGATACCGTATTTGACGAGGTTGCTGAGGAAGAAGGTGGAGAAGGATTTGAAGACTTCGAAGACCAAGCCAATCCAGGCAAGCAGCCCTTTGACCATGATACACTTGTGTTCGTCGGAACCCGTTTGTTTCCGAATGCATGATGATAAGAGTTATGCTGGTGACCTAGTTTAAAACCACCACATGATGCATGCTTTACTCTTGATCTTGCTATGTGCTAGATGCAATGCATATGGTTAGTAGTGATGCTTAGTGATGCATGTGTGCCGTGAAACCTACGTGGATGCATTCTTTTCATAAACCCCATCGGGTGCCCCTAATGCCCGAGGGTGATATTGAGTTAGGTCATCACTTGAGGAAGAAGTGATGTGCCGGTAAGATCTTGTGCATGGGTGAAATGATGGATTAGATTTATGTGTGACTACCGTCCCAACCAAACATGTGCAACCACTCTACCCCTTATGGGACGGGGCGTTATTAATTACTTAGACCAATACTAGCATGGTGCCCGCATTACTAGTGACGGGAAGACTTGAGGTCTTTCCCGGGACGGGGTCGTGCTTGGATAGACGACCATGACTGTTTTTACAGGGCATCGGACACACCGTTGGTCCCTTTGGGTACATGTGACATTGAAATTAGGGCAAGTCCCATGATCTATTGTTTGTACTCGAGGGCCGTGTACCAACGAGTGGACCCTATGTTAGTGTCGTCTAAGGAAAGATAATGACCGGGTGCTTCACCCGAGTACTTGAGGTACTGCGGGATCGTGGGTGACACGAAAGCTTCCTGGATCTTGTGGGTAAAGTGCGCAACCTCTGTAGAGTGTAAAACTATTCGAATAGCCGTGTCCACGGTCATGGACAGTTGGGTGGTGCTACTTAAACTATGTCCAGAATTTTACTACATCAGTGAAAGTATGTGGGTGTGATGAGTCAAGGTGGTGACTTGACTCGTGAGTTGAATTCTATTCATGTTGATATCGGTAACCTGCTCTCGAGGTTACGTGAGTTTTTTGATGCATATACTTGATGATAGAATATTTATTCTAGCTCATTGCTAGATTGCTCATTGTTGTTCAATTGCATTGTTACTTGAACCAAATCATGGGTTGCTTGCGAGTACATTCAAAGTACTCATTGGCTTGCCACTGGTTATTTAATTGGCCAGGCATGGAGGAACAGGAATATGAAGAAGAGTTCTATGGAGACGAACATGCGAACTAGGACGCTATCCCAGTCAGAATGCCTGTAGGGTTAAGGCAGATGGCATGGGTTCTACTTATCATCGAAGACTTCCGCTATTCGAGTTATTTGCTATTCAGCCCTTGAGGCTTTATCTATGTATGACTTGGCCATAATGGCCATAATTTGTGTAAGACGGTATGTATGGATGTAAGACTCTTGTTATTCAGCTTCTGTGTGTTCAGTGAGCATTGATCTCTGGGATCACTGTACACGTGCATTCGGTGATCTCGACTCTTAAGTCGGGGTCCCCACAGAGCTGGTATCAGAGCCATCCTGACTGTAGGAAGCCTTAGTTAGCATGGGCGTTAGTTAGATGAGACCCCTTTTCAAAAACCTTCTGAACTTCTCTTCTTTTCTAAACCTTACCAACCGGAGATATCATCAGCTTATTAACCTCTCCTATTCAACCTTTGTAGATGGCCGCTGTACCTGAAGAGCACCTGACCACTGGGTTTCCCTTACTTCTCGAGGATAGCCTCCAGGAGTGCCAGTTCCATCGAGCGCCCATCCTCACCTACCTTGAGCATTGGGTTAGCGACACTGAGGTGGAATACCATGTGGAAGTAATCGTGAAGGCAAACGATCCTCCCATAAGTTGGTTCTTTGAGGGACCCCAGATGGCAACACTACCTCTCGCCGTCGAGGCTGCTGCACTCAAGGCACTAACCCGTCTCTGCGAGCTTCTTCTGGAGATGGCAGCCAAGATGACAACTCGCTTCTTGCCTTACCGGAAGGAAGGTGAAGATGAAAGCAGCGCACTAGCCCCTCCACTGAAGGAAGGACTCCCGCTTCGGTTCCAGACCTACTTCAGTCTATGTGCCGACAGCTTGGCACAAGATTTGGCCGCGGAATCGATGAAGCTCCGAGAAGAACTTCACAAGACCAAGGCACTTCTTCGTCGAGCACAAGATAAGACATATAGGATCAAGAAAGAAGGTGCGCCTCCGGGACAGTCCGCTATCGCGTACCAAGGTGGAAGACCCTCAAAAGATGTATCTTCCAAGGATGAAGTACCACCTCGGCGACGCCGCATGACGGCAAGGGAATATCGCAAGCTTTTCCCTGCACCACCGATGAAGCACCGTCGTATCCAACTCCTCCACTCCCCCACACCCTCAAGTGACAAGGGGGCCCAGACAGATGAAGACAAGGAGGAAGACCCAGAAGAGCCAGAATACGCGACCGAGCATTCCGCCGCTTAGGCATTATTCGGTACTCGGATATGCCAGTTCATGACCTCTACGGTATGATAGGTCGTGTAACCCCTATGCGCAGTCGGGTCCTTGTATGGTTCATATGAAACCATCTAGTGTTTGCTTTTGTTGTGTTTGGATGTATGTTGTATTTTTCCTTCGGGAATGTGTAAACGACTGCATCACCCATTGGTTTTTAATGAAAGTGTTTTGGCCTTTCGGTCCTTGCATGATTTGATTAGTATCACACCCACCCCCTTACTAGGCACCCATCTATATTGCTTTCCATCTTCCAAGTCATGAGACCTTTTACCGCTCCAACAGGATGCCTGTTGTAACTCGTATTGGTACCTCTACCCAGCAGCCTGAAGCCGGAGCATCCGCTCAATCAGAGGCAGGCCACGACCAAACCAACGACCAAGCTCCACCACCACCTCCTCCGAACATGGACATGGCTCAGCTTCTCCAAGCTTTCCGAGAGGAATGCCAAGCCAACACTGCAACCCTTCAATTGATTGCTCAAGCTGTCACCAACAACCGCCAGCCGGCGGGGAATGGCAATGGACGTTCCACGTTGGCAGAGTTCAAGAAGCATGCACCGCCAACTTTCATCGAGACTGCTGAACCCCTGGATGCAGACGACTGGGTCCGCACCATTGAGGACTTCCTGGAACTAGTCGGATGCACCGAAGACCGCGAGAAGGTGGCTTATGCAGCCCACTGCCTCGGGGGGGGACTGCTAGAGCTTGGTGGGATGGATTCGAGGTCATGCATGCTGGACAAGACATCACTTGGGAGAACTTCAAGGCAGAATTCCGCAAGGCCCACATTCCTTCCGGGATCATGGCTATCAAAAAGCGTGAATTCCGAGCCCTGAAGCAAGGAAGTGGCACTGTCAAGGAGTACATGCAGAAGTTCAGTGTTCTGTCAAGGTATGCCCCTGAAGATGTCAGCACTGATGCTGCAAAAAGGGAGTGCTTCATGGAAGTCCTCAATCAGACTCTGCAGTACTCGCTTGTCGTGTGCGACTGCCCGACCTTCCCTGACCTGGTGAACAAGGCACTCATGCTTGAAGACAAGCCGCGTGCTCTGGAAGACACTCGCAAGCGCAAGATGGTCAGCAAGGGAAGTTCCAGCAACCAGAAGCTTCGTCCGTGGCAGTCAGCCCCGACCAAGCCAACCTATCAGCAACCAAGAGCTCCTGCACCTCGCACCAACTATCAGCCTCAGCAGTATGCCAACCCAAGGCCAGCATTCAACCCCAATAACAGTGGTGGCAACAAGATCAACAATCCAAACCAAGTCACTTGCTTTGGATGTGGCCAGTCAGGACACATCTCAAGGGTGTGCCCCAACAAGAAGCCTGATGCCCAGCACCCCAATGCGCAGAACCCGGGACAAGGCCGCGGGATGCCACCAAGGAACCCAGCTCCTCGCAACCCGCCTAACCATGGGAAGGGGCGTGTGAATCACGTCACCGCTGAAGAAGCCCAGGAAGACCCGGACGTCGTGCTGGGTACGTTCCTTGTCAACTCAGCACCTGCAACTGTCTTGTTTGATTCTGGAGCCACACATTCATTTGTCACTCAAAGATTTGCATTAAAAAGTGGCATGACCTCAACACCCCTGAATAACCCCATGGTGGTACAAACCCCCGGAGCAGAGATGAGAGCCAAGATAGGCTGTAAGGGAGTCAGTATTACCATTAACGGTGTAGATTTCCTAGCAGACCTCATCGTCCTGAGATCAGAAGGCTTGGATGTGATCCTAAGCATGAATTGGCTCAGCAAGCACCAAGGCTTGTTAGACTGTGCCAATCGGACTGTCACTGTGACCAATGACCAAGGAGTCGAAGTTAAGTTTGCTTCCAACTCCTCTTTCGCTCAAGCCGCTCAAGTCAACTGTCTATCTGAAGTTGGGCTAGAGCAAGTACCGGTGGTATGCGAGTATCCCGATGTCTTTCCGGATGAGCTACCGGGAATGCCTCCTGACCGTGACATTGAGTTCATCATCGAGCTCGTGCCCGGGGCAGGACCCATCTATAAGAAGCCTTATAGAATGGGGACGGAAGAATTAGCCGAGTTGAAGAAGCAACTGGAAGAGCAGCTGAGGAAGGGATTTATCCGCCCAAGTGCCTCCCCTTGGGGATCACCAGTTCTGTTTGTGGCAAAGAGGGACGGTACCATCCGCTTATGCATTGACTATTGCTCCCTCAATGAAGTTACAATCAAGAACAAATATCCACTTCCCAAGATTGAAGATCTGTTTGATCAGCTCAGCGGAGCTAAGGTGTTCTCCAAGATCGACCTCAGATCTGGGTACTACCAGCTGAAGATCAGACCCCAAGATATTCCGAAGACGACATTCGTAACCAGATATGGCCTGTATGAGTGCACGGTCATGTCCTTTGGGTTAACCAATGCCCTAGCTTACTTCATGTATCTCATGAATAAAGTCATCATGGAATACTTGGACAAGTTTGTTGTTGTCTTCATCGATGACATTCTTGTCTTCTCGAAGACGGAGGAAGAGAATGAGCAACATTTGAGGATGGTCCTAGACAAGCTTCGAGAGCACCAACTATACGCCAAATTCAGCAAGTGTGAGTTCTGGCTGCATAAAGTTGGATTCTTAGGTCATGTCTTGACCGAAGAAGGATTATCAGTTGATCCCGCGAAGATCGAAGCTGTGACCCAATGGCAATCTCCAACGACCGTCAAGGAAGTCAGAAGCTTCCTCGGACTTGCGGGCTATTACCGCAAATTCGTGGAAGGATTCTCTAGCATTGCCCGGCCGATGACTCAGCTCCTCAAGAAGGACAAGAAGTTCGAGTGGACGCCAAAATGTGAAGAGAGCTTCCAAGAGCTCAAGAAGAGATTGACCACCGCCCCAGTTCTGGCAACACCTGATATTCACAAGGAGTTCGTGATATATTGTGATGCCTCCCGAACCGGATTGGGAAGCGTTCTGATGCAAGAAGGCTGAGTCATAGCTTACCTCTCCAGGCAGCTACGACCTCATGAAGAGAACTACGCTACTCACGATCTTGAGTTAGCGGCAGTGGTTCATGCCTTGAAGACATGGCGGCATTACCTCCTAGGGAAACGGTGTGAGATATACACAGACCACAAAAGTCTGAAGTACATTTTCACCCAAAAGGAATTGAACATGAGGCAGCGAAGATGGTTGGAAGTCATCAAAGACTATGACCTCAGTGTTCAATATCACCCCGGGAAGGCTAACGTGGTGGCCGATGCCTTAAGAAGGAAGGCTTGCTCCTTGAATGCCATAATTCAAAAGAGGCAGCCAGCCCTGTTTAAGGAGTTCGAACAATTCAGTTTGAAATTGGTCACCCTGGATTTCTGGATCATTTGGAAGTCAAACCAACCCTTATGGACGAAGTCAAGAAGGCGCAAGGTGGGCACACAAGCATTGAAGGCATCAAGAAGAAGATGAAGCTAGACAAGGTCCGAGGATTCTCCGAGGACGAGCACGGGATTGTTTGGTACAAAGGCCGCATCTGCGTACCAAACAAGATGGAGTTGAAGAACCTGATCCTGCAAGAAGCCCACGACGCTCCGTATTCCATCCACCCTGGAGGAACCAAGATGTATCAAGACTTGAAGGAAAGATTCTGGTGGCACGGGATGAAAAGAGAGATTGCAACCTATGTTGCAAAGTGTGATGTGTGCCAAAGGATCAAGGCTGAATATCAGCGACCCGCTGGATTGCTCCAACCACTCAAGGTTCCCGAGTGGAAGTGGGACAATGTCGGAATGGACTTCATCACTGGATTACCAAGGTCGAATAGAGGACATGACTCTATCTGGGTCATAGTCGATCATTTGACCAAGGTGGCCCATTTCATTCCTGTCAAGACTACTTATGATGGCAACCGGCTGGCAGCTCTCTACATCGACAGAATCGTAAGCCTTCACGGCGTTCCCAAGGAGATTGTGTCAGATCGAGGAACCCAGTTCACCTCAAGGTTCTGGAAGAAGTTCCAAGAAGCCTTGGGAACCAAATTGTCTTTCTGCACGGCTTTCCACCCACAGACCAGAGGTCAGAAAGAACGAGTAAATCAAATTCTCGAAGACATGCTCCAAGCCTGTGTCTTTGCATATGGAGCCAAGTGGGAAGATTGCCTCCCTTTTGCCGAGTTCTCCTATAACAACAGTTATCAGTCGAGCCTTCAGATGGCACCATTTGAGGTGTTGTACGGACGCAGATGTCGCACACCCCTCAACTGGTCAGAGACTAGAGAAGGGCTAGTCTTTGGACCGGATATTCTCCGCGAAGCAGAAGAGCAAGTCCAACTAGTCATAGAGCGTTTGAAGGCAGCCAAGTCAAGGCAGAAGAGCTATGCTGACACTCACCGTCGGGACATGAGTTTCCATGTCGGGGATCATGTATACCTGCGGGTAACTCCTCTAAAGGGAACCAAGCGTTTCCACGTCAAGGGGAAGCTCGCACCGAGGTTCATTGGACCCTTTGAGATCACTGCACGATGAGGAGAAGTGGCTTACCAGTTGGAACTACCACCTGAGCTATCCGATATGCACAACGTATTCCACGTGTCACAACTCCGGAAATGTCTCCAAGTTCCGAGCAAGCCTGATCTCTACATGGATGTTGATCACCAAGCCATTAATCTGCAGCCGGATTTGACCTACCGCGAGAAGCCCATTCGCATTCTGGACGAAGCAGAACGACGGACGCGAAGCCGCACCATCAAGTACTTCAAGGTCCAGTGGAGCAACCACACGGAAGCAGAAGCAACCTGGGAACGTGAAGACTATCTTAGATCCGAGTATCCCGATCTCTTTTAAGACCTAGTTTAGGAATCTCGGGGACGAGATTCTTGTAAGGGGGGGTAGGTCTGTCACACCCTGCATTTTGTAACATGTCTTTTGCATCAATGAAGCATGAAAATTTGGACCAACAATTTTTTTTGGCATCATTTGGCTTTTATTTGGAATTGAGTTTTCCTTCATATGTTTTTCATGTGCTCATTAAAGTCAACTATTACCTCTTGTAGAATACATCTCCATACCCAAAACTTCTGCCCAATGATCATACCAAGTGTTTATAGCAGTATAGTATTTTCTTATAAAATTAATTTGGCCAAAATGTATTTTTAAAATCCAGTATTCCAAAAACCCCTAAATTGAGGTTTGCACTGCAAGTGCTTGATTTAGGGTGAAAAAATTATTTCAAAAAGTATATTTGAGACCTAGTAGTCATAGGACTCCCAGAAACCACACAAGTATAATTTTAAAAGTTATTTTCCTATTTTATTTAAAAGCTTTTTCTTAAGGCCAGAAATGGTCTTTAATAGGAAAAAAATATTTAAGTACTTCAAAAATATTTGCCAAAATTCAGGGAGACTCATAGGACATATATTTTCCATATATAAGAGTTTCAACACTTGGTCATGTTCAAAATAATGGGCTAATCCCTCTAAAACCCTTTTTGGATATTTCAAGCTTTTGAAATATTTACAAAGGAAATGATCTCCAAAAATCCCAGGGAAATTCTATCATGTCATATATGACATATTTGATGATCTTGCCAAGCCCCATGCCTTGGAAAGCAAGATTACATCCTCAAAACCCTTCAAAACCATTCTGTCCATATTTGAAGTTTGAGCAACTTCACATTGCCAAACTTGTCCAAATGCTCTCAAACTTGGTGCAAATGCTAGAATGGCCTAATAAGGCATCTAGACCAAATGGCACAAGATTTGGAGTAGGGTAACTTGATCAGAATACCCCAAAACCATTTCTGTTCAAATTCAAATTTGAACAACTTTACATTATCAACTTTTTATCTGGAGCTTCAAACTTTGTGGGCATGATCAATACCCCAAATGATGAAACTACACCAAGTGGTGCATCAAGAGGAGATGATTAGCTTGACTTAAACATGATGAAGCCATTTTTGTTGATTTCTAGGGTTCACCAAAGTTACATTGGCTAGTTTCTTCAAATTAGCCCAAATTTGGTGAAACACTCTATTTCCATATGACATTCAATCCTGTTAAGTGTCATGGCTAGTGGAGATCATTTGCTTATCCAAGACATGATCAAACACCTTCTGCCATTTTACCAAAACCATCATCTTGACCTCTTTTACTATTTACTTTTGCTTCAACTTTCTACCACAACTTCACCTAGTTACATTCTACCTCCAGTAACTCCCCCATGTCCACAGCTCCATGATTGAGGGGTGAAAACCCTAAGTTACCTTGCTGGACAGCCAAATTCTACCCATCTACCAGCTTCACTCCTCCCTCACTGATCACCCAGACCATCCAAAGCCACAGCTGAGTTATTTACTTCGTGCTGGACCCCCCAGACACGGCGGACGCGACCAGTAAGCCAACGACATGCCATAAGCACGCTCCAGAGCGCGCTACAGTGCGCACCCGCACTGTAGCTTCGCCCAATCCCTCGCCTCCGACCACCTCGTGCTCCCCCCTCGCGCCAACCGATGCGCCTCGGCGTCCGCGACTCCCCCCGGCGCTGTCCCCCTCCTCCTTCTCCCTCCAGTGGCCGCCCTCGCACGCGCGCTGGCCGCCCGCGAGCTCCAACCTCTGGCCTCACACGTGCGCGCCCTCTGGAGCATTCCCCGCTCCCCCTCTTCCCTCTCCTAGGCGTAGACCTCATCCACGAATGTCCCCGACTCGAACACAAGCGCATGCACGGCCTCTGGCCTCGCCCGTAACCTCGCCGGCGCACGAGTCCACGGTGGACCGGGGCTTGGCTATATAAGCACGCCCCGAGCCTCTCCAACAGCACCGATCTCCTCCCCATACCCCAAGAAGCACACCACCACCACCCACTCGCCCTCAGAGAGCCTCAGTGCTCGGGATCGACCGGAGCTCCGCCGCCTCGGGCGACCGGAGATCTCGGGGTACAGCCTCCCTCCGCCCAAACTCTTGCTCGATCTGGAGCCACCGGACTTCACTAACCCATTCCCCTCCTTCTCCCACTCCTATTGCAGCCCGGAGCGAGCCAGCCAGGACCCTCCCGACGCTCCTCCGTCGCAAGTCCTCGCCGCCGGCGAACCAGGCCCCTCTGGCGAGCCGCACCACCACCACTGGAACGGTGACTCCTCGCTGAACCCGTTCCTGCCCGTAGCTTGCCCCGCCGTGCACCGTATCACCGCCGGTGAGCTCGCCGTCTCTCTGGCAGCAAGGTTGAAGATGACAGGCGGGCCCCGCCTGTCATCCTCACCTCCCTCTCGCTCCCCTCTCTGCCACTGACCGCCGGGCCCCACCCGTTAGGTTTAAAAACCTGGCGCGCGCTGGCGCCCGTGCGGTGGGCTATTCGCCCTGGGCCGTGCACTGTGGCCGTTCTGGCCCAGTGGCACAGGGCCTTTTTCTCCTTTTCTTTTCTATGATTATTTCAAATAATTTCACAGAAATAAATATTTGTCCAAATGAATTAATTCCAACTCCTAAAAACTTGTAAAAATCCAACCTATTTAATGGTGTCACTTTCACACATATCCATGAACCCTTTCTGTTCTGTTCAAATTTAAATTCATATTTGAACAATAAAACTTCTGTTCAAATATTCTTAGACTCCATTCTGCCACTGCAAAACTCCAACTAAGAATTTTTGCCATCTTAGTTTTCCCTCTAGTATTTAACAAAAATAAGTTGACATTTTTCTGAGCACTTTGATTTTTCTGTTTTTATTGTGGTCTTATTTTCCCGTTGTTATTCTGCGACGTTTAGATACCGTATTTGACGAGGTTGTGAGGAAGAAGGTGGAGAAGGATTTGAAGACTTCGAAGACCAAGCCAATCCAGGCAAGCAACCCTTTGACCATGATACACTTGTGTTCGTCGGAACCCGTTTGTTTCCGAATGCATGATGATAAGAGTTATGGTGGTGACCTAGTTTAAAACCACCAGATGATGCATGCTTTACTCTTGATCTTGCTATGTGCTAGATGCAATGCATATGGTTAGTAGTGATGCTTAGTGATGCATGTGTGCCGTGAAACCTTTGTGGATGCATTCTTTTCATAAACCCCATCGGGTGCCCCTAATGCCCGAGGGTGATATTGAGTTAGCTCATCACTCGAGGAAGAAGTGATGTGCGGGTAAGATCTTGTGCATGGGTGAAATGATGGATTAGATTTATGTGTGACTACCGTCCCACCCAAACATGTGCAACCACTCTACCCCTTATGGGACGGGGCATTATTAATTACCGATACTAGCATGGTGCCCGCATTACTAGTGACGGGAAGACTTGAGGTCTTTCCCGGGACGGGGTCGTGCTTGGATAGACGGTCATGACTGTTTTTACAGGGCACCGGACACACCGTTGGTCCCTTCAGGTACGCGTGACATTGAAATAAGGGCAAGTCCTATGATCTATTGTTTGTACTCGAGGGCCGTGTACCAACGAGTGGACCCTATGTTAGTGTCGTCTAAGGAAAGATAATGACCGGGTGCTTCCCCCGAGTACTTGAGGTACTGCGGGATCATGGGTGACACGAAAGCTTCCCGGATCTTGTGGGTAAAGTGCGCAACCTCTGTAGAGTGTAAAACTATTCGAATAGCCGTGTCCACTGTCATGGATAGTTGGGTGGTGCTACTTAAACTATGTCCAGAATTTTACTACATCAGTGAAAGTATGTCGGTGTGATGAGTCAAGGTGGTGACTTGACTCGTGAGTTGAATTCTATTCATGTTGATATCGGTAACCTGCTCTCGAGGTTACGTGAATTTATTGATGCATATACTTGATGACAGAATATTTATTCTAGCTCATTGCTAGATTGCTCATTGTTGTTCAATTGCATTGTTACTTGAACCAAATCATGGGTTGCTTGCGAGTACATTCAAAGTACTCATTGGCTTGCCACTGGTTATTTAATTGGCCAGGCATGGAGGAATAGGAATATGAAGAAGAGTTCTATGGAGACGAACATGCGAACTAGGACGCTATCCCAGTCAGAATGCCTGTAGGGTTAAGGCAGATGGCATGGGTTCTACTTATCATTGAAGACTTCCGCTATTCGAGTTATTTGCTATTTAGCCCTTGAGGCTTTATCTATGTAAGACTTGGCCATAATGGCCATAATTTGTGTAAGACGGTATGTATGGATGTAAGACTCTTGTTATTCAGCTTCTGTGTGTTCAGTGAGCATTGATCTCTGGGATCACTGTACACGTGCATTCGGTGATCTCGACTTTTAAGTCAGGGTCCCCACATGCATCATCATTTATCGTACTATATATAATGTTACTTCAATTTTTGGTCGTACTAATCTATAGTAAGGTGCCCGTGCGTTGCACGGAAGAGTGAAATGCATTGATCGGGGAGTTTTTTATTTTGACAAAGGATGTGGGGGTCATGTCATGGGTAACGCTTATCGATAGGTTTGTTCGGATATTATTTCATCTCTAGAGCTCACAAACATCGGGCTGAAATAGATAAATAATTATCTTTTGCAAACAAAAGCGTTCAACTGTTTAACCTGCATTCAAAACTTGTGAAGAAATAACTCTTATTGTGCTTTGCAGGAAATGATCTTCAAGAATTAGTTTTTGAGTATCCATTGTTATACATGTTGGCTACAGATGACATGGCACTTTCTTATAGTCAACAATTGGCTATACTATTTAAGTATTAACCATGCCCTTATACACCTAGACGAAGGGATTAAATCAGGATGACTTGAAGGGAGCAGAGGATATGTAAGAAATGGTTGATCATAAGTCTTTCACCAGTACTGTAGTAAAAATTCATACATGGAAGATTCTGGACTAAACCATAAATGGATACACTTTTATTCATGCGCAATACTCCAATAGAGCAAGATCATGCATGGAAGTCTCCACATGCTTAGACAACGGATTACATTGAGCGAAGACTGGTAACCCAAAAGTGTAGGGGGTCAGTTGTAGCCTCTTTCTATAAGTAAGAGTGTCGAACCCAACAAGGAGCTAAAGGCAGAACAAATATTCCCTCAAGTTCTATCGACCACCGATACAACTCTACACACGCTTGACGTTTACTTTACCTAGAACAACTATGAAACTAGAAGTACTTTGTAGTTTTTGTGGGATAGGTTTCCAATAATTTAAAGAGCACATAAATATAAACTAGCGGCTGTTAAGATAAAGAAGCAATCAAGTTAATATAGCGTCTGTAGAAAAGTGGTGGTAGGAGTTGCGAAATTGCCCCTAAGCAATTGACTACGTTACTAGACCGATAGCAAGTTTTATGTGGGAGAGGCCACTTCTAGCATGTCATCCCTTACTTGGAATTTTATGCACTTATGATTGGAACTATTAGCAAGCATCCGCAACTACTAACGTTCATTAAGGTAAAACCCAACCATAGCATTAAGATATATGGGTCCCCCTTCAATCCCGTATGCATCAATTTCTACTCTAGGTTGAAGCTTCTATCACTCTTGCCCTCCAATACGTAGTCCTATCAACATACAACTAACCCTATGGTGTGATCCACGCACGCGCTCATATGATGGCCACCAAAGGACAGCAACATAACCACAAGCAATTGAAATCAATCATAGTAATTCACCAATCACCGATAGGACAACGATAATTTACTCAGACATCATAGGATGGCAACACATCATTGGATAATAATATGAAGCATAAAGCACCATGTTTAAGTAGAGGGTACAGCGGGTTGCGGGAGAGTGGACCGCTGTAGATAGATGGGGGAAGGTGATGGAGATGTTGGTGAAGATGACGGAGGTGTTGGTGTAGATCACCATCACAGGATGATGGCCCCGGTGGCACTCCGGTGCCACCGGAAGCGAGAGGGAGAGAGCCCCCCTCCTTCTTCTTCTTCCTTGACCTTCTCCCTAGGTGGGAGAAGGGTTTCCCCTCTGGTCCATGGCCTCCATGGCGGCGGAGGGGCGAGAGCCCCTCCGAGATTGGATTTCTCTCTCTGTCTCTCTCTGTTTCTGCGTTCCAGATTCTGGCCCTTCACCGTTTCTTATATTCCCGGAGATCTGTAACTCCGATTGGGCTGATTTTATGACACGATTTTTATCCGGATATTAGCTTTCTTGCGGCGAAAGAAGGGCATCAATCGCCTTACGGTGTGTTCACGGGGACCCAGGCCGCGCCCCCTGTCTCATGGCCCACTCGGGCATCGCCTCATGTTGGTTCCGCTTCCCAAAATTCACATATATTCCAAAAAAATCTCCGTCCGTTTTTATTCCGTTTGGACTCAGTTTGATATGGATATTCTGTGAAACAAAAAACATGCAACAAATAGGAACTGGCACTGGGCACTGGATCAATATGTTAGTCTCAAAAATGGTATAAAAAGTTTCCAAAAGTATATGAAAGTTGTACAATATTGACTTGGAACAATAAAAAATTATAGATACGACGGAGACATGTCAGCATCCCCAAGCTTAATTCCTGCTCGTCCTCGAGTAGGTAAATGATAAAAATGATAATTTTTGATGTGGAATGCTACCTAAGATAATCTTGATCATGTAATCTAATCATGGCATGAATATTAAGACACGAGTGATTCAAAGCAATAGTCTATCATTTGACATTAGGACAATAATACTTCAAGCATACTAATAAAGCAATCATGTCTCTTCAAAATAACATGGCCAAAGAAAGTTATCCCTACAAAGTCATATGGTCTGGCTATGCTCCATCTTCACCACACAAAGTATTTAAATCATGCACAACCCCGGTTTTAGCCAAGCAATTGTTTCATACTTTAGTATTCTCTAACCTTTTCAACTTTCATGCAATACATGAGCGTGAGCCATGGACATAGCACTATGGGTGGAATAGAAAGTGGTGATAGACAAAAGGAGGGAGAAAGTCCCACATCAACTAGGCAAATCAATTGACTATGGAGATGTCCATCGATCAATATCAATGTGAGTGAGTAGGGATTGCCATGTAATGGATGCACTAGAGCTATAAGTGTATGAAGGCTCAAAAAGAAAACTAGTGGGTGTGCATCAACTTGCTTTCTCATGAATACCTAGGGCATTTGAGGAAGCCCGTCGTTGGAATATACAAGCCAAGTTCTATAATGAAAATTCCCACTAGTATATGGAAGTGACAAAACAAGAGACTCTCTATTATGAAGATCATGGTGCTACTTTGAATCACAAGTGTGGAAAAGGATAGTAGCATTGTCCCTTCTATCTTTTCTCTCATTTTTTTGTTTTTTGTTTTGTTTTTTGGAGGGGCTTTCTCTTTTTTTAGCCCCTCTCTATTTTTAGGCCATCTCTTTTTTTATTTGGCCTTTCCTCCCATGGGACAATGCTCTAATAATGAAGATCATCACACTTTTATTTACTTACAACTCAAAGATTACAACTCGAAGCTAGAACAAAATATGACTCTATGTGAATACCTCCGGCGGTGTACCGGGATGTGCAATGATCTAGCGTAGCAATGACATAAAAAACGTACAAGCCATGGAAACATCATGCTAGCTGTCAGGGATATTACTACCAGGTATAAACTGCCCAGGAGGGGCCGGTTTATGTTATCAAGATTATTTTGAAGCCCAGTCGAGCGTGAAGCAAGAGACTTTTGGCCCAAGAGGTTTAGAGCCCAAGTGTTAGGGCCCATGATTTGCAAACCGCCATACTATGTAACTTGAGATGTAAGATAGAAAGAATAGAGACCGAGGCGGACACGTTTATGAGCCGGCCTCGAGAATCTGTAAACCGGACCGGGCGTCACCTCTTATATAAAGGGGCGACCCGGTGACGGTTCAGGACAGAGAACAACAGCTCGAGACACAGGCAAAGCGGATTCGCTCCCTGGTCATCGAAACCCTAGCAATACACACCAAACTAGACATAGGCTTTTACCTTCATCGAAGGGGCCGAACTAGTATAAAATCCATATGTCCTTGTCCGCTTTAACCCCTTTAAGCTAACCCATAGTGATGGCCTCACGACTAAGTCCTTTTGCTAGGACATCTGCCGTGACAAAACCACGACAGTTGGCGCCCACCATGGGGCTATCACGCGATGGTTTCGAGTTCTTGAAGGCCAGCTTTGAAGGACTCAAGTGCTATGCAGTGGGCCGGATGACTAAGAGTCGTCGCGACAAGATCTACATCGACGATGCAGGCTGGGGCCCCGAGGCCGATTCAATCGAATACGGATACCGGGTCCCCTTCGGCGGCATCCACGTCTTCATCGGCAAGATCGACGAACCGGGCCCTGAGCCGGACATCTTCCCCAACATCATCGAGCCGGCTCCGCGTGCGAGATCTGCCCAGATTCAGCCCGCCGTGAAGCATGTCTTTGTTGGAGCAGTGCATGGAGTGCAAGCCAAAGATGGATCGGACTCTGGCGGCGAGACTGTTGTTTATTCCGGCGATGAATCTTCTTCTGGAGAGACAAAATCTTTATATCTGCTGCAGGACGACCGATCTGAGGGATGTTCCGATGGTGACAGTATTCCGGACCCCCTCGATCCGCCAAACCGGGTTGCTGTCTTTATGGCCGGATCACAACCTGTGCAGCAGTCCTCAACAACAGCGGCATTGACATCAGACGCGGTGGGGGTTAGGGTTGGAGATCCTGCCCTGTCACCGTCTGAAACTTTATCCGTTTTGGTCGATACCTTGACAGCGCTATTAACAGCATAGGTAGCCCAGGCCGACAAGGAGCAGCATGATGCGGAGGTCGCTCAGGTGAAAGGCCAGATTGAACAAGCCAAGTTGGACCTAGCTGCTGAGAAAGCCAGGATGGCTACGAGGAAGGCGGAGCTTGACGCTCAAGCCTACCGACTCATGTTGGATCAGACCGCTTCACATGAGGTAATGATGAGAAGGCAACGATCTCGCTTGCCACCGGTTTATGAGGCAAGGAATCTCTTTAGCACGCCAGGAGCGGGAACCAGTAACCAGCCGGAGGTGAACCGGGGAGGGGCACCGGGCACGGGAGCGTCAGTTCAGCCGCCGGCCATAGAGCCAACCCGCCAGGTTGTACCGTCACATCATGTGCCCACCCCTCCTGATCATTACTCTAATCCGTTGGATAACATAGTCGCCGCCGCTTCACGACTGGCCACCCATAGCAGTGGAGGCACGACGGGCCAGGGAGTTTTTGGAGACGGCGCTAACTCAACAGCAAGCTTATTCTCACAACCGCGAGAGGATTCATTCAACTCCCCGCCCAAGCCGGAGTTATACTAGGCGTCTGGATGAACCGGCTGTGTCAAGTAGTGCACGAAGACGTAATCCGCCGAGGTAGGACAATCTGGCGGGAGGAGATGTGAATGCTCAGAATGTGGTGTACCAGGGCAGGCAGCAACGGGCGGCCGAAGTAACAACACAGTATGAAGCCCGTCAGGCGACGCCGGTTTGTCCCACTACCACAGTTGAACCGGGGGTCATGTCTAGCTCCTTGGGAGTACCTTGTCTGACTCCCGCTTTGCGGAACGTGAAACTACCCAAGGATTTCAAGGGACCGCGCAAGGTGCCCAATTACACGGCGGATCTGGCTCCGGAGGCATGTGTTGAGAGTTATGAGATGGGAATGGAGATGCTGGATGTGGATGATGCAGCGTGTGCTAAGTATTTCACAATGATGCTAGAAGGCATCTCTCGCACTTGGCTGAAGGGCTTACCACATAATTCTATCGGATCATGGGCCGAATTGTGGCGCCGGTTTATCAATAACTTCAAGGACACGTGCAAGCAACCAATGTCTATCGTCGATTTAGCTGCCTGCATTCAAGGAGAGCATGAGTCTACAAGCAGTTGGGTGCGTCGAGTGTCAGAGATCTTGCATTCCTCCAATAGCATCAAGCCAAGCACAGCAGTGGTAACCTTGGAGGGCAATTGCCGGTTTGAACCTTTGAGACTAAAGTTGGGGCGGCTTAAGCGTGATTGTGATGACATGGGGACAGTCATGGGCGCTTTAGTGAAGTATGCGGACTCTGATAATACCAAACACCCAGACGCAGATGGTGACAAGTCAGGGTAGGCAAGAAAGAATGGTAAGGCGCCGCAGCCCAACCCGGCGAATCAAGGATACAACGGTAAGCGTAAAGAGGACGGTGGTTCGGATTTCGTGGCCAACACCAATGGTCAGGAGGACGGATAGCGCCGCAAGGGTAGGCCGCCTCCATGTAATGGGAGGCTTCCTATTAATCCGGAACGCCAGTTGAACGTACCTTTCCCGAAGCACGGTACACCAGAGAAGCCAGCTACACATCTCTGGAAGGACTGTTTTATTATGCAGGAATTCATGAACCGGTCTCGATACGATCACGGACCATCCGGCGGGTCAGGCCTCGGTTTTCAAGGACCGGGTTATCAAGGTGGTGGATCTGGTTCAGGGTACCAAGGCAATAACGGCAACCACAATGGGCACAATCAACATAACCAACAACACGGCCAGGGTGGTTATAACAATCAGGGGAATCAACAGCACCAACAGCAGCAACAATCCGGATATCAGAATAATCCGAAGGACCTGAGCAGTGGGCAGTATCATGTCTTCACCACGAGCTTGTGCAAGCATGATCAGAAAGTTCTAAAGAGGGCAGTACATTCTGTTGAACCGGCGGTGCCATGTTTCCTGTGTTGGTCGGAGCAGCCCATTGTGTGGAGCAGAGAGGATCATCTGCCCCGGGTTGATAATCCGGGTCAGCTGGCTCTAGTTGTGGCACCTCAGGTGGGTGGCTACAAGTTTACCAAGGTGCTTATGGACGGAGGCAGCAGCATCAACATTCTGTATTATGAGACTTTCCGGCGTATGGGGCTGACAGATAAGAAGCTTCGGTAGTCCAATACAGTGTTTCATGGGGTGGTGCCCGGTAAATCGGCGTATCCAGTTGGCAAGATCGATCTAGAGGTTACATTTGGAGATGAACACGACTCCAGGTCGGAGATCGTGACCTTTGAAGTGGTAAAGATCAAGAGCCCATATCACGCCTTGTTTGGGCGACCGGTTTACGCCAAGTTCATGGCAAGGCCGTGTTATGTTTATCTACAGCTCAAGATGCCAGGACACAAGGGAACCATTACGATCCATGGGAGTCGCAAGATTGCTTTGGAGTGTGAGCAAGGTGATGCAGCTTATGCTGAAGCGGTTTGTGCAACTGATGAGCTGAAGTTTTATAAGGACAATGTTGATCCGCCGGATATGTCTCCGCTGAAGAAACCAATCACAGAGCATGATCCGACTTTGAAGTTCAAATCAGCTGAAGAGACCAAACAGGTTGACTTTGTTCCTGGTGATTCATCCAAGCAGTTCACCATCAGTGCTAACCTTGATCCGAAATAGGAAAGCACGCTCATCGAGTTCATCCGTGAGAATCGGGACATCTTTGCATGGAAACCTTCTGACATGCCAGGTGTACCGAGGGAACTCGCTGAGCACAATCTCAACATTGATCCTAAGTTTAAACCGGTTAAGCAATTTCTGCGCCGCTTCAATGAAGAAAGGCGCAAGGCTATTGGAGAAGAAGTGGCTAGGCTCTTGGCGGTAGGCTTTATAGTCGAGGTTTTTCATCCAGAGTGGTTGGCTAATCCGGTGCTGGTGCTTAAGAAAAATGGCAGTTGGTGAATGTGTGTTGATTACACAGATCTGAACAAAGCTTGCCCAACTGATCCCTTTGCCCTCCCCGTATTGATCTGATCATTGATGTTATGGCAGGTTGTGAGTAGCTAAGTTTTTTGGACGCATATTCAGGTTATCATTAGATCAAGATGGTAGTTAAGGACCAGGAGAAGACGACCTTTATAACTCCCTTTGGAGCCTTCTGCTACGTATCTATGCCATTTGGGCTTAAGAGTGCCCAGGCGACCTATCAGCGTTGTGTGCAGAATTGCCTTCATGGATAGATTGGGCGGAATGTTCACGCATATGTGGATGACATTGTGGTGAAGTCCAGGAAGGAGGAGACATTGGTAACAGACCTGAAAGAGACCTTCGACAATCTCCGGGTTTATAAAATGATGCTTAATCTAGAGAAGTGCTTTTTCGGTGTTCCGGCAGGCAAGCTCCTGGGGTTCTTAGTATCAAACAGGGGAATCGAAGCTAATCCAGAGAAGATCAAGGCGATCACATCCTTGGCTAAACAGCCATGCATCAACGATGTCCAACGCGTGGCGGGCCGTATTGCGGCGCTCAGCCGGTTTATCAGCCGTTTGGGGGAGAAGGCTATCCCGCTTTATCAGATGATGAAAAATACATATCGCTTTGTGTGGAGCGATGCTGCTGATGCTGCGTTTGAGGACCTGAAGAAGCAATTAGCAGAGCCACCAGTCCTTGCTGCCCTAGTTGACAATGAGCCACTGTTGCTGTACGTGGCTGCTAATGCCCGGGCAGTAAGCGTTGCCATTGTGGTAGAGCGCAAGGAGGCAGGCAAAGAATATCCGGTTTAGCGACCGGTTTACTATATCAGTGAGGTGCTCATTGAATCAAAACAGAGATACCCGCATTTGCAGAAATTGGTGTATGGAGTCTTCATGGGAAACCGGAAGCTAAAGCACTATTTTCAAGGCCATCCAATCACTGTTGTCAGTTCAGCTCCGTTGGGGGATATAATCCAGAACAGAGAGGCTAGTGGTCGAGTTGCAAAGTGGACCATTGAGCTTAGCCCTCACGGATTAAAGTATGTGCCCCGTACTGCGATAAAGTCCCAAGCATTGGTAGATTTCATCAACGATTGGACAGAGTTGCAAGCACCTGAGGAAAAGCCGGATCACACATATTGGACTATTCACTTTGATGGATCAAGGCAATTGGAGGGCTCGTGGCTGGAGTCGTGTTAACTTCCCCACGAGGTGATAAGTTTTGTTATGTCCTTTGTTTAATGTTCCCTTGTACTAACAATGTTGCTGAGTATGAAGCTCTCCTCCATGGTCTGCGGATGGCCAAGGAGATGAACTTAAGCCGGGTTAAGTGCTTTGGTGATTCAGACCTCGTGGCACAGCAAGTATCTGGCAAGTGGGATTCCAAGGATCCACTCATGGCAGCATACCGACGAGAGGTAGACGTTGTTGCTGGACACTTCAAGGGTTATCAGGTGGATCATATAGACAGGCGAAGGAATGAAGCAGCTGACGCGTTAAGCCGGCTGGGCTCTCAGCGTAAACCGCTTCCGCCCAATACCTTCTTGGATGAATTGCACAATCCGTTGGTGCGGTTACCTTCAGAAGAGGACTTGGTTGTTCTTGATCCGGAGGCACAATTGGTTGCGGCACTTCATGTTATTCCGGATTGGACACTTCCCTACCTAGCGTACATGAACCAAGGTGAGTTAACAGAGGACGAAGTCTTGGCTAGACAGATAATCCGGCGGTCCAAGTCAATGACTATTGTCAATGGAGAATTTCATCATCGCAGCGTCTCTGGAGCGTTTCAGCGGTGTGTGTCACCAGAGGAGGGCTGTGACCTTCTTAGAGAGATCCATGAAGGAGATTGTGGTCATCATACCGGTTCAAAATCTTGGGTGGCTAAAGCTCTTCGACATGGGTTCTACTGGTTGACGGCCCATGCCGACGCAGAGGACCTAGTCAGAAAATGTGATGCTTGCCAGAAATTCTCACGGCGTGCTCATATACCGGCACAGGAATTGAGGATGATTCCAATTACTTGGCCATTTGCGACTTGGGGGCTTGATATGGTTGGACCCTTCAAGAGATCCCAAGATAAAAAGACCCACCTTTTGGTGGCGGTGGACAAGTTTACCAAATGGGTTGAAGCGGAGCCTGTCAGTAAGTGTGATGCGGCAACGGCGATTCAGTTCATCAAAAAGGTGATTTTCCGGTTTGGCTTTCCACACAGCAATATAACTGATAATGGCACCAATCTATCCATGATTCCATGGGGGCTATGGAGGAGTTCTGTCAACGAGAGCACATCCGCCTTGATGTATCATCAGTAGCTCACCCTCAGTCTAATGGCCAAGCTGAAAGAGCCAATCAAGAGATCTTGAGAGGCATCAAACCTCGGCTTATGGTTCCTTTGCAGAGAACACCGGGTTGTTGGGTGGATGAGTTACCTTCTGTATTATGGAGCATCAATACTACACCTAACAGATCCACATGGTACACGCCTTTCTTCATGGTATATGGAGCTGAAGCGGTCCTCCCTAGTGACATCCGTCATGACTCACCCCGGGTGGCGGTTTACGTTGAAGCGGATAACGAAAAAGCAAGGCAAGATGCGTTCGACCGGCTGGATGAAGAACGGGACACGACAACAGCTCGATCGGCGATTTATCAGCAAGATCTGCGCCGGTACCACAGTCGCCGGGTTAAAACCAGGACGTTTCAAGAAGGAGATCTGGTGCTCCGGCTCATCCAAGACCAGACAGATATGCACAAGCTATCCCCACCTTGGGAGGGACCCTTTGTGGTCAGCAAGAACCTGCACAATGGATCATACTACCTCGTCGACGTTCAAGAACATAAGGACTCACATACGACGGAGGAGGAGACCAAGCTGCCATGGAACATCGCTCTTCTTTGACCTTACTATGCCTGAGCCATAGGCTCTGCTTTATGTACATATCTTTACAATGTACATACTATGATCAATATAATAAACCGACGCCCCTGATAAAGCGGGGTATCAGCCGCATTTTTCATAAGAGTATCACATGGGGGCTTCTGTGGGCAAGGGAGTTCCTATGACCTCTTAAACCGGCGACCACATCAAGGCCATCATAAGAGCATAGCTCTGGTTGTCGGCAATTTCCATATGATGATGAGGGGCAAAAGAGAGTTTGATGCCTAGCACAACTCAAACATAGGCCCCGACGAGCAATGCTCAAATGCTACCTGGGGGCTCCTGATGCAAGACATCAGCGAGTTGACAACCCTTGTAGTAAACACGGCTTGGAAGCTTGGTGTATACACCTAAAACCCCGGATTAACCTGCCTGCATCAAGTAAGTCACTCCGTCCAGGTAAACCTGGTACGACCCGTCGAACGTACACACAAGTCAATCCTTATGGACCCTGAACTTGGTAACGTTAAATTGACGATCATCAAGTGATTATACAAGTCAAATCTTTACAAGATTTTTTGAACTTGGTAGCATTTGACATTGATGATTTGGTTAAGGATTGAGGACCATCTTAACAGGCTTTGCAAAATGGTTAATGACAGTAGCCTGGCAGCTCATAAAAAGCCTCGAATTTGGAGCCTGGCAGCTCGTAAAAAGCCTTGACTACATGGTCTTATTTGCCCACAAACTTTATTTTTATTTTTTATGTTTTATCAAATCTTTATCCTCAAGGTCATTGGTTTTTCAACCAAGTCCATCGATTCAGGAAGTGGATGACTATACGTTGCCACTACGTCTGTGTTTACAGAATTCTAGTCTGGGTTATAAACACCAATACTAAATACAGCTAAACCGGAGTTCATCATAACCCGGTTCGGTTTTCATGACGAGCCGACGAATAATCAAGGGAGTCATCAGCACTTACACCTTGAAGCACTATTTCTTCCTGCCGGATTAAGGTTTATTGTGATACACTTAATCACAGGTATGATACATACTTATACTTTATACACAGTTCAAGTTATCAACTTAGACCATGTGTTTGGGCATTATGATCTGTCCGGCGATAAACCGCCAGGACACTTTGAACATTGTTTTATGCAGAAACAGGTAGAATAAACCGACAAAAGCATGGAAAGCAGGATATATTTAAGAAGTTGCCCATCAAAGCAATCTCACAAAAATATAAGTATGGGACGAACGCGGAGTATCTCAGCTATCCTATTACAAGGCGCAGGAAGGCCCAAAAGAATATCAGTTTTTCGTCAAAGTACTGAGACATAAAGTTAAACCGGCGCTGGTTTAAGATTCTGCATCAGCTCGCCGGGAAGACTGAGGGTCAGCTTGCTCCGGGTCTTCGGTGGTTTCTTCCAGCTGCTGGAAGTCAGTGGTGGTCCAGTTAATCTTGGCGAGAGCTCTGAAATAAACTTCGTCATTTATGAGATTTGACGGATCAATGTCAGGAGCAAAGGTGTGCTTATGAACAGGCGGAATAAGGTTTTCAATATCATAAGACAGACGCTCCACCGGCACGTTCTCCGCATCATAGCCTGGATGATATCTTGATAGATCGGCTTCATCAGCAAGTTTGCTAGCAAGCGGCCGCATATCCTTGGTTAAGGCGCGAAGATCATCACTGGAAAAGGCTGACCCGTCTTCCTTCATGCTTGGATAGCCATTCATTGCCTCCGCCGGATCAAAGTCAGGAACCCAAGCTTTCGCTCGGGTTAAAGCCATCAGAGCGCCGGCTCTTGCAGATGACTTCTTCACTTCGACAAGGCGGGCAGGCATAATAGATAGCTTTTCCAAAGTACCTTGGATGGTGGTAGGAGCCGGTTTGTTGTGCGAGATAGCGCTGATGGCCCTCTGAGCGCCGGAATAAAGCTGCTCCACCAGAGTGTATGAAACTTTCAATTTCTTTCGCACATCATCGCCAAGATGAGTGATGCGCCTCCCTGCGTTACAATCATAAGTTAAGCCGGAACAGTACAAGATTGCAAGGATAAAAGTTATGTTAAGAGTACTTACCAAAGATGGCAGATGTCATGTCATTTATTTGCTGCCTCAATCCGGACAGCTCCTCTGTCACCGGATTAAGAGCAGCCTCGGCATCACTGGCTCTCTTCTCCAGAGCAGCCTTTTCAATCTCCCAGGCTGACCGCTCTGTTTCAAAGTCCTTTTTTAGCTTCTCCATATTGGTTAAAGCAAGTGTAAGTTCATCCTTGACCTTAACAGCAGCAGTCTCTTGGAATGTTAAGTTATCCCGGAGCTCAGTTATTTCAGAGGCCCTCCGGTTCAAGTTAGTCTGCCAGAAATAAAAGTATATCAGATATTCATGGAGTAATTCAGTCAAAGTCCCAAGCACATAACAAGTTATGCACTTGACACTTGGGGGCTAATGTGTATTTGCAGTGAAAACAGGCAATTTTTTCACACAAGTCCCAAACACATAAACAAGTTATATGCTTGGCACTTGGGGGCTAATGTGACATTGTTCTAGAAACAGGAGAAGTCCCGGTTCACCCTACAGGAAGTAAACCGGCCCTTGGGGGCTACACATGTGCAAAACAAAGCTATCTACTAGATCTACTAAAGTCCCGGTTCACCCTAAAAGGCTAAACCGGCACTTGGGGGCTACGATGGAGTAAAGGTACAATTACAAGGCACAAGCAGAAATAGAGGACAAAGACAAAGGAAAAGAAGTTACCTCATAACGTTCCTTCATTAAGTTTACCAATCCAGCTTCATAATCACGGCTGGTATGTAGTCGGTTTAAGTATCCAGAATGAAGCTCCTGGGCGCTGATTTGAGTGTAGCTGGACAAGTCAGTATTCCACTTGCCTTTGTCTTTATGGAAAAATTCCTCTTTGGCAGTGTGTTTGGTCAAAGTGACAGGCTCCCCTGGAGTAGAGAAACCAGTCCCTATGATTTCAACATCGCCAGGTGAAGCGACCACCTGCTTAGGGGGACTAACAGGAGCAGGACTAGCGGGAGCAGGGCTAGCCCGGACAAGGCTGGCCAGTTCAAGGTCACGGTCCATGGGATCGTTCCCTTGATCAACAAGGGTTTCTTGGTCCATAGGAGGAGGATCATCATGCGGAATTTCAACGTTGTATTCCAAAGGATTAGAAAGCTCAGGATCTTCTGCCGGTTCAGAAGCAGTATTGTCGGCTGCCATTTTGCTCAGTTTGGCCTTCTTGCTAGGCTTGGGCTTACTGTGCAAGTTAGAAATAATGAAAATCAGAAGAGTCGAAGATGAAAAGTTAAACCGGAAAGAGTGAAAGACAGCTTACCCAGGAACAATTTTGAGGGGAGGAATTTGAGTGGCTGTTGATTTGCCAGAATAAGAGTGAGGAGTTTCCTGATAATTCGGATCAGACGGATTAAGGGGTTGACGAATAAGACCTGCTTTGGGGTAAAGAGAAGTTGGAGTGAGTAAAACCTCAGAGCGACGCCTTCGAGCCGGAGTATGCGTCAATCCGGTGGATTCAATCGCATGACCACTATGGCGAGTGGTGTGGCGAGCTTCATGTTGCTGCTTCTTCAAAAGAAAGTTCGGATCCGAATGAGCATAAGGATGAGAAAATTGAAATTTCCGGACTGTCCGACGAATTTTTGGTGGTGGCAGCGATTCTGAATTGGAAGAGAGAGAGATTACCTCAACAACATCCGCTTTATTGCCTTCAGCATGGGCCTGGGAACAGTTATTGTTAATAAAAATACAGATAAAGAAAAGACAAGGAAGTCAAAAGAATCGGGTGATACCTCAGAGGCCGGATCATCTTCTTCTGCATTAGATCCCGACGCGGCAGTGCTCTTCTTCTCGTTTCTCTTAACAGCCAGGGTCTTTTGGCGAGCTGCTTTCGCCAGTTTATCCTGGGTCTTCCTTTTCTAGAAAGGGTCATTGTCCTGTTTAAAGGAATAAATATATTTTAAGACAAGTACTACGGACGGATTAAAACAAAGCAAAGTGACAGAAGAATTTCTTACCGATGGCGGTTTGTTGGTCAAATAGAAGGGTGCCAAGCCGGTTTGACTGCAGTCTTCTAAAGGTATATTCAGCAGCTTCTTGACGGATTTGTTAACCTCGTTTTCTGGTAGCACCATCTCTGTGTGGCGCAAAGGGTACTTGGGATTCCTAGTATACTCACACATTAAACCGGAATGCCGGCTTAGCGGGAGAATACTCCAAGAAAGCCAGCAGCGGACGAAGTCAACTCCTGTCAGTCTGTTGGCTACAAAGGCCCTGAGTTTTGAAAGCTGAGGGGCATATTGAGCTCGCTCCTGGGCGCTTAAACAATGTGGGAAAGGATGGTTCTCTCGAAGACGATGGGAGCGATAACCCGGCAGCGGATTTTCCCCTTCCGGTGAAGTGTCTACGCAGTAGAACCAAGTCTAATTCCAGTCCTTTGGATGTCTGTGGTGAGTAGCGTGAGGAAAACTAACATCCTTCCTCTTCTGAATAGACATTCCGCCAAGTTCAATGTTTGGGCCATCATGAAATTCAGTACGACAGTTTAAGTGAAAGAAGTCCCCGAATAGCTCCACTGTTGGCTCCTCTTGCAGATATGCTTCAAAGAAGACTTGGAAGTTGCAAATGTTTGATACAGAATTGGGACCAATGTCTTGTGGATGAAGCTGAAAGTTTGCTAATACATCACGGAAAAACTTTGACCCAGGAGGGTTGAATCCTCGGGCCAAGTGATCAAAGAAGACAACGATTTCTCCTTCCTTGGGCCCGGGAGGACATTCTGATCCGAGAGCCCTCCAGTGAAGGACATCCTTTGGGCCTAAAGCGCCAATTGAGGCCATTTCCTCTAAATCATCCTCGGCGATCCGGGAATGGACCCAGTTGCAGGAGACAAACTGTTTGGCTGTAGTAGTCATCTTTTCGAAAGGGAAGGCTGAAAATACAATGAAGATCCGGTTTGGTAATCTAAGCAGATTTAAACCGGTATGCTCTATGAAGGTATCGGTCTAAATGGCGGTTTAAGCAGGGGCCTAATGGTATCTACCGGATTATGAAGTTTGGAAAAAGTTAAACCGCCAACATAGGCAAATAAGACGCATATATGAAGTTTTGGGGAAACAACTTTCACACAAACAACAGTGAAATACGGATCTATAGCATGTGGAAAACTCAGAAATAATTCAATTTAAATTCAGCAGAAACGAGGAAAGTTTTAAGTAGATTCAATCTAATTAATCGTATTGGGAGAAATAAAGCTACATCGATGGAGTGGAGTCGTCCTTACGGTGGTTAACGAAAAGCTTGAGATCTACGGCGAACTACTGGCTATGGCGAAGAACTGTGAAGAACAGGGACCTATCTACGAGATCGCATGAGGAAACCCTAGAACTGAGATCTATGGGAAGGAAAGAAGAGGACGTACCCGAGGCAACCGAAGCGGAGAAGCACCGGCGAATCTCTGGAAACGTTCAGGTTGATGCAGCGGCTGGGCTCGACGAAGACGCAGAGTTCGACGGACGGTGGCGGAGCTCGAGCGCACGTGGACAGAGGAAGAAGAAGAGGCAAGGGGGGAAAAGAGATGCCCCTCTTCCCTATTTATAAGCTGAAGAGATAAAACGGCAGGCGCGGGAATCGAGGAGCCCAAAAAAGGATATGGATGATACTGTCGCCTTGATCTTCGGAGCTTTAATGAATAAAGGATAAAAAATATGTACAAGCATTAAATGCGCAGATGGCGTCACGACGGTTTAAAGTGATTTGAGGAGATGACGTCACGACGGTTTATGAAGCATTCTGAAGCTGCGGAAAGGGAAATTTGTGCAAGACTTTGAAGATTGACATGAACAGGTTCAAATCAATCTGGGGCCTAATGTCAGGGATATTACTACCAGGTATAAACCGCCCAGGAGGGGCCGGTTTATGTTATCCAGATTATTTTGAAGCCCAGTGGAGCGTGAAGCAAGAGACGTTTGGCCCAAGAGGTTTAGATCCCAAGTGTTAGGGCTCATGATTTGTAAACCGCCATTCTATGTAACTTAAGATGTAAGATAGAAAGAATAGAGACCGAGGCGGACACATTTATGAGCCGGCCTCGGGACTCTGTAAACCGGACAGGGCGTCACCTCTTATATAAAGGAATGACCTGGCGGCAGTTCAGGACGGAGAACAATAGTTTGGGACACAGGCAAAGCGGATTCGCTCCCTAGTCATCGAAACCCTAGCAATACACACCAAACTAGACGTAGGCTTTTACCTTCATCGAAGGGGCCGAACTAGTATAAAATCCTTATGTCCTTGTCCGCTTTAACCCCTTTAAGCTAACCCGTAGCGATGGCCTCACGACTAAGTCCTTTTGCTAGGACATTTGCTGTGACAAAACCACGACACTAGCTATCTTACGATCATGCAAGGCAATATGTCAATGATGGTGCGTGCCATAATAAATGGAACGGCGGAGTTACATGGCAATATATCTCGGAATGGCTATGAAATGCCATAATAGGTAGGTATGGTGGCTGTTTTGAGGAAGGTATATGGTGGGTGTATGGTACCGGCGAAAGTTGCGCGGTACAAGAGAGGCTAGCAATGGTGGAAGGGTGAGAGTGCGTATAATCCATGGACTCAACATTAGTCATAAAGAACTCACATACTTATTGCAAAAATTTATTAGCCATCGAAACCAAGTACTACACGCATGCTCCTAGGGGGGAGGTTGGTAGGAGTTAACCATCGCGTGCCCCCGACCTCCACACAAAGAATGATACTCAATAGATAAATCATGCTCCAACTTTGTCACATAATGGTTCACCATACGTGCATGCTACGGGAATCACAAACCTCAACACAAGTATTTCTACAATCCACAACTACCCACTAGCATGACTCTAATATCAACATCTTTATATCGCAAAACTATTGCAAGGAATCAAACATATCATATTAAGTGATCTACAAGTTTATGTAGGATTTTATGACTAACCATGTGAATGACCAATTCATGTCAACTCTCTAAATAGATATAAGTGAAGCATGAGAGTTTCAATTCTTTCTACAAAAGTTATGCCCACGCTCTAACAATTATAAGTGAAGCAAAAGATCATTCTACAAATGGCGGTTTTCTATGTGAAGAGAAACAGGCAATCCAAACTTCAAATGATATAAGTGAAGCACATGAAGCATTCTATAAAGCCATACTCAAAAGATATAAGTGAAGTGCAAAGAGCATTCTATAAATCAACCAAGGACTATCTCATACCAGCATGGTGCATTTATTAAAATAAAAAGAAGAAGCACATGATGCTCCAAGATTTTACGCATATCATGTGAACGAAACGAATCCGAAAACATACCGATACTTGTTGAAGAAAGATGGGATGCCTTCCGGGGCATCCCCAAGCTTAGACGCTTGAGTATTCTTGAATATTTACTTGGGGGTGACTTGGGCATCCCCAAGATTGAGCTCTTGCCTCTCCCCCTTCTTCTCACATCGAGACCTTCTCGATCTTCGAACACTTCATCCACACAAAACTTAACCGAACTTTTAGTGGCGGGGTTAGTGCATATGATCAATAAAATCCCATCATGTACTGCTCTAACATTATTGTATAATTATAAACAAACATTAACCACTGTATGCTATCATAATTCTATGGCCCCAAGTCAAGGAGGCATTAACAAGAATTCAAACATATGCAAATAATGAAGCTATAACACCAATCTGTGAAAACAGGACAATCTGTAGTAATCTGAACACTAACCATACTTCTGTAACTCTAAAAATTCTGGAAAAACTAGGAAAAATCAAAAATTTGTATAGAAAGACTTTGCAAAAAGTTTTAGATCCTTTCGACGTTCCAGTAAAAAAATCTAAAATCGCGCACTACATCCAAAGTTTCTGTTTTTGCACCGCACAAACCAACAAGCAGTTTAATCATCCTAAATGAAACTCTTGGCACATTATTTTTATAATACAATGGAATTGTACAAGGGGATAATTATTTTTGTTGAAAAGTTTCTGTAATTCAAGATTTGCAAAGTTTCCATGGGCACGAACAAAGTTCAAGGAGCTCCTCCACTTCAACGGTGCTCGTCCTTCTTACTTTCACTTTTCTTTTTCAAAAAGTTTTAGGTTCCCCTCTTTATTTTATTTTGTTTTTAAACTTTATAAAAGCACGCAACAGAAATAAATGACTCTCTAAAAATTCCAGGTTGTCTCCCTAGCAGCGGTTTCTTTAAAGCCATTAAGCTAGGCATATAGTGCTCAAGTAATGGATCTACCCGGATCCCAAGGTATATCAAAGCCAATTTTAATTAACAATGTTTTGTGATTTAGTAGTGAGCACAAAGTAATATATGTCATGAAGCAACGAAGTCTAACTCTCTTCCTATGCATAGGCATGTCATACAAGAACAATTCACACACATCAAGTAAAGGCCAATGCATAGTATAAGTAGTTTCTTGCAATTTTATCGTGTTGGAAACATAGAGAGGCGAAGATGTAGTTCCTCTCTCATAATAATTGCAAGTAGGAGCAGCAAGCACATGCATATTATATTCATAAAAAACATCATGTGCAACGGAAAAAGGCAACCCATTAATATAATCCTTAATAAGTGCAAACTTCTCCAATATAGTGCAGTTTGGAAAATTCAAAAAGATAATAGGACTATCATGTGTGGGTGCAATAGCAACTATCTCATGTTTAACATAAGGAACTATAGCAAGTTCATATCCATAAGCATAATTCATATTGGCATCTTGGCCACAAGCATAGCAAGGATCATCAAAAAGGGATATTTCAAAAGAATCCAAGGGATCATAGCAATCATCATAGCATTCGTCCTTCGGTAAGCATGAAGGGAAATTAAACAATGTATGAGTTGAAGAGTTACTCTCATTAGAAGGTGGGCACGGGTAGCTAATCCGATCTTCCTCCTTTGGTTCTTCGCTCTCCTCATCATCTTTTTCATCTAATGAGTTCACAATGTCATCAGTTTCTTCTTCCATGGTTTCTTGCAAAATATTAGTCTCTTCTAGGACAGGAGAGACTTTCTCAATAAATGCGTCAATATTGGAGTTATATTCATAATTCAAATAGCAATATTTCAATATAGGCAGATTTTTTGGCCTAGAAACATCATCATCAAAAGCATCATTCTTTCTAAACAGAGATTCAATTTCGTAAGCACCCTTAAAAGCAATGAATTCTTCTATTTGTTCCACATCATAATAATGATATATACCATTAGCATAAGAATCTAAGGTTTCATTATCATTAAATTTTCATGAAAAGGGAAGGTGTGGAGCCTTCATTCTAGAGCAACAAGTATAATCATATCTCAAGCATAGTTGCCGAGCATACCAATGCAACATATGAATTTGAACCCATATCAGTTTCCCTTTTTGTGTCAAGCGATAATCCCTAAAGTATTCACGTTGATCCAATGTTACTCCCATTACATAGTTGAATGGGGTTTTCTCAGAATTATCAAAGTAGTACATAATATCTTTCACATAATGAGCATCGAGGGTTTTAGGAGGTTCCCCATCTCCATGAGTAGCAAGTACACCTAAGTTTTTTGGTATTTCGTGTTCCATATCCATAACTAAAGATAGACAACAACTTAGAACATCAAATAAAATCTACTTAGTGATAAAGCAAACAAGCACACACGAGAATATTCACCCTACGCTATTGCTCCCCGGCAACGGTGCCAGAAAAAGGTCTTGATAACCCACAAGTGTAGGGGATCAGTTGTAGCCTCTTTCGATAAGCAAGAGTGTCGAACCCAATGAGGAGCTAAAGGCAGAACAAATATTCCCTCAAGATCTATCGACCATCGATACAACTCTACGCACGCTTGATGTTTACTTTACCTAGAACAAGTATGAAACTAGAAGTACTTTGTAGTTTTTGTGGGATAGGTTTGCAAGAATTTAAAGAGCACGTAAATATAAACTAGGGGCTATTAATATAAAGAAGCAATAAAGTTAATATAGCGAGTGTGGAAAAGTGGTGGTAGGAGTTGCGAAATTGCCCCTAAGCAATTGACTACGTTACTAGACCGATAGCAAGTTTTATGTGGGAGAGGTCACTTCTAGCATGTCATCCCTTACTTGGAATTCTATGCACTTATGATTGGAACTATTAGCAAGCATCCGCAACTACTAATGTTCATTAAGGTAAAACCCAACCATAGCTTTAAGATATATTGGTCCCCCTTCAATCCCGTATGCATCAATTTCTACGCTAGGTTGAAGCTTCTGTCACTCTTACCCTCCAATACGTAGTCCTATCAACATACAACTAACCCTATGGTGTGATCCACACGCGCGCTCATATGATGGGCACCAAAGGACAGCAACATAACCCCAAGCAATTTAAATCAATCATAGCAATTCGCCAATCACCGATAGGACAATGATAATCTACTCAGACATCATAGGATGGCAACACATCATTGGATAATAATATGAAGCATAAAGAACCATGTTCAAGTAGAGGGTAGAGCGGGTTGCGGGAGAGTGGACCGATGTAGATAGATGGGGGAAGGTGATGGAGATGTTGGTGAAGATGACGGAGATGTTGGTGTAGATCACCGTCACACGATGATGGCCCCGGTGGCACTCCGGTGCCACCGGAAGCGAGAGGGAGAGAGCCCCCCTCCTTCTTCTTCTTCCTTGACCTTCTCCCTAGGTGGGAGAAGGGTTTCCCCTCTGGTTCATGGCCTCCATGGCGGCGGAGGGGCGAGAGCCCCTCCGAGATTGGATTTGTCTCTCTGTCTCTCTCTGTTTCAGCGCTCCCAGATTCTGGCCCTTCACCGTTTCTTATATTCCCGGAGATCCGTAACTCCGATTGGGATGATTTTTTGACACTATTTATATCCGGATATTAGATTTCTTGCGGTGAAAGAAGGGCATCAACCACCTTACGGTGTGGCCACGAGGGCCCAGGGCGCTCCCCCTGCCTCGTGACCCACTCGGGCATCGTCTCATGTTGGTTCCGCTTCCCAAAATTCACATATATTCCAAAAAAATATCCGTCCGTTTTTATTCCGTTTGGACTCAGTTTGGTATGGATATTCTGCGAAACAAAAAACATGCAACAAACATGAACTGGCACTGGGCATTGGATCAATATGTTAGTCCCAAAAAATAGTATAAAAATTTGCCAAAAGTATATGAAAGTTGTAGAATATTGACATGGAAAAATCAAAAATTATAGATACGACGGAGACGTATCAAAGACTAATGATCAACATTTAACTTGATAATGTAGATGTCCAGGTGAACATCCTTGGAGTCCCTGTGCACATTGTTGGGGGTCAAATAATACCATGCATCTTCCATGTCCACATCGGCGGGAAGGTCCCAGCTCGGCAGAGTCCAAGTCAGCTTGTCGTAGCCAATGTCGCCGCCCACGTACCTCCGAGGGGTAGTAATAGTGAGCACGCACCCATACATCAGCCTCGTGTCAGTGTCAGCGTCAGCGGTGTCGCCCCTGACGCACACTACAGAGATGTGGCGGCGGCCTGCGCGGGCCTCGCCGATGCCCACAATCAAGAGGAAGACGCTGCCGTCCTCCTTCGAGACTAGCAGGCGGCGCTGATCCTCCAGCGACTCCGGCATGGTGAACGGGTAGCACGTCTCGTACTTGATGTTCTTCGCCAAGGGCCAGTAGTGATCTGCAAATTATAAAGACTTCGGGCTAATTGCGTTCTTCAACCGCGGTCTCACCTATCTAACAGGTCACTGCAGTAAGTGGATAAATCTACACGTCCATCGCAAGATCATACATCCTCCATGGTTCTCTGATGCCATTGAACACAAGGGCTTCATTTACGCTGTCGACTCCTTCTATGTCTGGACGTATTGCCGGCCTACTCCAGTCATCGCTACAAACGACTGTTACAGCAGTATGTTACTTTCCTATGATATCATGATGGCTTGCTTATATTACGGTCAACATTTACTGAAAAAATATTCATGCTCATAACATGATGTTCTTAAGATTGACTACATCAAGAGCCCTTTTTTATTTGACTCCAACTTTTTTTTGAGGGTTATTGGACTCCAACTTGATATGATGTTGTAGGCTCCTGGTGTCCCTACCCTTCCTAATCCCAGAACCTTTCAAAGAAAAGTGGCATGCCAGTTGCAGGTGGTTCCTAGCTCGATCAGACAACGACGAATGATTGATGATCGTTCGCACGTACCGGACATGTTGTTTCGCAGAATACAATCACAGTCACTACAAGGTCTTTGAGCAGGATCCCAGCTTCTCTGGGCCTTCAGGAATTTTTGACTGGAGGTTGGTAAGTAGCGTTGGTACACGCTCTCTGTTTGTCGGACTGAATTATCCGATTAACCAGGAGATAACCGACGGCAAGGATCATGATGGCAGCGCTGTTTCGTTCATCAGGCAAAACTGTGTGTACACAGCGTACCATGCGTCTCTGCATGCACCATACCCTGATATGTGCCGCCACGCTCTGCATCCCAAAGTAGGAGAGAGGGTCGCAAGTAGCAGACTTCGACCTGCTGGCTGGAGTTTCCCCCGTCAGACACCCATCTGGTTCAAGCCGTCAGCCAATCTCCACGGCTTAATAAATAGTAACGTCTAACTGAGCCAGTTAGTTAGATGCTTACACTTGTGTAGTAGGATCTTTATTTAGTTTGATGCATACACTTGTCCTTTTTTGGTAGCTCTTTTGTAATGATGGCTCATGTTTGGTTTGGAAGAGAGAGCTGCATCTTCACTCTTCTGGCCTGCTTACTGCTTCTGTTGCACCCCCAGCCCTGGTTACTGCTGCTGCTATTTTCAATATACAATCAGTAGTATATTTCGTCTGTTGGTTGAATAAATGTGTTGTTAGAACGGCAAACAAAATGTTTTGGAAGTCGTTGCATGGTTCAATCCTTTAGTGCTCTGTATCGTACGTAGCGCATACTGTTTTTCGTACGGAACACATTTTCCACTTGTTTATAACATGCAACCCACTGATGAAGGCCCAATAGAGAAGCCCATAATTAACTGTAAGGGAGGCTCTCACATGAATCCGGCCCAGGTACATGCTCATGGTCCCCTAAACATAAATAAGTAATTCGGAGGAGCAAGCTATAAACTGGGTTGTGCGGTCTCTGTGGCCCGTCTAACAACATGACTAGCCCAGCAGTTTTTTCTTTGGGAAAATAGGTAGCCCAGTATTTCTTTTTGAAGAATACCCAAGTAAGGCCTATTTGTTTTCTCTGACTTACTGGGCTGCAAATCTTTCAAGACGAGGAGGGATGCATTCCGGCCTGGCCAAAGAGTATGGTCAGTGTCTGTTAAAATTAATATCAAAAGGGGTTGAAAATTTCAAAAAGTTTATAGCAAATGGGATATTAGTTTCTTTTTTTTGTTTTTGTTCTTCACTGATATCTTATACGCATTTCATTGGATTTAACATGACATAGTACTAATTTATTTTTAAATTTGTTTCAGTATGGCTACTAATTTTTGGATCAAGAATATTTTGTTCCCCATAAAAAATTGCGAATTTTCAAAATTTCCCACATATTTAGTTAATTTTTTAACCCTGGTACTGACCAGAAAATGGGCAACAATTCTAAAAATGGAAAACAGGCTGCAATAAATTCCATATGAATTAGAAAATGTGTAAAAATTATAAAAATAATAGCAAATGGGTTGTACACCCCACATATTTCGAGGCTGACTTGTTTACGCAAGGCTTTGTCAGTCAACACACGATTCTAGCAGAAGTGACTGTTCGATGTCCATCCAACGACCGACGTGCTTCTTCAATCTCTTATCTTCCTACTCCAGCCGCCTAAACTAGCGCCGGCGGGACTGCCTGCTCCCTCCTCTTCTGGCCCACCGTGATGCCGCGTCGACTTCCTCGGCCCACCCTACTCCCTCCGTTCGCCTGGCCGCACGCAATCAACTGCATCCTTATTACGCGAAAAAATGATTCTTCCCACTGACATCTGGGGCGCACCGGTTGGGAGCCTGACCTATGGGCCTACTAAGTTGACGTGTACGCAGGGCTTGTCAACTTAGTCAACAAATGATTCTAGCAGCAGTAACCGTTGGATTTGAATCGAACGGTCCAGCTACTTCTTCAATCGTTGCTCTTCTCGCACCAGCCGCCCAAACCAGCGCCGGCGAGACCGCCTGCTCCTGCCTCCAGTGGCCGGTTGTGCTGCCATTGAGGCCTCATCGCCCCCTACTACTCCCACCGCTAGCCAGGCCCTACGGCGACGACAGCCTCACACCGCAGCCAAACCAGTGAACCCTCGTACTCCTCTCCGCGTGGGCATCTACTGCCGTGTCTTCCCCGGCTCAGCGTCGTCCCCTTCATAGGCCTCGCCATCGTCCACCGCCTTGGTGCTCTCAGCGAGGCGTAGTCAATGTGGTCAACGACCGACTCCCATCAGAAGAGTACTATACGTGGAGAGGCTGACAGCTGGGTCCACGGCCACAACCCAGTTTTTTTGTGATTTGCCAAGTAAGTCGCTTTGTCAGGCCTGTTGGGCTGCAAATCTTCCGAGACGAGGAGAGCTTTCATTTGGCTGGCCGAGAAAATGGCCTATCAGTAATGAGAAATGGGATGTACATTTTTAAAACACATCAAACCGGCAATTAGTTTCAAATTTCTTTTTTTTCATTTCGAGATTATAAATTGCATTGATTTTTATGCGTGGACAATTTGTTGAATTTTATATTGATATATATTTATTTTGAAAATCGGTTTGAATGTGACTCGAAATTTCGGGATTAAAAACAGCTCGGACCGCACCGAAATATGCAAAATTTCGTATAATTTTTTAACCATGGCCACAATATGGGCTGTAATGATAACAAAAAGAATATGGGCTCCAAAAAACCCTTAAGAATTAGCAATTGGGATGTAAATTATTAGAAATAATGGCAGATGGGTTGTATGATGTTTTCCACAGATTTGAGGCTTTCCTAAAAAAGGTAGACACACAAGCAGTGACTGTTGGATGTCCATCCAACGGCCGTCGTGCTTCTTCAATCTCTACTCGTCCTGCTCCAGCCGCTCAAACAAGCGCCAGCGGGACTGTCTGCTCTCTCCTCCCCGCTGCCGGCTATGCTGCCTCACAGGCCTCAGCGCCCCACCGTACTCCCATCGCTGGCCTAGCCATCCCTTTACTCACCCACACCTGCTGTTATTCTCCAGCGACGGCAGATGAACCAGTAAACCCTCGTACAGTCGTACTCCCCTCCGCGTGGGAAACAACTACCGAGTCTTCCCTGGCTCCGTGTCGTTCCCTTCCTAGGCTTCGCCGTCGTCCACCGCCCTGGTGCTCTCGGCGTGGCCTGGTCAACGTGGTCAACGACTGACATGCATCTGAAGTGGACTGTATGTGGAGAGGCTGACAGTTGGGTCCACGGCCGCACGCAAGGAAATGCCTCCTTATTACGCGCAAAATAATGATTCCTCCACCTGACATCTGGGACCCACCGAAAGGGCCTTTGTATTTCGCGAAAAAAAAGTTATCGTCGCTGACAGCTCGGACCCACCAGCTATATCTTCGCACGCAAGGAAGTGCCTCCTTATTACGCACAAAAAATTGAATACTCCCCCTGCTAGCTGGGACCCAGTATAGTGGGAGGCTGACTTGTGGGTCTACTAAGTTGACAGGGACGGAAAGCTTTGTCAACTTAGTCAATATGCACGATTATAGCTCCAGTGACCGTACGATGTCCATCCAACAGCCGTAGTGCTTCTTCAACCTCTGGTTTTCTTGCTCCAGCCACCCAAACCAGCGCCGGTCGTGACCCGTGCTCCTGCCTCCCGTGGCCGGCTACGATGCCGTAGAGGACTCACCGCCCCCTACTACTCCCACCGCTGGCCAGGCCATTCCTCTACTCAGCCACACCCCCTGTTATTCTACGACGACAGCAACCTCACACCACAGCCAAACCAGTGAACCCTCGTTATCCTCTCCGCGTGGGCATCCACTGCCGCGTCTTCCCTGGCTCCACGTCGTCCCCTTCCTAGGCCTCGCCATCATCCACTGCCTTGGTGCTCTCGGCGCGGCGTGGTCAATGTGGTCAACGGCCGACTTCCATCGGAAGAGTACTGTACGTGGAGAGGCTGACAGCTGCGTCCATGGCCGCAGCAAGGAAGTGCCTCCTTATTACACGCAAAATAATTATTCCTCCACCTGACAGTGGGGACCCACCAGACGGGCCACCGTATTTCGCGAAAAAAATGTTTCCCCCTGACTGCTGGGACCCACCAGCTACATCTTTGCACGCAAGGAAGTGTGTAATAAAACAATTCACCCCCTGACTGCTGGGACCCACCAGCTACTTCTTCGCAGGCAAGGAAGTGCCTGACAGTCGGGACCCACCTGGTCGAAGCATACGTAGCGTTTTCATTCTGGTCGCGAACGTGTACGTACATACTGGTCGATGTAGAGGCGCACACTTGTCGTAGTAGAGGCACGCACGTTGCATGTACACGTACGTATAGTGGCCAGTGTGCAAGAAAGAAAATACGGCCACGTACGTACATACGGGCAGGGTCTTGAACGCCTACTCACGCATATGTACGGCCAGGGCTCGTGTACATGGCTGGGTCGGAACGGAGAAACAGCGTAGTCGTCGTGTTCATGGGGAGCCAACCGGCTGGGTCGGAACATAATGCGTCATCGTGTTCATCGGGAGGGCTTGGACAGAACAACCGATGGAAACGAGGCATGGCGTACCGCAGAACGGAGGAAACGGCCTTGTGTTCGACCGGCCACAGTCGAAATGGGATCTTGTTCATCGGGAGGGATCTGGCGTACCACAAAACAGAGCAAACGAACCTCCTACGGTCGAAACGGGGGTCCTGTTGATCGGGAGGGGTGTGGCGTACCGCAAAACGGAGGAAACAGACTTGTGTTGGAGCGCAACAGTCGAAACGGGGGTCTTGTTCATTGGGAGGGGTGTGGCGTACCGCAAAACGGGACTCCACGGGATACTGTTCATCTCCACCATCGACCCCCTCCAGCCTCCATGGGCTATTGTTCATCCACCGTCGACCTCCTCCTGCCTCCACCTGCGACTGTTCAACCTCCACCGCGCGATACTCCACCGAATACTGTTCAACCAGCCCTTTCCACGGGCTCCTGTTTA
>LR738713.1:147684501-147719986 GCA_902687465.1 Secale cereale | reverse complement strand
GAACGCACAAGCCATTTGTCTAGGTTTGTATCTCACACACACACCCACGTAGGTGGGGGACGTGCATGAAGAGAAGAGGTGCACGCACGGCGCACGTACTCCCGTCTCTTTCCCAATCACACCCGCGCGGGTACACGGTGGAGCTCATTTATGTACGAAAAGGAAGCCCACGTGGTAACTTGACACGTGTACTGGTTGTCCACTAGATGGAGGGAGGATCGTCTACCGTAGGTGAACAAACAAATTGCGACTTGACGCGTTATGTTAAAAAGGAGGCAAACCATGTGGGGCCTACCTTAGAGGCAAGGCTCTATACACTTGAGTACTTTTGATGTGTCCCGTCAACTCGCAGAACGAGGAGAAGCTTGCTTAGTACGCCGTCTCCCCCGCCCACGGGAACGATGGCTCGCAAGATGAGGTGAAGCTTGCTTACTACGCCTTACGCCCGCTCCCTCGCCCACGCGCGTGGTGGCTCGCAGGACGAGGAGATAATTTTACTACTCCCTCCGTTTACTCCTCGTCCCTACTACCTTGGTTAGAGAGATTATCATATTGTTTGGAATATATATGTCCTTTAGTAGATTTCAATATGAACTACTAGTACATACTCCAAACACTGATGTATATAGACGTATTTTAGAGTGTAGATTCACTCATTTTGCTCCGTATGTAGCATAAAGTTGAGATACTTATTTTGGAACGGAGGGAGTACATATTTGCTATGATCTGCAAATCATTGAGATGCAACAGCATGCATGTTAGTCTCCTTTGTATTTGATAAAATGTTGCAACGGGCAACCTTGGACGCAAGATACATGTAACAAAAGCTGGAAGCTTCATAGCATTGTACTATCTCGCTGATAAATTACAGTACGTACTATACAAGTACTTCCTCCGTTCCTAAATATAAGTCTTTGTAGAGATTTCACCATGAACCACATACGATGTATATAGATGCATTTTAAGTGTAGATTCATTCATTTTGTTCCGTATGTAGTCCACCTAGTGGAATCTCTACAAAGACTTATATTTAGGAACAGAGGGAGTACTATGTAAAGAGTAGGTGTCGCACGGTGTCCAGAAAATATGGTGATAGTGTGAGGTGGGCCATGTAATCACTGAGCCTGCGTGTTTTCAGTGCTCTTGCACTCCTCTGCCGTAAGAATGGAGCAAATTATAATCTAGTAGTACCTCCTTTCGTCGAAAGCGTGGGACATCCAGCAGTCCTACCACCTCAGTAATAATGACCAATGAGCCGTCAAATCACATAGACCCAGTAGTAAGTTGGACGGACGAAGCAACCATCACTCTTGAATCCGCTTCTCCCTTCAACGCAAGCGCTAGTGAGAGGCCGCGTCCGCTCTGCCCGGGCATGAATGTGGCATCGATTCTTTGGAGCGGCGCTGACCGTTTCGGGTGGGAAGTGCACCGGGCGTTGAAGAGGCTTTGGGTGGGCCAGGCTGGCCAGGAGCGGGCGTGGCAGCTGTCCGCCTGTCCCTACTGGGCGCCCGGAAACGAGAGGACGCACCGACTCTCCCGGCTAAAATCATACACTACACACCATCTCTCTATAGGAGTAGGTCGATCTGTCACTCTCTCTAACACACACATGCTGTTAAACACACACACGCACATGCACACACACACACACACACACACATAGGTTCATAGAATAGGAAAATCGTGCGAGTGCGAAGCCACATGAAGTGAGATACAAATGGAGTACGTACAAGAAGAGAAGAGGTGACGGATATTCCATCAAACCTGGACTGAGGAGTAGTACTCCCTCCGTCTAGGTGTTAAGTCATCCTACGGAAATCAGATATTCCCAAAATGTTTAGGCGTCGTCCATTAACTTCGCATCTCAATCCCCTCCTGGCCTCGTTGCTGGCGAGCGTCGTTACTTATGGAGCGTTTGGATCCTTAGCAAGAACAGTTTATAGCATAGCCGGACAAGGTTAGGCGTTTGGAACTGTTAAAATATGTTAGCTTTTGTGGGCCAGCTAGCTTGGGTGGGCTAGAAAAACCTTGCTAGCTCAGGAGAGCCAGATCAGCTCGCTTCCGATGGTAAACTTCGCGTAGTAGTAACATAGACTAGTAACATATGCATGTTGCACTAGTCCAAGTTACTCACCACTATGACCAGCCTAAGAAAATGTAACCAAACGCTCCTTACTCTGCCTTGTTATCTCCCGCGGAAACCCAATGCATAGAGCACAACTACGCGTTGATCAATCAAGAAATCAAAGTCGGCTTGCATGTGAGTTAATACGTGGCCCTGCATGGTAGCTAAAATGGCATCTCTTAGTTGTTTGGATTAATTGTTGCGTTTAGAGACATAAATCAGGGCTTTGATTGGAGGAATGACCAGTCAAGTTTCTCCTTCTCCTCCAATCTGCTTGCACCTTGGTCCCGCTGCACCTTCTAATGTGACTTATTACACCTAGATGGAGGGAGTCGTACGAGATACAATGACACACTAACTTAGGTCGAATAAAAGTGCCCAAAATTGTGTGCATGTTATAATAAGGATTCACTTAAAATAGTACGTGAGCGAACGGAGGGATCAATTGGACAATTGTAGGATCGAAAGTAGGTCTAGAGGGGGGGTGATTAGACTACTTGACAATATAAAATTTCTGCCTTTAGATCATGCAATGTTTTTGGCAGTTTCACAAACAAGATCAGTTCAAGTAACACCCTACACATGCAATTCTAGAGTTTATGCAGCGGAAAGTAAATTGCACATGTAAAAGAGAGGTGGAGAAGATCAAACGCAGTTTGGTGACACGGAGATTTTTGTCGTGGTTCCGATAGGTGGTGCTATCGTACATCCACGTTGATGGAGACTTCAACCCACGGAGGGTAACGGCTGCGCGAGTCCACGGAGGGCTCCACCCACGAAGGGTCCACGAAGAAGCAACCTTGTCTATTCCATCACGGCCTACGCCCACGGAGGACTAGCCTTACTCGGGGTAGATCTTCACGAAGTAGGCGATCTCCTTGCCCTTACAAACTTCTTGGTTCAACTCCACATCACGACGGAGGCTCCCAAGCGACACCTAACCAATCTAGGAGGCACCACCCCCCAAAAGGTAATAGACGGTGTTGATGGTGATGAACTCCTTGCTCTTGTGCTTCAAGTGATAAACTTCCCAACACTCAACTCTCCTCACTGATATGTGATACGGTGTATCCTATGGACATCACCATGTCAAGAGTCCGCTTGGCAAGTGACACGTGCGACCTCTATTTCTCATACAAAAAGGTGAATCATCTCCTTTACGCGTGTTCACTTGACCCCTTCGAGGATGGTATACTACTTGACACTCCACTCGTGTGCATGCATAGGTATTGTCGGAGCTTCACGGACGACGACGAGGAGTGCAAGCGCCGAGGAACACCTACACCATCCGCGAGGGAAGCTTGGAAGAGAAGACGGAAGAAGACGGAGCGGCTGAAGTTACAGCCGCCGGACATCCGGCGCCAGCCCGGACATCCGGCGCCAGCCCGGACATCCGGCGACCAGCCCGGACATCCGGCGCTTCAGCAGAGGCCGGACATCCGGCATCACCCCGGAAATCCGGCAAGGGCAACAGAAGCACCCGAAGAACGGCCATCGACAGGCCGGACATCCGGCCTCCCATGAACGGCCGGACATCCGGCCCCCAGCCCGGACATCCGGCGCCTGCCTGCGCGCAGAGTCGGGCCAGAGGCCCATGTATCCTCTCCCACTTACCCCTTCGTGTACTAGACTATATATACTCCTCCACCTCCACCATTTTAGGGTTAGCAATGGTTTAGCTCATATGAGAGATAGAGCTTTGCTCATCCATCCCGGATCTACTCCACGAGAGAGACCGCGGCCCCTCTACGGAGAAGATCCACCTTGGATTCAAGACCCCTAGCGGGAAGATCCTTCACGGATTCAAGACCTCCTCTTGGAGATGAACTTTACCTTGTATCTTTCCCTTTGTTGTTCATGTACCGTGTGATCTTGTGTGTTTGATTGTCTAGTGGATGTGTGATTGGACTTGTTCTTGTGTGTTTCCTCTCGTGTTTTCCCCCGTTTCCCTTTGTGTTCTTCGTGTTCATCGTGGGATCCCCTCCATTTCGTGAAAGATCCGCTGATTAGGGTTCCACCCTGTATCAGCTCTCTTCGTCTTGGGCCAATTCACGTTGAAGCTCGTCGAAGGTGTGTGAAGCCACCATGTTGACGCGTTGTCGTGGAAGTTTCTTGTGGCGCACTTCACTTGATCTTCGTAGGGAACTTGGTGGAGCTTGAGGTAGTCGTCCATCTTGCGCTCCCACTCGAGATACTCCTCGGGGTCTTGAGTCCCATAGAAAGGAATCTCATGGTCGTTGTCGAGGTCGTTGTAGCTCGTGGAAGTCGCGGACTTGAGCTTGGGGAGCTTCTCTTGAGCATAAGCTTGGGGTTCTTGTGGGCGAAGATGCCGCATATCCAACGGCGAAGATGCCTTGAAGTCGCTTGGCGAAGATGCCAAGGTACATGGTGAAGTCATTGAGCGGTTGTTGGTGTTGAGCTCATGACCTTCACGTTCTTGTCGTTGATGGTGTCGATGCCGATGAGATCTTGCCGGAGATGGTAGCTCGGAAGGATGTGCACTTGAGCGTCTTCTCGAAGATGAGGGAGACCTCTTGCGGTTCTTGATGAGGGCTTTGAGCTCCTCCATTTGAGCATTCATGTTGGCGCACAAGTTGTTCGTCATGGCATCGAACTTGTCGTTGTTGTTGTAGACCGAAGTAGATGAAATGCTTTTCCTATCCATCACAAGACTCGAGCAAAGGTGAGTAGGAGATGAGATAAACAATACCAAGTTACCTTTTCCGAATGTTGAGGATGTATCCCGTTTCACTCAATGTGAAATGAAAGAATAGTGGAATTGGTACCGGACTTGTTCACTCACACCTATCAAGTAAAGCTTATCGAGTGGCTCGGTGAGGATAGTGGCACAAAAATTTGATGCAAAATGTTAGAAAGAGTCAATAATGTTGAAAGAGATTCACAAATTCGCAAGTGAAACAAGTAGAACAATAGCAATATGTGGCACACGGAAACACACACACGGATAGATAGATGGGGTCGTGCAACCAAGGAATGAGCACAAAATGTGGAGTCCACAGAAAACGCTCGTGTTGCACAACTCAAGAGAGACGCTAGCACGATTGCTCTATAGGCGGATACGACACTTGTGCACAACCTATAAGATGCAAATGTATGCAACGACTTCTATCCCAAGTATGCTATATGTATAGTATTCCGGTGGTATGATCCAAAATGATCAAGTATGATATCATATGATGTTATGCTATGTCTCTTGCTTACAAGCTTCTTTGTCTTTCTCTTTTTGCTTAAAAGCTTTATTCTCTTTTTTTTATATGGCCACGATGCACAAACCAAGATAGCAATTGTGTATATGCGGGAACAATCTTGTGACACAAGGGATGATATGATGATACCAAGATGATATGGTATGTATGTAATGGAAGGGCGGATCGATGATCACTAATGTGCACAAGTAACGTTGCCGGCAATACTCAAAGGCTAGTCTTGATAGGTAAGTGACGCAAAATGGGCTAGGGGTTAACAATGCAATTGCAAGGGGAATATACAATGATGTCGTCGAAGTTACCGTCCGTGTCGATGATGAGAGGTGGTGCTCTTGATGTAGACCCGTTCCTAATTAGCCGAAACACCTTAGGAAACGGAAAAACCACAACTCAAAATCTCAAGGACAAATGTCAAATGGTGGTAGCGGACATGCCGTGGTGGTTGTGGAAGTGGAATGATGGGCTATACACGATGTTGGAGTTGAAGTCACGGTCCCTAAGTAGCCGAAACACCTTAGGAGACACAAGCCACAACTCAAACAAACTCAACAAAATTAGGTTAAGTTGGGTTGGCTATGTATAATGGGCAATGGGTATGCGGAAGTGGTGGTGGTGGTTGATGAAGAAGCAATGGTCCCTAAGTAGCCTAAACACCTTAGGAGACTCAAATCACTACTCAAGCAACCACAAATGCTATGGGGCACAAAATGGTTAGGTTGCGGAAGTCGGTGGTGGTTATGCGGATGATATGGTGGAAGCCCTAGGCAAAGATGCCAAAATCCACAAAATATGATGGAGTCAAATGATTATGGTGGTATTTTTGTGTTATGGGGGATGTCAAGAGCTTCAAAACGAGCTCAAGAACGTCGAAATCGGAGTTCGGATGAATTAGTTATGGACAAAACGGTGAAACACGGGTGGCTGAAATCCCAGGGGTCGGACATCCGGGGCCGGGGCCGGATTTCCGGGGCCTGATGTCCAGAACCGCGCGGGATTTTGCCCTCCAGGAGCCGGATGTCCGGCCGGGGACCCGGATGTCCGGCCCGATGGCCCGGATGTCCGGCCTATGGCCCGGATGTCCGGCCCGACGATTCCAGATCTGAATCGGGACTTCCAAACTCGTTTGTGGGCGGAATTTGATGATTTTGGGGGCAAAATTTGAGCGATTTTGTGGAGGAAAGATGGGGAAACTTGGGGAAATGCTAGATCCACTTGAAACCAAGCAAATCCACGGATCAAAATCAACAAAATCTCATCAAACCAACAGATCACAAAAAATTTTGGGGCTATTTTTGGTGGGGAATTTTCGAATTTGGGGAAGAACACAACAAAACAAGGCTAGAAAACGGTGGGGAGGCTCCAAATTCGTGAGAAACCGTGGCTCATGATACCATATGATACAGGGTGGAACCCTAATCAGCAGATCTTTCACGAAATGGAGTGGATCCCACGATGAACACGAAGAACACGAGAGGGAACACGAGGGGAAACACGAGAGAATCACTCAAACCAACAAGAACAAGTCACACATATGCTAGATCCTCGAAACACAAAGAGATACAAGATCCATGATCAACAAGGGACGATACAAAGGGTAACCGGTTCTTCTCCGTGAGGAGGTCTTGATATCCCTGGGGATCTTCTCCGATGAAGGAGGTCCTGAATCCGTAGTGGATCTTCTCCGTGGAGGGGCCGCAGTCACTCACAAGGAGATGAACCACTATGATACAGGGTGGAACCCTAATCAGCGGATCTTTCACGTTTGGAGGTTGGCACACGATGAACACGGGGAAAACACGGAGAAAGATGGGGAAAACACAAGAGAGAACACTCAAATCAACACGGAAGCAATCACACAAGTGCTAGATTCGCGATACAAGGTCGAGATACATGATCCAAAGTCAACAACGGTGATACAGATAGTCTTCTCCCGGAGGAGGTCTTGGAATCCCGTGGGATCTTCCCGTTAGGGGTCTTGAATCCAGAGGTGGATCTTCTCCGTAGAGGCGCACCGGTCTCGTGGGAGAAATCCACACAAGTGTCAAATGAGCTAAAACCACAGCTAACCCTAAACGGAATGAGGAGAGGAGTATATGTAGTCTTCGGGGCGAACGGGTACATGGGCCTCGGCCCAGGGGGCTGCACGCAGGCAGATCAGGGGCCGGATGTCCGGGCGGCGGCCCGGATGTCCGGGTCTTCGAGGGGAGCCGGACGTCCGGGGCGAGGAGCTGGATGTCCGGGCTTGAACGGTCAGGTTTCGGGCGCTCTCTGGACAGAGGCGCCGGATTTCCGGGCCCGGGGCCGGATGTCCGGGCCATGCTTGGCCGGATGTCCGGGCCCTGGCCGGATGTCCGGGCCCTGTAGCTTCAGTTGCTGCTGGCCTTCTGTAGTTGATGGCCCAGGTGCCGGATGTCCGGGCCATGGAGCCGGATGTCCGGGGCCTGGAGCTCCCTTCTGCCCTTCTCGATGCATCAGTTCGTCCGTGGCCTTGGGGACTTGTTCACCTTCACGCTCTTCTCCGAAGCGGTCTCCTTCACACCTGAGCACACAAAGCACACTCGCTTGAGGTAGCAACCATGTCTCGCAAGATTCATAAGGAAGTTGGGCTAGGAGTGACGTCACCTCGGTCTCGAAAGCTCTAGCACGAGCACGTGTCATCGGTCCTTGAGGTACTTGAGGGGGTGAAGGAGGGTCCATGGTGATGGCCCTAGGATACACCGTATCATCATCTATATATGAGTATATTGACTTAGGAGCCAAATGAGAACATTTGATCATAGGTCATACTCATCGTTTAAGCACAAGTGGGGTTACCACTTTTACATAAAGCATTTATGTGTTCACATCATTTGAAGATGCTTTAGCTCATTTTTTAGAGCAAAGCTCCCCCTAGATGTGAGAACCCCTTTTAAAGGGTCAAACTAACCTTGGGTTGTCGTAGAAGACTTCATGTAGATGTTGAAGATGTGGATGCTCAATGTTGATGTAGATCATCAAGAGTTGAGAGCTATCCTTGGATTAGGGCACTTTCAATACCTACATGGGTTAGTCCCACAAGGAACAAACAAGAATATCCATGGACATAGAGTGAAGTACACAAAAGATAATGTCCATGAAAGCAATGATTACCTTGTCCCTTGACTTACCAACAAGAGGGTTTGTGACTCCATGAACTAGTGCATGATGTGGAAGTTGATTGCACAAGTTCTTGCCAAAATGAATATGAGAGAAGTTTGTTGGCGGAGTCACCCTCAAGAACCTACTAGTTCTTCTTCTTTGGGATCCACATCATCTTGATGGGAATCCTTGGTGTTGTAGTTGAGCTTGACGAAGTAGAACTTGATGTGTCCTTGGGAACCCACTTGACCATGGCTTGAGGTGCTTCAATGAATGCATCAATCTCCTCTTGAAGCTTGTCCTTGGCCTTTAGCTTGTGGTCTTGTGGTGGAAGGTCATCTTGAGCTTGTTCCACATTGGAAGAAGTAGGATCATACTTCTCCTTTTGTGAGACAAACTGTGGAGTAGGGTATTGACCTTCTTCCCACTCAACACCTTTGGCGTTGAACTTTCGCTCAAAACCAATCCCTTGATTCTTCCGGTGTCTTCCTTGTTTGCGAACAATCTCCTCAAAGTTCTTGCTTCCGGCAAGACTCTTGTAGACACCTTTCTCTATGATTTCCTTTAATAAGCTATTTTCTTGCTCAAGTGTAACTTGGCTTGAAACATTGTTAGTGGAATCAAGAGAACTACTAGAAGCAACAATATTGGTTTTAACATTGTTATTGTTACTACTAGAGGAAGAATTTTTCTTATGCTTGTCATGCTGAGTCTTAATAGGTGGCAAGAAGTTAGACAAGAGAAGTCGTTTGGCAAGATATGAAGAACTCTTCTTTCGAAGATCGTCATTGATCGCTTTTAGGAACTCATGTTCTTGCTCTAGAGTGAGCTTCTCGAAGCGTAGCTTCTCATGAGATCTTAGGAGCTCTCTATGATCTTCTTGAGTTGTTTCATGAGCTAACTTAAGAGTGTTTAGTTCTTTAGTTAGACGCTCAATCTCCTTCATAGCATTGTCATTCGACTCTTCTCGACTATAAAGACTACTAGCATTTTCATCATTACTAAGCTCACTAGATTTATCATGCAAGAGCTCATCTTCACCTAGCAAGTCATCCTCATCACTATCAAAGTCAATGAATTCAGGGTGTGTTACCTTGGGGCCTTTAGCCATGAAGCATCTTCCAATTCCCTCGTTTGGTGAATCAAATAAGTCGTAGGAGTTGGAGTTGGAGGATACGAGTGCAAGTCCGGCAACACCTTCATCTTGACTATAGTCGGAGTCGGAGTGATAGCTTCCATCGGATTGACTGTCAGAGTCGGAGCCGGAGACCCATTCACCAACATGAGCTTGATGTCTTCTTCTTGTGTAGCTCCTTGATGACTTGTCTTTCCTCTCCGAATCCTTGCTTCTCCGAGAAGGTCTTCGTTCATAACGATCATCTCTACTCCTTCTCTCTCTCCGAGGTGACTCATCTCTTGCTCTTCTTTTTGGAGATTCTTCTCTTCTCTTGTGGGGAGCCGTACACTCATTTGAGAAGTGTCCGGGTCTTCCACAATTGTAGCAGTTTCGATCACGACTAGAAGATCTCTTTCCATCATATGATCTAGACTTTGAGCTTCTTTCTTTGCCTCTATTCTTGTAGAACTTGTTGAAGTTCTTGACCATTAGGCTTATCTCTTCATTGGAAATTAGCTTGTCACTTGAGGTAGTAGGAGCATCACTTGTAGCTTTGTAAGCACCACTTGACTTGTTGTGAAGCTCTTCCTTGTCCTTAAGTGTCATCTCATGAGCAACAATTCTTCCAATGACTTCAGTTGGCTTGAGAGTCTTGTAGTTTGGCATCATTTGGATCAAAGTGCACACGGTGTCATACTTTCCATCCAAAGCTCTGAGAATCTTCTTAATGATGAATCGGTCGGTCATTTCTTCGCTTCCTAAGCCAGCAATCTCATTTGTAATGAGAGCAAGCCTAGAGTACATTTCAGCGACTCCTTCACCATCCTTCATCTTGAACTTGTCAAGTTGACCTTGAAGAATATCTAGCTTTGATTCCTTCACAGATTCAGTACCTTCGTGCATTTCAACCAAAGTATCCCAAATTTCCTTAGCATTCTCAAGACGACTGATTTTGTTGAACTCTTCGGGACACAAAGCATTGAAGAGAATGTCACAAGCTTGAGCATTGTTTTGCAACATCTTCAACTCTTCGGGTGTAGCTTCGCGATCCGGAACTTTTCCTTCTTCAAAGAAATCACCTTGCATGCCAACACAAATAATGCCCCATGCGGCTGGGTTATGACCAAGAATATGCATTTTCATTTTATGCTTCCAACTAGCAAAATTTGTACCATCAAAGTAAGGACCTCTACGATAATTACCCTCACTAGACGCCATACTCTCCTAGGTTGTGAAACCAAGCTTATGGAGTCCAATGCAATGGAAACCAAGGCAATGGAGACCAAAGCTCTGATACCACTTGTAGGATCGAAAGTAGGTCTAGAGGGGGGGTGATTAGACTACTTGACAATATAAAATTTCTGCCTTTAGATCATGCAATGTTTTTGGCAGTTTCACAAACAAGATCAGTTCAAGTAACACCCTACACATGCAATTCTAGAGTTTATGCAGCGGAAAGTAAATTGCACATGTAAAAGAGAGGTGGAGAAGATCAAACGCAGTTTGGTGACACGGAGATTTTTGTCGTGGTTCCGATAGGTGGTGCTATCGTACATCCACGTTGATGGAGACTTCAACCCACGGAGGGTAACGGCTGCGCGAGTCCACGGAGGGCTCCACCCACGAAGGGTCCACGAAGAAGCAACCTTGTCTATTCCATCACGGCCTACGCCCACGGAGGACTAGCCTTACTCGGGGTAGATCTTCACGAAGTAGGCGATCTCCTTGCCCTTACAAACTTCTTGGTTCAACTCCACATCACGACGGAGGCTCCCAAGCGACACCTAACCAATCTAGGAGGCACCACCCCCCAAAAGGTAATAGACGGTGTTGATGGTGATGAACTCCTTGCTCCTGTGCTTCAAGTGATAAACTCCCCAACACTCAACTCTCCTCACTGATATGGCTGTGGTGGAAGAAGGATTTGAGTGGAAAGCAACTTGGGAAGGCTAGAGATCAAGTTTCATATGGTAGGAATGGAATGGCTTGATCTCAACACAAGGGTAGGTGGTTCACTTCTCAGAAAGTGTGTGGTAGAAGTGGTGGTACTTTCTGATGGCTCTCCTCTCGAATGAGGAGGGGGTGGAGGGGTATATATAGCCTCCACACAAAATCCAACCGTTACACACACATTTGACCAATCTCGGTCAGACCGAAGTGAAAACTCGGTTAGACCGAAAGTTCAAATATAGTGAACGTTGGGATTTTCGGTGGGACCGAAAATACCATCTCGGTGAGACCGAAGTGAGTCAAAGGTTAGGGTTTGCCATTTCGGTGAGACCGAAAATATAAACTCGGATATTCCGAATTGATGTCAACTGATCACAGAAGGTTGGCAGTCCATTTTCGGTGAGACCGAAACTCAGAATCGGTGTGACCGAGAATCTAGGGTTTGGAGAAACAACTGAAGTGGTTCATCTCGGTGGGACTGAGTTGGAGAAATCGGTGTGACCGAGATTACTTATGGGTGTGTGTTAAGTAGTGAATAGTGCTGATAGTTGAGGGAGTTAGATCACCAAGCACTTGAGCAACAAGAACATTAACACAACCTCATCCCCTTTTAATAGTATTGGCTTTCCTATGGACTCAATGTGATCTTTGATCACTAAACCAAAAATGGAGTCTTGAGCTTTTGCCAATGCTTGTCTTAGCATTTTGAGGGGTCCACTTCTTCAGACATTTCCATACCCACATCATCGAACTTTTCTGAAATGATTCTCAAGAGAATATTAGTTCAATGATATATATGTTGTTATTAATTACCAAAACCACCCGGGGATTAGTTGCACTTACAATCTCCCCCTTTTTGGTAATTGATGACAACATATAGATCAAAGCTTCGACAAAAGATATAATCAATGAATAATATCGTCGCTTTGAGAGGTATGTGATAAACAAGAGCTCCCCCTAAATTTGTGCATTATTTAAAATTTGCGTTTGAATGCAAATGCACAATCGATTAGGATTATGGGTCACTCTTCCATGTCACATACATCTTGGTGGAGCGCACAAAATGATAAGAATGAATAACATGCACTCAATCACCAAGACAAGAGTAAATAGCCATACAATAAGAAATAGCATATGATAAACAATAAGCACACATTAAAGCATAGTATGACTAAGCACTCATTAAGGTAGCATCAAACGTAGTAGCAAGCACACTTAAAGTATCTGGAACCAAAAGAAACCAATGTATCTCAAGGAAAACGGCAAAAGAACGAAAAGACGAAAGAGCACTCTCTCTCTCGAAGCCCTATGATCTATAACAATTTCTCCCCCTTTGGCAACAAGTTACCAAAAAGTTCGAAAAGGTATAGAGCTAAACGTCACTGCGGGCTCGGCTGGCTGCTCCCGTCTGGGTCGATGTCGGTGTAGAGATAGCTGCGTCGGCGAAGACTTCTGCTGATGTCTGCGCTGGAGGAGTGGATGCTGGAGCTGAAGGAACTGCTGGAGTTGTAGCTGGTGCTGAAGTGGTAGCCCTGGAGTCTGTAACTGGGATAGCTGCAGACCTGGATCCTCTGGGAACCGGAGCAGTCTGGCGATGAGAGTCCTGGACTATATCATCCTGCATAAGCTCTGCTCTCTCCTGCCTAGTCTCCTCCATGTCTGCCTCAAGTTTGTTGACAGACACCTGAATCTCAGTCAGCTTCACGTCCAGAGCGTGGATCTTGTCCTCGACGATCCTCTCAAGGCTCTCCTGAGATTGCTCAATGCTGGCCAGGCGTTGTTCAATTCTCCGGGTTGCTTCAAGAATCTGATCTCCGAAGCTCTTTGGCTTAGCTGCTGCTGCTGCTGCCTCTCTGTCAGCTTTGGCTTTCTTTGCAGCTTCGATCTTGGCTTGCCCTTCAACTGAGGTGGGATCCTCTTCATCCATCACAACTACGTTGTCCTCATGCTCTGGTTGCAGTGGTAAGTGCTTCCTATCCAACATGAATTTGCCCGTGCCAAACTTGGCGTTGATAAGCATCTGTATCTGCGGTGCAAACCCACACGACCTCTTCTGGTCAGCTGCAGTCCTCTTGATGGTCTCTACCATCAAGTCCATCACCTTAAAAGGTGCCTTCTCATCGAGAATGTGCAGCATGTTGATAGAATAGCCTCGTATCATCCGGTGGTCACCTGACTTAGGCATCAAAGTATGCCTCAGGATAGTGTTAGTGGTGGTCAGACCTGCCTGGAGATAATACACTGAGCCGAGTTTCCATCCCTCCAAATCAGCAGCTGGGATCTCCTTGTACATATTCTTCATGGAATCATGACTCTTCTTAGGAATCCCATAGACATCAATGTCGTCCTCTCTCTGCACTGGAGCGTTCAGAAGTTCTGCCCATTCTGCAACAGTTGAAGAAAACCGTTGACCTTCAGTCATCCATGTGATCTTGCCATCGGGGTAGAAATGAGATGTGGCATAGAACTGCATGATCATCTCGTCGTTCCATGCTGTCAGTTCTTGACCCACAAAGTCAGCAACTCCACATGCAGTAAAGCTCTCATGCACATGGGGAAAGAAGTCCCGATGCTCTCTGCTGTCAATGTACTTCCAGTCGACATACCTGGTGTCAGCAACAATGGGCTTCTTATCCATTAGCACGGTCTCATAGAAATCCTGCTGCTCTTTGGTGTGGAATCTGGGGTCCACAGCAGTCCTTCTTCTTACGGCATATGGATCAGATTGTCTCCATAGCCTGAGACCTTTGTCCTTCCTTGCCTTCATATCCTCAGCTTGAGGATGAGCATCATTGTGGAGTGGCAATCTGGGACGGAGCTTGAGCAACACATGCTCTTCATCTGACTCAGAAGGTGGCATCTCACCTTTGTTCTTCTCAGAAGCTGGAATGCTTCTGGTTGTCCTCTTAGGCTTTGCTGGAGCTGCCTTAGCTGGAGCAGGCTTCTTGGGCTTGGAGGAGGCTTGAGCCCGAATAGCATCACCCATGAACTTAGCTTTCTGAGGAGGAGGCTGGGGTGCATCTTCTTCTTCTTCAGCATCATCAACTTGAGGTTCAGCATAAACAACTCTCTTCCTTTTGGAAGTCTTCTTCACCTTGCTTGGAGCTGGCTCTTCCAAGTTTAGCTTCTTGGTAACTGCAGACTGCTTCACTTTGCTCGTGCCTTTCTTTGGCTGCTGCCCTTGGAGCTCTTTGGCGACCACTTGCCTCTTTGGCTTGGAGGTAACTTCCTCAGCAACGAAATCGGAATCCTCAGAATCAGACGTTCTCTTCTTCCTGGTTCTCGTAGCAGCAGGAGGCAGACCACTGGGGGTACTCCTCTCACCATCATCACTAGAGCTGCTAGCCTCAGGACTTGTACCTGCCTCTGGAATCTCAGCAAATGGTGATTCGGACCTGTTCTGGCTGTCACTGACATCTGACATGGCTGAAAGACCTGTGAATAGATAAGGTATAGGCAGAGTAGAAGAGTTATCACAACTGCAGAGGTTTTTGCAAAAAAAATGAGTTAAAAACTTAGTTTTGAGTTTTCACAGAATGTATTTCGGTCAAACCGATTTCAAGTTTCGGTGTAACCGAAGTGTTCAACAGAACCTACACACCACTTTCGGTCAGACCGAAATGGGTTTCGGTCCTACCGAAAAACTAGGGTTTCATAGAAACTTCACTTCGGACATTCCGATTTTCACAACTCGGTCAGACCGAACTGTGTAGTGCAATGGTCAGAGACCAAATCGGTCAGTCCGAGTTTCAGGAATCGGCTTCACCGAGATGCATTCCGTGGAAACCTAAACCTAAGAATTTTCCTCGAAACTAAACGATCTGAGCAGTGTATTGGGATCATATCAAACGTGGATTGAATCAGGGCAGTCCTATCATGCAAGAATCAGAAGTGGAGCATGAATAGGGATTGAGACACACCCTAACTTGGTGGTGTCCCTCTACGGCGGCAACGGAGGAGAAGATTACCGTTGACGGCGGCGGAGACCTGCGGCAAGGGCACACAGGCGACGACGGCGACGATCCTTAGATCAGGGCGGCGGCAGCAGGGGTCTTGGAGGGCGAACGGTTTGAAAGGAATAGATCGCGCGCAGCCCTCAGTATATATAACCCCGTACTGTCGGTGGGACCGAGTTGAAAAACTCGGTGTCACCGAGATGTATTTCTGCTGTGCAGTTACACATATCGGTCAGACCGAGATTTTGAACTCGGTTTCACCGAGATGAAACCTAGATCAATCTAAGTGTTTCGGTTGGACCGAGATTGAGAAGCCGGTCAGACCGAAATAGACTTAGAAGGTTTTGGAAGTCAGCCTTTGACGAATCGGTGGTTCCGAGTGCTCCTCACTCGGACTGTCCGAAAAAGACTTGTTCAAAGTTGTGATATAAGCATGAATAGAATTTTGAGACAAGAAAGCATAGATAGCTAGGGAAGGTGCTTAGGCATTCTTGTCCATCCATTTGGCCAGAAAAAGAAACCAAAACAATCAAAACAACAAATGGATGTCCTTGAATGGATAAAATCATGCATCCAACATGCTCACACAATAAGATAGCAACTGAAATATGTGTCAAACATGCACAACCAAAACTCTAGCTACTAGCACACAAAATGTCGATGACTAGGTCATCTATATATGAGTATATTGACTTAGGAGTCAAATGAGAACATTTGATCATAGGTCATACTCATCGTTTAAGCACAAGTGGGGTTACCACTTTTACATAAAGCATTTATGTGTTCACATCATTTGGAGATGTTTTAGCTCAATTTTTAGAGCAAAGCTCCCCCTAGATGTGAGAACCCCTTTTAAAGGGTCAAACTAACCTTGGGTTATCGTAGAAGACTTCATGTAGATGTTGAACATGTGGATGCTCAATGTTGATGTAGATCATCATGAGTTGGGAGCAATCCTTTGGATTAGGGCACTTTCAATACCTACATGGGTTAGTCCCACAAGGAACAAACAAGAATATCCATGGACATAGAGTGAAGTGCACAAAAGATGATGTCCACGAAAGCAATGATTACCTTGTCCCTTGACTTACCAACAAGAGGGTTTGTGACTCCATGAACAAGTGCATGATGTGAAAGTTGATTGCACAAGTTCTTGCCAAAATGAATATGAGTGAAGTTTGTTGGCGGAGTCACCCTCAAGAACCTACTAGTTCTTCTTCTTTGGGATCCACATCATCTTGATGGGAATCCTTGGTGTTGTAGTTGAGCTTGACGAAGTAGAACTTGATGTGTCCTTGGGAACCCACTTGACCATGGCTTGAGGTGCTTCAATGAATGCATCAATCTCCTCTTGAAGCTTGTCCTTGGCCTTTAGCTTGTGGTCTTGTGGTGGAAGGTCATCTTCTTCCCACTCAACACCTTTGGCGTTGAACTTTTGCTCAAAACCAATCCCTTGATTCTTCCGGTGTCTTCCTTGTTTGCGAACAATCTCCTCAAAGTTCTTGCTTCCGGCAAGACTCTTGTAGACACCTTTCTCTATGATTTCCTTCAATAGGCTATTTTCTTGCTCAAGTGTAACTTGGCTTGGAACATTGTTAGTGGAATCAAGAGAACTACTAGAAGTAACAACATTGGATTTAACATTGTTATTGTTACTACTAGAGGAAGAATTTTTCTTATGCTTGTCATGCTTAGTCTTAATAGGTGGCAAGAAATTAGACAAGAGAAGTCGTTTGGCAAGATATGAAGAACTCTTCTTTCGAAGATCGTCATTGATCGCTTTTAGAAACTCATGTTCTTGCTCTAGAGTGAGCTTCTCGAAGCGTAGCTTCTCATGAGATCTTAGGAGCTCTCTATGATCTTCTTGAGTTGTTTCATGAGCTAACTTAAGAGTGTTTAGTTCTTTAGTTAGACGCTCAATCTCCTTCATAGCATTGTCATTCGACTCTTCTCGACTATAAAGACTACTAGCATTTTTATCATTACTAAGCTCACTAGATTTATCATGCAAGAGCTCATCTTCACCAAGTAAGTCATCCTCATCACTATCAAAGTCAATGAACTCAGGGTGTGTTACCTTGGGGCCTTTAGCCATGAAGCATCTTCCAATTCCCTCATTCGGTGAATCAAATAAGTCGTAGGAGTTGGAGTTGGAGGATACGAGTGCAAGTCCGGCAACACCTTCATCTTGACTATAGTCGGAGTCGGAGTGATAGCTTCCATCGGATTGACTGTCAGAGTCGGAGCCGGAGACCCATTCACCAACATGAGCTTGATGTCTTCTTCTTGTGTAGCTCCTTGATGACTTGTCTTTCCTCTCCGAATCCTTGCTTCTCCGAGGAGGTCTTCGTTCATAACGATCATCTCTACTCCTTCTCTCTTTCCGAGGTGACTCATCTCTTGCTCTTCTTCTTGGAGATTCTTCTCTTCTCTTGTGGGGAGCCGTACACTCATTTGAGAAGTGTCCGGGTCTTCCACAATTGTAGCAATTTCGATCACGACTAGAAGATCTCTTTCCATCATATGATCTAGACTTTGAGCTTCTCTCTTTGCCTCTATTCTTGTAGAACTTGTTGAAGTTTCTGACCATTAGGCTTATGTCTTCATTGGAAACTAACTTGTCACTTGAGGTAGTAGGAGCATCACTTGTAGCTTTGTAAGCACCACTTGACTTGTTGTGAAGCTCTTCCTTATCCTTAAGTGTCATCTCATGAGCAACAATCCTTCCAATGACTTCAGTTGGCTTGAGAATCTTGTAGTTTGGCATCATTTGGATCAAAGTGCACACGGTGTCATACTTTCCATCCAAAGCTCTGAGAATCTTCTTAATGATGAATCGGTCGGTCATTTCTTCGCTTCCTAAGCCAGCAATCTCATTTGTGATGAGAGCAAGCCTAGAGTACATTTCAGCGACTCCTTCACCATCCTTCATCTTGAACTTGTCAAGCTGACCTTGAAGAATATCCAGCTTTGATTCCTTCACAGATTCAGTACCTTCGTGCATTTCAACCAAAGTATCCCAAATCTCCTTAGCATTCTCAAGACGGCTGATTTTGTTGAACTCTTCGGGACACAAAGCATTGAAGAGAATGTCACAAGCTTGAGCATTATTTTGCAACATCTTCAGTTCTTCGGGTGTAGCTTCGCGATCCGGAACTTTTCCTTCTTCAAAGAAGTCACCTTGCATGCCAACACAAATAATGCCCCATGCGGCTGGGTTATGACCAAGAATATGCATTTTCATTTTATGCTTCCAACTAGCAAAATTTGTACCATCAAAGTAGGGACCTCTACGATAATTACCCTCACTAGACGCCATACTCTCCTAGGTTGTGAAACCAAGCTTATGGAGTCCAATGCAATGGAAACCAAGGCAATGGAGACCAAAGCTCTGATACCACTTGTAGGATCGAAAGTAGGTCTAGAGGGGGGGTGATTAGACTACTTGACAATATAAAATTTCTGCCTTTAGATCATGCAATGTTTTTGGCAGTTTCACAAACAAGATCAGTTCAAGTAACACCCTACACATGCAATTCTAGAGTTTATGCAGCGGAAAGTAAATTGCACATGTAAAAGAGAGGTGGAGAAGATCAAACGCAGTTTGGTGACACGGAGATTTTTGTCGTGGTTCCGATAGGTGGTGCTATCGTACATCCACGTTGATGGAGACTTCAACCAGCGGAGGGTAACGGCTGCGCGAGTCCACGGAGGGCTCCACCCACGAAGGGTCCACGAAGAAGCAACCTTGTCTATTCCATCACGGCCTACGCCCACGGAGGACTAGCCTTACTCGGGGTAGATCTTCACGAAGTAGGCGATCTCCTTGCCCTTACAAACTTCTTGGTTCAACTCCACATCACGACGGAGGCTCCCAAGCGACACCTAACCAATCTAGGAGGCACCACCCCCCAAAAGGTAATAGACGGTGTTGATGGTGATGAACTCCTTGCTCTTGTGCTTCAAGTGATAAACTCCCCAACACTCAACTCTCCTCACTGATATGGCTGTGGTGGAAGAAAGATTTGAGTGGAAAGCAACTTGGGAAGGCTAGAGATCAAGTTTCATATGGTAGGAATGGAATGGCTTGATCTCAACACAAGGGTAGGTGGTTCACTTCTCAGAAAGTGTGTGGTAGAAGTGGTGGTACTTTCTGATGGCTCTCCTCACGAATGAGGAGGGGGTGGAGGGGTATATATAGCCTCCACACAAAATCCAACCGTTACACACACATTTGACCAATCTCGGTCAGACCGAAGTGAAAACTCGGTTAGACCGAAAGTTCAAATATAGTGAACGTTGGGATTTTCGGTGGGACCGAAAATACCATCTCGGTGAGACCGAAGTGAGTCAAAGGTAAGGGTTTGCCATTTCGGTGAGACCGAAAATATAAACTCGGATATTCCGAATTGATGTCAACTGATCACAGAAGGTTGGCAGCCCTTTTTCGGTGAGACCGAAACTCAGAATCGGTGTGACCGAGAATCTAGGGTTTGGAGAAACAACTGAAGTGGTTCATCTCGGTGGGACTGAGTTGGAGAAATCGGTGTGACCGAGATTACTTATGGGTGTGTGTTAAGTAGTGAATAGTGCTGATAGTTGAGGGAGTTAGATCACCAAGCACTTGAGCAACAAGAACATTAACACAACCTCATCCCCTTTTAATAGTATTGGCTTTCCTATGGACTCAATGTGATCTTTGATCACTAAACCAAAAATGGAGTCTTGAGCTTTTGCCAATGCTTGTCTTAGCATTTTGAGGGGTCCACTTCTTCAGACATTTCCATACCCACATCATCGAACTTTTCTGAAAAGATTCTCAAGAGAATATTAGTTCAATGATATATATGTTGTTATTAATTACCAAAACCACCCGGGGATTAGTTGCACTTTCAATCTCCCCCTTTTTGGTAATTGATGACAACATATAGATCAAAGCTTCGACAAAAGATATAATCAAAGAATAATATCGTCGCTTTGAGAAGTATGTGATAAACAAGAGCTCCCCCTAAATTTGTGCATTATTTAAAATTTGCGTTTGAATGCAAATGCACAATCGATTAGGATTATGGGTCACTCTTCCATGTCACATACATCTTGGTGGAGCGCACAAAATGATAAGAATGAATAACATGCACTCAATCACCAAGACAAGAGTAAATAGCCATACAATAAGAAATAGCATATGATAAACAATAAGCACACATTAAAGCATAGTATGACTAAGCACTCATTAAGGTAGCATCAAACGTAGTAGCAAGCACACTTAAAGTATCTGGAACCAAAAGAAACCAATGTATCTCAAGGAAAACGGCAAACGAACGAAAAGACGAAAGAGCACTCTCTCTCTCGAAGCCCTATGATCTATAGCAATTTCTCCCCCTTTGGCAACAAGTTACCAAAAAGTTCGAAAAGGTATAGAGCTAAACGTCACTGCGGGCTCGGCTGGCTGCTCCCGTCTGGGTCGATGTCGGTGTAGAGATAGCTGCGTCGGCGAAGACTTCTGCGGATGTCTGCGCGGGAGGAGTGGATGCTGGAGCTGAAGGAACTGCTGGAGCTGTAGCTGGTGCTGAAGTGGTAGCCCTGGAGTCTGTCACTGGGATAGCTGCAGACCTGGATCCTCTGGGAACCGGAGCAGTCTGGCGATGAGAGTCCTGGACTATATCATCCTGCATAAGCTCTGCCCTCTCCTGCCTAGTCTCCTCCATGTCTGCCTCAAGCTTGTTGACAGACACCTGAATCTCAGTCAGCTTCACGTCTAGAGCGTGGATCTTGTCCTCGACGATCCTCTCAAGGCTCTCCTGAGATTGCTCAATGCTGGCCAGGCGTTGTTCAATTCTCCGGGTTGCTTCAAGAATCTGATCTCCGAAGCTCTTTGGCTTAGCTGCTGCTGCTGCTGCCTCTCTGTCAGCTTTGGCTTTCTTTGCAGCTTCGATCTTGGCTTGCCCTTCAACTGAGGTGGGATCCTCTTCATCCATCACAACTACGTTGTCCTCATGCTCTGGCTGCAGTGGTAAGTGCTTCCTATCCAACATGAATTTGCCCGTGCCAAACTTGGCGTTGATGAGCATCTGTATCTGCGGTGCAAACCCACATGACCTCTTCTGGTCAGCTGCAGTCCTCTTGATGGTCTCTACCATCAAGTCCATCACCTTAAAAGGTGCCTTCTCATCGAGAATGTGCAGCATGTTGATAGAATAGCCTCGTATCATCCGGTGGTCACCTGACTTAGGCATCAAAGTATGCCTCAGGATAGTGTTAGTGGTGGTCAGACCTGCCTGGAGATAATACACTGAGCCGAGTTTCCATCCCTCTAAATCAGCAGCTGGGATCTCCTTGTACATATTCTTCATAGAATCATGACTCTTCTTAGGAATCCCATAGACATCAATGTCGTCCTCTCTCTGCACTGGAGCGTTCAGAAGTTCTGCCCATTCTGCAACAGTTGAAGAAAACCGTTGACCTTCAGTCATCCATGTGATCTTGCCATCGGGGTAGAAATGGGCTGTGGCATAGAACTGCATGATCATCTCGTCGTTCCATGCTGTCAGTTCTTGACCCACAAAGTCAGCAACTCCACATGCAGTAAAGCTCTCATGCACATGGGGAAAGAAGTCCCGATGCTCTCTGCTGTCAATGTACTTCCAGTCGACATACCTGGTGTCAGCAACAATGGGCTTCTTATCCATTAGCACGGTCTCATAGAAATCCTGCTGCTCTTTGGTGTGGAATCTGGGGTCCACAGCAGTCCTTCTTCTTACGGCATATGGATCAGATTGTCTCCATAGCCTGAGACCTTTGTCCTTTCTTGCCTTCATATCCTCAGCTTGAGGATGAGCATCATTGTGGAGTGGCAATCTGGGACGGAGCTTGAGCAACACATGCTCTTCATCTGACTCAGAAGGTGGCATCTCACCTTTGTTCTTCTCAGAAGCTGGAATGCTTCTGGTTGTCCTCTTAGGCTTTGCTGGAGCTGCCTTAGCTGGAGCAGGCTTCTTGGGCTTGGAGGAGGCTTGAGCCCGAATAGCATCACCCATGAGCTTAGCTTTCTGAGGAGGAGGCTGGGGTGCATCTTCTTCTTCTTCTTCAGCATCATCAACTTGAGGTTCAGCATAAACAACTCTCTTCCTTTTGGAAGTCTTCTTCACCTTGCTTGGAGCTGGCTCTTCCAAGTTTAGCTTCTTGGCAACTGCAGACTGCTTCACTTTGCTCGTGCCTTTCTTTGGCTGCTGCCCTTGGAGCTCTTTGGCAACCACTTGCCTCTTTGGCTTGGAAGTAACTTCCTCAGCAACGAAATCGGAATCCTCAGAATCAGACGTTCTCTTCTTCCTGGTTCTCGTAGCAGCAGGAGGCAGACCACTGGGGGTACTCCTCTCACCATCATCACTAGAGCTGCTAGCCTCAGGACTTGTACCTGCCTCTGGAATCTCAGCAAATGGTGATTCGGACCTGTTCTGGCTGTCACTGACATCTGACATGGCTGAAAGACCTGTGAATAGATAAGGTATAGGCAGAATAGAAGAGTTATCACAACTGCAGAAGTTTTTGCAAAAAAAATGAGTTAAAAACTTAGTTTTGAGTTTTCACAGAATGTATTTCGGTCAAACCGATTTCAAGTTTCGGTGTAACCGAAGTGTTCAACAGAACCTACACACCACTTTCGGTCAGACCGAAATGGGTTTCGGTCCTACCGAAAAACTAGGGTTTCATAGAAATTTCACTTCGGACATTCCGATTTTCACAACTCGGTCAGACCGAACTGTGTAGTGCAATGGTCAGAGACCAAATCGGTCAGTCCGAGTTTCAGGAATCGGCTTCACCGAGATGCATTCCGTGGAAACCTAAACCTAAGAATTTTCCTCGAAACTAAACGATCTGAGCAATGTATTGGGATCATATCAAACGTGGATTGAATCAGGGCAGTCCTATCATGCAAGAATCAGAAGTGGAGCATGAATAGGGATTGAGACACACCCTAACTTGGTGGTGTCCCTCTACGGCGGCAACGGAGGAGAAGATTACCGTTGACGGCGGCGGAGACCTGCGGCAAGGGCACACAGGCGACGACGGCGACGATCCTTAGATCAGGGCGGCGGCAGCAGGGGTCTTGGAGGGCGAACGGTTTGAAAGGAATAGATCGCGTGCAGCCCTCAGTATATATAACCCCGTACTGTCGGTGGGACCGAGTTGAAAAACTCGGTGTCATCGAGATGTATTTCTGCTGTGCAGTTACACATATCGGTCAGACCGAGATTTTGAACTCGGTTTCACCGAGATGAAACCTAGATCAATCTAAGTGTTTCGGTTGGACCGAGATTGAGAAGCCGGTCAGACCGAAATAGACTTAGAAGGTTTTGGAAGTCAGCCTTAGACGAATCGGTGGTTCCGAGTGCTCCTCACTCGGACTGTCCGAAAAAGACTTGTTCAAAGTTGTGATATAAGCATGAATAGATTTTTGAGATAAGAAAGCATAGATAGCTAGGGAAGGTGCTTAGGCATTCTTGTCCATCCATTTGGCCAGAAAAAGAAACCAAAACAATCAAAACAACAAATGGATGTCCTTGAATGGATAAAATCATGCATCCAACATGCTCACACAATAAGATAGCAACTGAAATATGTGTCAAACATGCACAACCAAAACTCTAGCTACTAGCACACAAAATGTCGATGACTAGGTCATCTATATATGAGTATATTGACTTAGGAGTCAAATGAGAACATTTGATCATAGGTCATACTCATCGTTTAAGCACAAGTGGGGTTACCACTTTTACATAAAGCATTTATGTGTTCACATCATTTGGAGATGTTTTAGCTCAATTTTTTGAGCAAAGCTCCCCCTAGATGTGAGAACCCCTTTTAAAGGGTCAAACTAACCTTGGGTTGTCGTAGAAGACTTCATGTAGATGTTGAAGATGTGGATGCTCAATGTTGATGTAGATCATCATGAGTTGGGAGCAATCCTTTTGGATTAGGGCACTTTCAATACCTACATGGGTTAGTCCCACAAGGAACAAACAAGAATATCCATGGACATAGAGTGAAGTGCACAAAAGATGATGTCCATGAAAGCAATGATTACCTTGTCCCTTGACTTACCAACAAGAGGGTTTGTGACTCCATGAACAAGTGCATGATGTGGAAGTTGATTGCACAAGTTCTTGCCAAAATGAATATGAGTGAAGTTTGTTGGCGGAGTCACCCTCAAGAACCTACTAGTTCTTCTTCTTTGGGATCCACATCATCTTGATGGGAATCCTTGGTGTTGTAGTTGAGCTTGACGAAGTAGAACTTGATGTGTCCTTGGGAACCCACTTGACCATGGCTTGAGGTGCTTCAATGAATGCATCAATCTCCTCTTGAAGCTTGTCCTTGGCCTTTAGCTTGTGGTCTTGTGGTGGAAGGTCATCTTGAGCTTGTTCCACATTGGAAGAAGTAGGATCATACTTCTCCTTTTGTGAAACAAACTGTGGAGTAGGGTATTGACCTTCTTCCCACTCAACACCTTTAGCGTTGAACTTTCGCTCAAAACCAATCCCTTGATTCTTCCGGTGTCTTCCTTGTTTGCGAACAATCTCCTCAAAGTTCTTGCTTCCGGCAAGACTCTTGTAGACACCTTTCTCTATGATTTCCTTCAATAAGCTATTTTCTTGCTCAAGTGTAACTTGGCTTGAAACATTGTTAGTGGAATCAAGAGAACTACTAGAAGTAACAACATTGGATTTAACATTGTTATTGTTACTACTAGAGGAAAAAAATTTCTTATGCTTGTCATGCTTAGTCTTAATAGGTGGCAAGAAATTAGACAAGAGAAGTCGTTTGGCAAGATATGAAGAACTCTTCTTTCGAAGATCGTCATTGATCGCTTTTAGAAACTCATGTTCTTGCTCTAGAGTGAGCTTCTCGAAGCGTAGCTTCTCATGAGATCTTAGGAGCTCTCTATGATCTTCTTGAGTAGTTTCATGAGCTAACTTAAGAGTGTTTAATTCTTTAGTTAGACGCTCAATCTCCTTCATAGCATTGTCATTCGACTCTTCTCGACTATAAAGACTACTAGCATTTTCATCATTACTAAGCTCACTAGATTTATCATGCAAGAGCTCATCTTCACCAAGTAAGTCATCCTCATCACTATCAAAGTCAATGAACTCAGGGTGTGTTACCTTGGGGCCTTTAGCCATGAAGCATCTTCCAATTCCCTCATTCGGTGAATCAAATAAGTCGTAGGAGTTGGAGTTGGAGGATACGAGTGCAAGTCCGGCAACACCTTCATCTTGACTATAGTCGGAGTCGGAGTGATAGCTTCCATCGGATTGACTGTCAGAGTCGGAGCCGGAGACCCATTCACCAACATGAGCTTGATGTCTTCTTCTTGTATAGCTCCTTGATGACTTGTCTTTCCTCTCCGAATCCTTGCTTCTCCGAGGAGGTCTTCGTTCATAACGATCATATCTACTCCTTCTCTCTTTCCGAGGTGACTCATCTCTTGCTCTTCTTCTTGGAGATTCTTCTCTTCTCTTGTGGGGAGCCGTACACTCATTTGAGAAGTGTCCGGGTCTTCCACAATTGTAGCAGTTTCGATCACGACTAGAAGATCTCTTTCCATCATATGATCTAGACTTTGAGCTTCTCTCTTTGCCTCTATTCTTGTAGAACTTGTTGAAGTTTCTGACCATTAGGCTTATGTCTTCATTGGAAACTAACTTGTCACTTGAGGTAGTAGGAGCATCACTTGTAGCTTTGTAAGCACCACTTGACTTGTTGTGAAGCTCTTCCTTATCCTTAAGTGTCATCTCATGAGCAACAATCCTCCCAATGACTTCAGTTGGCTTGAGAGTCTTGTAGTTTGGCATCATTTGGATCAAAGTGCACACGGTGTCATACTTTCCATCCAAAGCTCTGAGAATCTTCTTAATGATGAATCGGTCGGTCATTTCTTCGCTTCCTAAGCCAGCAATCTCATTTGTGATGAGAGCAAGCCTAGAGTACATTTCAGCGACTCCTTCACCATCCTTCATCTTGAACTTGTCAAGTTGACCTTGAAGAATATCTAGCTTTGATTCCTTCACAGATTCAGTACCTTCGTGCATTTCAACCAAAGTATCCCAAATCTCTTTAGCATTCTCAAGACGGCTGATTTTGTTGAACTCTTCGGGACACAAAGCATTGAAGAGAATGTCACAAGCTTGAGCATTGTTTTGCAGCATCCGCAACTCTTCGGGTGTAGCTTCGCGATCCGGAACTTTTCCTTCTTCAAAGAAATCACCTTGCATGCCAACACAAATAATGCCCCATGCGGCTGGGTTATGACCAAGAATATGCATTTTCATTTTATGCTTCCAACTAGCAAAATTTGTACCATCAAAGTAAGGACCTCTACGATAATTACCCTCACTAGACGCCATACTCTCCTAGGTTGTGAAACCAAGCTTATGGAGTCCAAAGCAATGGAAACCAAGGCAATGGAGACCAAAGCTCTGATACCACTTGTAGGATCGAAAGTAGGTCTAGAGGGGGGGTGATTAGACTACTTGACAATATAAAAAATCTGCCTTTGGATCATGCAATGTTTTTAGCAGTTTCACAAACAAGATCAGTTCAAGTAACACCCTACACATGCAATTCTAGAGTTTATGCAGCGGAAAGTAAATTGCACATGTAAAAGAGAGGTGGAGAAGATCAAACGCAGTTTGGTGACACGGAGATTTTTGTCGTGGTTCCGATAGGTGGTGCTATCGTACATCCACGTTGATGGAGACTTCAACCCACGGAGGGTAACGGCTGCGCGAGTCCACGGAGGGCTCCACCCACGAAGGGTCCACGAAGAAGCAACCTTGTCTATTCCATCACGGCCTACGCCCACGGAGGACTAGCCTTACTCGGGGTAGATCTTCACGAAGTAGGCGATCTCCTTGCCCTTACAAACTTCTTGGTTCAACTCCACATCACGACGGAGGCTCCCAAGCGACACCTAACCAATCTAGGAGGCACCACCCCCCAAAAGGTAATAGATGGTGTTGATGGTGATGAACTCCTTGCTCTTGTGCTTCAAGTGATAAACTCCCCAACACTCAACTCTCCTCACTGATATGACTGTGGTGGAAGAAAGATTTGAGTGGAAAGCAACTTGGGAAGGCTAGAGATCAAGTTTCATATGGTAGGAATGGAATGGCTTGATCTCAACACAAGGGTAGGTGGTTCACTTCTCAGAAAGTGTGTGGTAGAAGTGGTGGTACTTTCTGATGGCTCTCCTCACGAATGAGGAGGGGGTGGAGGGGTATATATAGCCTCCACACAAAATCCAACCGTTACACACACATTTGACCAATCTCGGTCAGACCAAAGTGAAAACTCGGTTAGACCGAAAGTTCAAATATAGTGAACGTTGGGATTTTCGGTGGGACCGAAAATACCATCTCGGTGAGACCGAAGTGAGTCAAAGGTTAGGGTTTGCCATCTCGGTGAGACCGAAAATATAAACTCGGATATTCCGAATTGATGTCAACTGATCACAGAAGGTTGGCAGCCCTTTTTCGGTGAGACCGAAACTCGGAATCGGTGTGACCGAGAATCTAGGGTTTGGAGAAACAACTGAAGTGGTTCATCTCGGTGGGACTGAGTTGGAGAAATCGGTGAGACCGAGATTACTTATGGGTGTGTGTTAAGTAGTGAATAGTGCTGATAGTTGAGGGAGTTAGATCACCAAGCACTTGAGCAACGAGAACATTAACACAACCTCATCCCCTTTTAATAGTATTGGCTTTCCTATGGACTCAATGTGATCTTTGATCACTAAACCAAAAATGGAGTCTTGAGCTTTTGCCAATGCTTGTCTTAGCATTTTGAGGGGTCCACTTCTTCAGACATTTCCATACCCACATCATCGAACTTTTCTGAAATGATTCTCAAGAGAATATTAGTTCAATGATATATATGTTGTTATTAATTACCAAAACCACCCGGGGATTAGTTGCACTTTCAACAATGTTCTCGAGCAGTAGCGAGATGTGTGAGGTAAGATACACCGCTGGTGCTTTTAATTTTTCTTATTAATTTGTTTGTTTCACCCTCTGACTGGTGGGACCCAATGTACTACATGGAGAGAGGTAAGGTGACTAAGGCTGCATTATTTCTGCACCACTTTGGATAGTCTTACCACCAAAGCCACCTGACACGATTATGATTTAAATCCCAATGACTCCCACACACAAAAAAATACGGCATGCTTGTCACACGAATGCGAGAATGTATAAAAGGTTATTTTCCTCTCGTTGAAGGTAACATGAGGGTTGTGTAGCTGGTTAGCCTGTTCGTGCATCAAACTTGAGGTCTCGGGTTCGATAACTACACTTGAGCATAATTCGTGCTAGGAGGATTCTTTGACTGGTCAAAATGGATGGATACGGAGCTATACAATCTCATAGTGACCGTATAATCACCTCATCACGTATAAGCTGCAGCCTCGGTGCTTGTTTTCTAGGGTTTGCACTCTTCACACTCTCTCCAGTATATACATACACGCTGCAGCATCAGCGCTTGTAGTTGCTCTCTTCACACTCTCTCACCCTCTCCAGATCTAAACAAGACTTCGTTGGCCTCTCTCTCCCCTCATTGCTGGTCTGCTTGTAGTTGCTCTCTTCACACACTCTCACCCTCTCCAGATCTAAACAAGACTTCGTTGGCCTCTCTCTCTCCCCTCACTGCTGGTCAAAGAGCCGACAGGATCCGTCCACTGGGAAGGGAAGGAGGCTTAACACTATCGCCGTCGGCGAGAGAGGGGATCCACTACCGGCACAGCTGTTCACTTTCACCCAGCAGCGGCGCGGGATGGCCTCCGACCCCTTCTTCTTCGCCGTCGTACATAGTGTGGGTCGAACGGCCTTCGGTCGCCCACCGAACCACACTCTAAGAACCTTAAGGTATAATTTACTTATTCCACATGCATTGCTCTAGCTGCATGTGGGCTTTTTCCGCTTCTGCACTCGAATCTAGGTGTTGGATCAAACAGGAAAGTAGTGGGGAAAGTTGTATACCATGAATCTAGGACGTGGTTCAAAGAGGAAAGGAATGTGGGAAAGTAGTGGGAAAAGTTGTATAGCATGAATCTAGGATGTGGTTCAAAAAGGAAAGGAAGGGGGAAAGTAGTGGGGAAAGTTGTATCGCATGAATCTAAGATGTGGTTCAAAGAGGACAGGAATGGGGGAAAGTAGTGGGGAGAGTTGTATAGCATAAATCTAGAACGTGGTTCACAGAGGAAAGGAAGTGGGGAAAGTACTAGTACAGACTGGCTATCCAGCACCTACGTTGGTCGAAAAGGGAAAACAATGACAAACACAGTACACACATCTGTAACGAACTGATCTTTTGTTTTGGGGGACAAGGCTGTAGAGTTTGAGCATGACTAGATTTGCTGCGCTCACATAGGGAAAGGTGTCTAAAGATAACAAAATTGGGACCAACACAAATATGCTCCATGGTTGTTTGTTCTTTGTTGCAACAGACTATGCATCACCCCAGTACATCGGTAGATGCACATGGTGCTGGTGCGTCCACTGTCCCGTGCAACTCTTTAGCTGTTGTTAATCTAAGGCCCTGTTTGGTTAAAAACTCCCTAGTCCCTACCTGCTTGGTTCCAGGGACTAAACATGGACTAGAGGTTATTAAATGACATGCTAAAATACCATGTTACCCCTAGTAATGAACTAATAGAGACAAGGTGCGATGCGTGGCAGGGGCAACTGTTGGAAAAAGTCCCAAAAAGACTCTCCCTCGGGGTCTTCTTTCTTTAGTCCCAAATGCCCACTTTTAGTCCCTAAAAGTCCCTCCTGTTTGGTTTAGATGGGATTGACACAGAGTTATTTTAGTCCCTCCACAAAAATGTCCCTGTAAACAAGCACCCTCTAATAATGTCGCTGGAAAATTGATGCAATGCCACAGTTAATAGCAAGTTACATGTTTAACGGATTTTATTGTTAATATAATCTCTCTGTTAATATTAATCAATGCCACCGTTTGAGAAATGCTACTGTCTTGCTTTCGTTCCCATTTAGATAAGGTAGATGCTTCTTTTTGTTGGCTTCTGTGCCATCCACCGTTATTGGCCACTAGTTGTTTCCTTTGCACCTCTATGTAAACATGGTTATCTACTTCACCTCATTGCCATTGTGACCTTTTGTTGCACTGCACAAAACAGTTTTGTTTTAAGAGTGTTTTGTGCAGTTCAACCAAAATGTCACACCGACAACATTGCTTGATTGCTTGATCTTAGTGGAACTGCACAAGAGGAGATCTTACTTTCTATCCGTGTTGGCAAATTTGGTTCAAATCTTCTTCTTGTGAGTTGTTTGAATTCCGCATCATGAGAGGTCAGTACTAGCCTTCTTTCACATGATTCTGCAGTGTGCTTTCATATGTTATTCTACTTGTACGGTAATGTTGCTTGATTTTAGTGAACAACACAAATGGAGACAAGACTTCCAATCTGTATGTGCACCGCAATATCCCATTGAGGTAAGATAAGGATATTTCACAACTGTTGGCCTGTATTTTTCCACTTTCATCATAAAATTAATGTCATTGTTTAGTGCTATACTTGTGCAACCTAATTGACATGCCAAATCTTACATTGAAGGCGAAGCTTGTCTGTTATTGAACCAAGTGATGAAGGGGAAGAACAAGCGGAAGAAAAACAAATCAACTCCTGGCGCTGTAAAGAAGCACTAGAACTGTGATGGCACAAGTAATGATATAGTTTTGCATCTTAATTTATTGCTATGGCTGGAACGAGCATTGTTTTGCCACTGTTTTGATGCCACTCTTAATGTAATACGTAATTATCTCTACTTGTGCAAACAGGGATCTTCTTTGAAGATACCATATATTTTAGTGGAACTGCACAAGAAGATGTTGGAAACATTAATCTAATCGAGGGGTATATAGTAAGAATGGCCACCACAGTAGATAGCAACAGATGGTTCCGGAGAAGTGCTTCATCTGTATGCTCTACACAATAAGCCTCCTGACAAAGGTTGATACTCGCCCACTGATTTCATCCATATGATTGAGCTTTGTCATCTCTATTGGTGTTGTGCTACTGTTTAGATACTGTCATAAAAAAGTGGTATTATCCTTCAAAAGTGCTTCATCTGTGCTGTTTTAAATATTTCCTTTCCTTTTTTTCGAGCAAACAGGGATGCTAGCATTTAATTATCCTCTTGTCTTTGCACAACAGGATCATCCTCTGAAGAAGAAGAATATGGAGTACGTGAAGTGACTAGTTTTGATTATGCGAGGATGAAGAAGCCATGTCTATCTTCTCATCAGAAGGAGCAGTTGAAGGATGGTTACATTACCCCCCACAAGACCAAACTAACTTCAGCTCAGAAGGACTGACAAATCTCCATTTTCTTGTTGTGATGCACGAGTACAATGTTGTTCTAGGATTCTTTCCGGTGAGTTCCATTTTTCTAAAAGTGTGCTCTACATGGACCATGTAGGTGCCTGTATAAACTGTTAATTCATAGTACAGTTTGCTTTATACTAATCACTTTTTTGTATTTGTGCAAACATGGGTGCTCAGCTTGATTTCAATGGGAACTAGACAAAATGTTCATGAATACATCGAGTCATTCATTTCCACCACAAGAAAGGGGGTACTGATAAGTTCAAGGCGTTGCAACATATAAGGGCAAAATCATACAAGCTACGCGCGAATTTGGTTGATGGAACTGCACAAAAAGAACAGCTGGTTTATTTAGCACGAGGTGCCATGCCAATGTCCGAATTCATGGCAAACCCTGCCCATTCCACAATCGTAGCTATTTGATATTTTGGAATGGGAAAACCTTGTCAAATTTTGCTCATTGATTTTAGCAAGAAGACATGCGTTTGATATTTTCGAATGGGACGCCCTTTGCTGTCAGTAGCGTCGATCCATTTTTTGTTTATTCAATAGTTGTGAAGTAAATATTGGCTCTGGCATGTGAATCGCTGAGATGCATAATCATCGACTGTTTTGAATGTTCTCTATGAATTGCGAGGCATGTGTGTTTGATTGCAATGTACATGAACGCTAAAAAGTTGCTCAAACTCTTTGTACTCCTTCTGTTCCTTTGGTGGAGCAGGGCCTCGTCGACGCCAGCGGAGCGAGGACTCGTCGGAGCCAGCATTGTCCTCTACCTCATCCTCAGTATCGCCAAACACTGCCTCGCCCGCTTCATCGCCCTCTTTGTAGGCGGTCGTAGCCTCCACCACCCGCATGCGGTACCGCCAGCGCTCGAGGCGGCCCTCACAGGCGGAGCGATACGAGTCGAGCAGCGCCTCCTGCTCCGCCCGCTCCGCGGCGATCTGCTCCTCCGCTTGCAGGTGCTCCTAGAGGAGATGGTGGTTGTAGGCGGCGTCGGCTTGTGCCTCCCGGAACTGCTCCTCACGCGTATACCTCACCGTGTCCATATATTGGGCACGGGCCTCGCCGATGGTCATGGTGCAATGCACCAGCGAGGATGGCACGGAGGAGGGGGTTGGCGCCGGATCGCCGACAACCATGTTCTCCATTGGGACGTCGTTGTCCTCCGGCTGCCTGCCGGCTAGCCAGTCGGTAGCAATGGCTGCCATCTCCTTGTGGTCTGTCGTCCGCACATCCCGAAGAGCGCTGGAACGCGAGGAAGCCATGGTGGGCAGTAGTGGTGTGTACAAGAGAATAGGAACGGATGCGTATGACTGCGGCTATGGCCGACGCAGCAATTTATATAGCAATGGTGGGTGGCGGAGGGACGGACGTGTGGCGCCGGAGTAGCCGCCTCGCCAACCGTGTATCATTAATGTGGGCGGCAGAAGGACGGACGGACGACACTTGTGTCGTTTGAAGGCGGAGCAATCGCATGCACCGGCAAGCGGGGCGGGTGGCGCTGACCGTTTCGAGCAAAAAGCGCGTGCGAGCGAGGGAGGCGGTTTGGGTGAGCCAGGGCAGTCAGACTCGTGCTTGGCAGCGGGTCTGTCCAGCAGCCGGACATGCTGGCTCGTCAGCTACCTCGCCGAGGTGAGCGACGTCAATCAAACAATGGACGTAGCTTCCGACCAGGAGCCGGCGCCACTGTCCAAGCTGGTTCATGCCATGTTCACCATAAAGCAGGTGCGGCGGCACTTCGACGCCCTAATGGCGGAAGAGCTACCAGCGCAGGAGGACCTGTGCTGCAACCTCCGTCTCCTCAACGAGCACCGGTGAACAAGCGAATGACAATGCCGTCGCGGACATGTGGCCCTATGATCCTGGCTTCCCGAATGAGCAGCGGGAGCTGTATCAAACCATCCGCAGGGCCCGCGAGGCCCTCTCCATCGTCCTTTGAGTTGTTGCGCTCGCCGTGGCGCCGTCGTCTCGTGTTGTCAACATGGTCAACGAACATGAGGATGAGGAGATGACTTTACTTGGAGAGGATGACAGTGGGGACCCACCAGGGCCATAGCCGCACGTACGCAAGTGCCTCCTTATTAGTATATAAAACTATAATTTTTTTGCTTCCTCCTGGTTTCCTAACATCACGGTCCCACACCATTGTCAGCGAATAAACGAGAGAATTGCACAAGAAGCGGCCCACAGCTGGGACCAAGCAGCTCGAGCAGTATTTGTGTTTTTGAGGTGTGAGCACTGCAGAGTTTTTCTTGAGCGATGTTTTGCCCAGATATTAATTTTTCTCCTCTGAACAACAATGAAAACATCGCTGCAGCTATTAACTGGGCGGGCTGTGGCCCATCTAGCCCAGGCCAGATATCCAGCCCAAATATTAATTTATTTCAAGCTGAAAATGGCTAGCCTAGCTATACTTTTTTTAGGAATACCCAGACAAGGTCAAGTTGTTATTCTCCGCCCCGCTGGGCTGCAAATCTTTCCTAGGAGGGATGCATTAGGCTTAACAAGAAAATGGGCTTTAAGAAATAATAAATGGGATGTAATTAAAAAGTTGGGCAATAACTAAAAAAATGCACCAAACACGTAATTACTTTATTAAAATATTATTTTTGGATATTGAAAATTTTAATTTAATTAATTGTTGCGAACGCAATGTTTCGTTGGATTTTTTCGTAATATCAATTTATATTGAAATTGTATTTAATCTGACTAGAAATTTCGGGATAAAAATATTTCGGATCCCATCGAAATGTGGGAAATTTTATTGAATTTTCTTTTGAACGGTTCGTTGAAATGGGTTGTACTTTTAACAAACTGTAAATGGGTTGTAGTAAATTCCATTAGAATTCCAAAATTGGCTGCACATTCTTACAAATCTCAAATGGGCATTTCTCTGCCACACACTTGTGGCCTTACTAAGTTGACGCGACCCCTGAAAAAAAAGAGTTGACGCATATGCAAGGCTTTGTCAACTTATAGTCAACACACGGTTCTAGCAGCAGTGGCCGTTGGATGTCCATCTAACGGATGACGTGCTTCTTCTTCAATCTCGGATATTCTAGCTTCACCCGCCCAAAAAATGATTCCTCCCCCTGACGTCTGGGGCGCAACATTTTGGAAGCTGACATGTGGGCCTACTAAGTTGACGCGTACCAAGGGCTTTGTCAACTTAGTCAATATAAATGACTCTAGCTGCAGTGACCGCACGATGTCCATCTAACGGCCGTCGTGTATCTTCAACCTCTGGTCTTCTTGCTCCAGCCGCCCAAAGCAGCGCTGGTCGTGCCGCCTGCTCCTGCCTCCCGTGGCCGGCTGTGCTGCCGCACAGGCCTCACCGCCTCCTACTACTCCCACCGCTGGCCAGGCCATCCCTCTACTCACCCACACCCCCTGTTATTCTGCGGCAACGACAGCCGCACACCCCAGCCAAACCAGTGAACCCTTGTACTCCTCTCCGAGCGGGCTTCCACTATCGCGTCTTCCCCGGCTCCGCGTCTTCCCCTTCCTAGGCCTTGCCGTTGTCCACCGCCCTGGTGCTCTCGGCGCGGTGTGGTTAACGTGGTCAAGGAACGGCTTCAATCGGAC
>LR738713.1:147647767-147681834 GCA_902687465.1 Secale cereale | reverse complement strand
GGTCCTGTTCATGCAGCCCCAACCGGCTCGATCGATCGGGGTCCTGTTCATCCAGAGGCAACACCACGGGGTCCTGTTCATCCACCCCCACCGGGAACTGTTCATCCAAACCCCCCCAACAAAGCTCACTGTTCATGCAGAGGAAGCATCGATCGGCTTCAGTTAGTAGCAGTAGCGAAGGAACCGCTCGATCGGGTTCAGTTAACAGCCATCAATCAATCACTCGGGTTCAGTAACGCGTAGCCTGCAGTGCAATCGCTCGGGTTCAATTAGAGCCCAACGCCTCGCTCGGGTTCAGTTAGAGCCCAACGCCTCGCACTCACCCGCGTGCGTGTACGAGAGAAACGTGCATCGCTCGGCCCCGACCACCCACCGTAACCGGGAACACCCCAATATTTTCCTAGCCCTCGCTTCTACCACAGTTTTTTCCGTCATGGACGGCCCAAAGAATGTCATGCAGCTGCGTCTCCGGCCCGCCCAGGATGAAAAGCCCATTTTCTGTCATGATTTTTTGTCATAAAAGTAGGACCCCACCACATCTATGATGATACCGGGTTTTGTCACAATTATCGCCATAGAAGTGTCATAAGTATGACATAATTTTTTTTCGTTTGGCCCAAAATGTCACGGATGTGTCTTTTTTTGTAGTGCACCAAGATTGGTTGCCAACTTTATGTTGCCTTATTGCTTCACTTTGGTAGTACAGAGATGATGCAATCGGTGCCGACGAAACGAGGTTTTGCCCTATCATTGCACATCAGTTGCTCTGAGATGTTTCCATTCGGTCCCACCGAGACCTCCAACATTCATAATTTTTACACAGGTCGGTGCCACCAAGAATTCTAATAGGTGCCACCGAGTTGGTTCAAATGTGTGCAACGGTTGGATTTAGTGTGGAGGCTATATATACCCCTCCACCCCCTCTTACTTAGTAAGAGAGCCATCAGTATGTGACTACACTTCCACCATTCATTTTCTTAGAGAGAACCACCTACTCATGTGTTGAGATCAAGAGATTCTAAGACGATCATTTGAACCTTGATTTCTATCCTTTCCCAAGTTGCTTTCCACCCAAATCCTTCTTCCACCATAGCCAAATCTTTGAGAGAGAGAGAGCTGAGTGTTGGCGATACTATCATTTGAAGCACAAGAGCAAGGAGTTCATCATCTACACACCATCTATTGCCTTTTGGAGAGTGGTGTCTCCTAGATTGGTTAGGTGTCACTTGGGAGCCTCCGACATGATGTGGAGTTGAACCAAGAAGTTTCTAAGGGTAAGGAGATCGCCTACTTTGTGAAGATCTACTCGAGTGAGGCTAGTCCTTCGTGAATGGAAGCCATGGTGAAATAGACAAGGTTGCTTCATCGTGGGTGAAGCCCTTCGTGGACTCGCACATTCATTACCATCCATGGGTTAAAGTCTCCATTAACATGGACGTACGATAGCACCACCTATCGGAACCACGCCAAAAAACAATGTGTCTCCATTGTGTTTGCTTTCTCCTAACCCCTCCTTGACTTACATGTGCAATGTTTTACTTTCCGCTACTACACTCTTAGAATTGCATATGTAGGGTGATATTATACTTGGTAGAATTGCTAAAATCTGGCCACAACTAAAATTGGGAAAATGATAGATTTTTATTTCGTCAAGTAGTCTAATCACCCCCTCCTCTAGACATACTTTTGATCCTATAAGTGGTATCAGAGCTTTGGTCTCCATTGCCCTTGTTCCCATTGCTTTGGTTTACATAACATTGGTTTTCACAACCTAGGAGAGTATGGCCTCTAGTGAGGGTAATTATCACCGTAGAGATCCGCATTTTGATGGTACAAACATTGCTAGTTGGAAGCATAAGATGAAAATGCATATTCTTGGTCATAACCCCGCCGTTTGGGCTATTGTTCGTGTTGTTTTGCAAGGTGAATCCTTTGAGGAGGGCAAATAACCGGATCGTGAAGCTACCGCGGATGAGTTGAGTATGTTGCAACACAATGCTCAAGCTTGTGACATTCTCCTCAATGGTTGTGCCCCGGAGAGTTCAACAAAATCAGCCGCCTTGGGAATGCTAAAGAGATTTGGGATACTTTGGTTGATATGCATGAAGGTACCGAGTCCGTCAAGGAATCCAAGTTAGATGTGCCTCCAAGTCAACTTGACAAGTACAATATGAAGGATGTTGAAGGAGTCACTGAAATGTACTCTAGGCTTGCTCTCATCACAAATGACATTGACGTCTTAGGAAGTGAAGAGATGACCGACAATTTCATCATGAAGAAGACTCTTAGAGCCTTGGATGGAAATTAAGATACGTGTGCACATTGATCCAAATGATGCCAAACTATAAAGATCTCAAGCCGACGTAAGTCATTGGAAGAATTGTTGCTCATGAAATGTCACTCAAGGATAAGGAGGAGCTCCACAACAAGTCAAGTTGTGATTGCTACTTGTGAGTTGCGTTGGGATTTCCTCAAAGAGGAGAGGATGATGCAGTAAATTAGAGATAAGTATTTTTGTTAGGTAAGAACCAAGGTTATCAATCCGGTAGGAGAACCAAGCAACACCTCATTACCAACACCTACACCCAAAATAACAAATACTTTCACCCAACGCAAACAAGGAGTTGTCAATCCCTCGGCGGTTAATTGCATGTATCAAATCTCGTAGTGATAGATAGATAGAAGAAAAACACAAAATAAAGTAAAGTAAATAAAATTGCAGCAAGGTAGTTTTGTATTTTTATATATGATAAAAGTAGACCTGGGGGCCACAATTTTCACTAGAGGCTTCTCTGTTGAAAATGGCATACAATGGGTAAAAAATTACTCTTGGGCAATTGATAGAAACACGAATAATCATGATGATATCCAAGGCAGTGATCGCATATATAGGCATCACGTTCGAGACAAGTAGACCGAAAAGATTCTGCATCTACTACTATTACTCCACACATCGACCACTATCCAGCATGTATCTAGAGTATTAAGTTCATAAAGAATGGAGTAACACCTTAAGAAAGATGACATGTGATAACCCACAAGTGTAGGGGGTTGTTTGTAGCCTTTTTCGATCAGTAAGACTGTCGAACCCAACGAGGAGCCAAAGGTAGCTAGAACAAATATTCCCTCAAGTTCTATCGACCCCCGATACAACTCTACCCACACTTAAAGCTTGCTTCACCTAGAACAACAATAAAACTAGAAGTACTTTGCGAGAATAAAACTAAGAATAAATTACAAGATAATAAACTTAGTAGTGCAGTAGAAAGCTTTTTGTAACACAAGAGAAAGATTTGTCCCTAGGCAATCGATAACTAGGCCGGTAATCATTATTGCTATTTTATATGAGGGAGAGTCATGAGCTAACAAACTTTCCGTACTTGGATCATATGCACTTATGATTGGAACTCTAGCAAGCATCTGCAACTACTAAAGATCATTAAGGTTAAACCCAACCACAACCTTAAGTATCAAGTCCTCTTTACTCCCATACGCAACAACCCCCTTACTCGGGCGTAAGTTTCTGTCACTCTTGCCACCCACTATAATAGAATCATGAACATATTGCAACACCCTACAGCGGGGATCCCTCATGTTTTACGTGGAGGGAACCGTAGGATAGCACAATAATAAAATATACAACTCCTACCAACCACAAATAGTTGATTAACCAATAGGACAAAACATATCTACTCAAACATCATAGGATAGCCACAGATCATTGGATAATAATATATAGGGACATTTACATTTGTGCCCCTAACTTGAACCCACACTCAAATTTGGCCTGTAATGCCCAGTATGCGGCTATGTCCCCCATGTGTCGAGGCACGACTTATGGACATAAACGCATACTAGAATGATCTCAAGTATGGTATCTTTGCACATCTCATGTAAAATTTAGGGATGAAATTGTAAAATGATAGTTGGCTTACACTCGCCACGTCACACAATGAATACAATAGCATACATAATCCAAAGAACATCAGGGTCCGACTACGGACGAAAATCCAAATGTGAAAGATACAAAAACACAAGACTGGATCCTCCTAGTAAGAACCATTACTGATCGTCGGGATAAGAAACATAGTAACGTCCACGCTCTTCATCGAACTCCCAGTGAAGTTCTGAACCATCTCCTGCATAGTTCTCAACGGTACCTGCATTTGGTGTGTAGAATCTGTGAGCCACAGAGGACTCAGCAATCCCGTTCCCGGGTATCAAAACTACCAAAGCCTTAGGTGTGGAAAGGCTATAAACAAGGGTTGGAGTAAGCACTAAGCACTAGCTTACGAGTTCAGAGCGAGAAGAGAACAAGTGCCAACGATCTCCAAGTTGATCAAGAAGTGATCCTAACTACTCACGATCAAACATAACCCCATCGTGTTCACTTCCCGAAGCCCTTCGGAAAGAGACCGTCACGGTTACTCACGCAGGTAGTGTATTCATGAATAAGGTGTCAAGTTATCTACAACCAGATATCAACAAATTCCCATCTGCCACATAACTGCAGGCATGGCTTTCGAAAGATCAAACCCTGCAGGGGTGTCCCAACTTAGCCCATCACAAGCTCACGATCCGCGGAGTCGCAACTCCAAAGTGGGAAGACCCGAGTATTCTCGGAATCCCGTGCTCAAGATATTTTGACAAAGGTAAAACTAATCCAGCCAGACCACCCAGCGTGCCGACACCTTGATAGTAACCGCACGTATCTCGTCACAGGCTACGACCGGATGGGACGTCCTACAGGTGTATACCAGACCTCGGGTTTCCCCGTGGTGGCCCCGCAGTCTGCCTAGTTTGGACCAACACTCATGAGGAGCACTGGCCCGGGTTGTTAATTAAGAACTCGGGTTTGCAATGCCCTATGCAAGTTTTAGTTATTAGGCAAATGTAAAACCAATGTTGGGCCTTGCTAGAAAAGCTTTAAACAGAGCGAATTATCAAGGGGGGGCCCATAAACCCCAACCGTTTTAGGAACGCAAAATCAAGGAACATATCACCGGTTTATCGGTTCCTAAGGTGGCATGAGTGGAACAAAACAACAAGAAGAAAGTCTTGGCCTTCCACTCATTACCAATATATAGGTGAATTAGTTTAACAGGTATTATATATTGTGTTATCCCAACAACAACTTCATCACGGGGAATATCTTCAAAACTTCACCTGCAACTAACAACGCTATAAGAGGGGCTGAGCGAAACGTATTTAGCCAAACAACGGTTTGCTAGGAAGGCGGTTAGAGTGTTTCATGGCAACAATAGGAGGGCTGACAAATAGGAATAGGCATCGAGGCATATCTAAAAGAATGAGACATCTAGCATAGGCAAGGATAGAAGTCATATCTGGGAATGGTCATCTTGCCTGTTGAGTCCACGGAGGGATCATAACCTTGCTCCTCAAACTCAGCCTCAAAAGGAACCTCGAACTCCGAACCGTCACCGGGCTCTAACCAACACAACAATGCAACAACGGAACAACAAGCAATCATCATGCAATGCTCAAACACATGATGCATGAATATGATGCATATGGACATGGATAAGATATGATGCAACTCCTAGGGACAAGAAGAGTGCACAAGCATCATGGCAATAACAACATCACGCACATGTGGACACAAGCAAAAAGGAAACAAAACTAACATGGCCACAAGTGGTTATGTAGATTATTTAAACAAGCACCCAACAAGTTTTAAGAGTTGTTTAACATGGCAAGGGGTGCATATACGACTAACAACATCATGCTAGCAATTTAAATGGGCCGGAAAGAACAAACAACAATTTCTGGAAACTCCCATAAACACATAAATACATTTTGGACAGAACTGAGATAGACATATTTTAGAGTTGTTAAACATGCAAAGTAACAACACCACATTAAACTACACATTTTTCCACCCTAAATGCATATAAAGTTTGTTAAATTTGGAGTTGTAGGTATTTAGTTCTGATTTTTACAAGTTTGAGCATATTTTAAACACAAATTAATTCAAACAGCATTTTAAATGTTTTAAACATGGCAACAAACTGCATATTAATATTCTACATGAAAAACTAGGCAGTTTTCATATGTGAAACGTTTCCACCAGATGCATATTTTAAAATATATTAAATATGCAGAAAAAGAAAAAGAAAAACAAAACAGAAAACAAAACAAAAGAAAAGGTCAAAATGACCCAGACTGGATCTAGCCGCAGCCACTGAACCGTGGGTCCAGAGGCGCTGAGGTGGCACCAGCGGGTAGGAGTGGAGCTGGGTGGATGACAGGTGGGGTTGGCCTGTCAGTGGCACATATGATGCAAAAAGGGATGAATTAACCACTGCCCTCGGCGTGATTCGAACCCGCGATCTCCTGGTAGCGAGGGGAGGCTCAGGCCACTGGGCTGAACGCGTGTGTCTGACAGAGAGGGAGCCTGGCTCCTCTTGAGGTGGTCTGCAACTAGTGCACGTCCTCAGCCTGCCTGCAACAGAGAAGACCCATCGGCGGCGAGCGTCAACGGCGACCACTGGAGCAGAGGGGCACCGGCGAGGTTGCAGAACTTAGGCGAGGGTGTGGGAGTGCGTGCAGATCTCGGCTTCGAGGCGAGGGAGCGCGGGACGTAGCAGATGCAGAGGCCGGGCTCGTGCGCGAGCACGGCTCGATGTGGGCGCCCAGCATGCGGTGGCAGGGCGAAGCAGGGTCACAGATCTGCTGTCAAGTGTGTCCAGGTGCGCGCGACGCAAACGCGGAGCTGCTGGGGACGCGGGCGCGCGAACTGCGAGCGTTCTTGAAAAGTTCAGAGAACCACCAGAGCACTGGGAGCGCGGGGATGACATGGTTCTGGCGAGGCGCTGGTGCACTAGATTCGATGGGAAGGAGCAGGGAAGGGGCCGGATATACCTAGTCTACCAAGGACGCGAAGACGGGGCTTGGCTCGCAGCAGAATGACGGCGACGACGGCGAGGAAGCCCGGCGAGCTTCTGACCGAGAAGAAGACGACGACAAGGACGTCGTGGAAGGAGATCTTGGGCTCGGCCTTGCGCTCGTACAGATCCGCGGCAGAGCTGCGGGTCTAGAGGACGTTGTGGAGGAAGACAAGGCAAGCTATGCCGGCGGCGAGCTGCGGCTCGGGTCGGCCATGGCGTCGGCGACAGCGTGCGAGGAGGATGCGTGGAGATGCGCGGCATGGAGGGAGGAAGGGAGAGAGGGGGAAACCCTAGGAGGCGTTGCTCGGGTTTAAAAGGGGCGGTCAACGCGCTGGCCTCGACGTCCGTGAGATCACGGCACGATGGCGCGGGTGTGCTCTGTCTCTAGACGCGAGCGACGGAGGAAGACGGAGCAGGGAAGGGAGAGACGCTGGCAGGCGGGCCCGGGCGAGAGGGAGGTCACGGCACGACTGCGCGCGTGGAGGAGTTGGCTGGGCCGCGGCAGGCGCTGGTAGCGGGGCCTAGGGGGGAGGCTGGGCCCAAGCGGCTCCTGCTGTTGCCTTTTATTCTTTTTCTTTTACATTTCTGTTTAAATAATAAACAGTTGCATAAAAGAAAAAGTACACGGGTCTAGGAGAGGATTTTGATAGATATAAAAATATCCTCAAGCTCCTGGAATTACACACTAATTTATAAAATTGTCCTGGGCATTTTTAGAGGAAGTAAAATAATTCAAGTTTGAAAATAATTCAAACTTGAGCCATTTTAATACCTAACCAAAACAATTCCAAAAGAGGTGTAGCTTTGCAAGGTGACTTAGGACAAGGTAACAAGGGTGTGGAGAGGAGATGAACATTAAAGGAGAAGGGGTTTAGCCACTTACAAAATGATTAAAGAATGGAAAAGAAAGAAAAAGGAGGAAGAAGAAGTGGTGTAAAAGAAGGATGAGGTTAGGGTTTATCATGGGCATGGCTTGCCACCACCATCACACAACAAACTCAAGGTGACCTCACATAACAAGTAAAAGAAAGCTATGATGGTCACGATGCAATGATGATGATGAGCAATGCATGGATGCATAAGGAAAAGTAAAATGACAATGCAATAACAATGGAAATGAAAAATTGCAAAAGAACCCTGAAGGAAAGGACAAGGATCAAATTGATAAATGCCTTATTGCCATATATGGAAGGTATCACATATGGGGTATTACAAACTCTCCTCCACTACAAAAAGATCTCGTCCCAAGATCTAGGACTGAAAGAAGGAGGGATACTCGTAACGGAGATGATCTTCTCGTTCCCATGTAGCTTCTCGGTCGGTATGGTGTGACCACTTCACTTCCAAGAATTTGATGGACTTGTTGCGGGTCTTGCGCTCAGTTTCTTCAAGGATAGCAATGGGGTGCTCACGATAAGACAAGTGTTGAAGATCAATCTCTTCGAACGGAATGGTGCGTTCAGGCGTCCTGAAGCACTTGCGGAGTTGAGACACGTGAAACACATCATGCACATTCGCAAAGTTGGAGGGAAGCTCGAGTTGGTGGGCTAGATCGCCTCTCTTGCCAAGAATCTTGAAAGGGCCCATGTATCTTGGAGCAAGCTTGCCCTTGATACCGAACCTCTGAGTGCCCTTCATGGGAGAAACACGGAGATAGACATGATCACCAATGTCGAAAGCCAAGTCACAATGCTTGTCGTCATAGTAGCTCTTTTGACGCGATTGCGTGGCTTTGAGATTCTCACGTATGACTTTGCACATTTCTTTGACTTCTGAGGTCAAATCATTTCCAAGGAGTTGTGAAAGTGCAACTAATCCCCGGGTGGTTTTGGCAATTAATAACAACATATATATCATTGAACTAATAGTTACTTGAGAATCATTTCAGAGAAGTTCAGTGATATGGGTATGGCAATGACTGAAGAAGTGGACCCCTCAAAATGCTAAGGCAAGCATTGGCAAAAGCTCAAGACTCCATTTTTGGTTTAGTGATCCAAGATCACATTGAGTCCATAGGAAAAGCCAATACTATTAAAAGGGGATGAGGTTGTGTTGATGATCTGATTGCTCAAGTGCTTAGTGATATATCTCCTTAAACTATCAGCAACCTTCACTACAAAATACACTCATAAGTAATCTCGGTCCCACCGATTATCCAAACTCAGTCACACCGAGATGAACCACCTCAGCCATAAGCCAAACCCTAGAAAAATCGGATATTCCGAGTTTGAAATCAGTTTCACCGAAACATGGGCTGCCAAGCTTCTGTAACCTTCTGTCATCAAATCGGTGTCACCGAGATGATAAAGTCGGTCTTACCGAAACTGGCATGCTCCTGTCTTGGCTCAAATCGGAATAACCGAGATGGTATTTTCGGTCCCACCGAAAACCCCAACGTTCACATTATTTGAACTTTCGGTCTGACCGAGTTGCCCACTTCGGTCTCACCGAGATTGCTCAATTATGTGTGTAACGGTTGGATTTTGTGTGGAGGCTATATATACCCCTCCACCCCCTCTTCATTCGTAGAGAGAGCCATCAAAAAGAACTACCACTCCTACCTTACACTTTCTGAGAAGAGAACTACCTACCCTTGTGTTGAGATCAAGTTGCTCCACTCCCACCATATGAAACTTGATCTCTAACCTTCCCAAGTTACTTTCCACTCAATCCTTTCTTCCACCACAGCCAAATCAGTGAGGAGAGTTGAGTGTTGGGGAGATTATCATTTGAAGCACAAGAGCAAGGAGTTCATCATCATCTACAACATCTATTACCTTTTGGAGGGTGGTGCCTCCTAGATTGGTTAGGTGTCGCTTGGGAGCCTCCGTCATCGAGATGTGGAGTTGAACCAAGAAGTTTGTAAGGGCAAGGAGATCGCCTACTTCGTGAAGATCTACCCCGAGTAAGGCTAGCCCTTCGTGGGCGTAGGCCATGATGGAATAGACAAGGTTGCTTCTTCGTGGACCCTTCGTGGGTGGAGCCCTCCGTGGACTCGCGCAGCCGTTACCCTCCGTGGGTTGAAGTCTCCATCAACGTGGATGTACGATAGCACCACCTATCGGAACCACGGGAAAAATCACCGCGTCTCCAAAATTGCGTTTGCTCTTCTCCACCTCTCTTTACTACATGTGCAATTTACTTTCCGCTGCCTATACTCTAGAATTGCATGTGTAGGGTGATGCTTGACTTGATCATAATTGTGAAACTACCAAAAACTGTTCTTTGTCAAAAGGCAGAATTTTTATATTTACAAGTAGTCTAATCACCCCCCCCTCTAGACATACTTTCGATCCTACAAGTTGACGTTCACCAGTCTCGGACCAATTGAGAGGGGTACGACACTTTCTTCCATAGAGGATTTCAAAAGGAGCTTTGCCGGCACTTGCTTGAAAGCTATTGTTGTAGGAGAATTCGGCAAATGGAAGGCAATCTTACCATTTCATACCGAAGGAGATGACACAAGCTCTGAGCATATCTTCAAGGATCTGGTTCACTCTTTCGACTTGACCACTAGTCTGAGGGTGAAACGTAGTGCTGAAGCGAATCTTTGTGCCCATGGCTGACTGAAAAGAATCCCAGAACTTGGAAGTGAACAAGCTTCCGCGGTCTAAGGAGATCACTTGAGGTATGCCATGCAAAGAAACAATTCTGGAGGTGTACAACTCTGCCAGCTAAGCTGCGTTGATGGATTCTTTGATGGGAAGAAAATGAGCTACTTTAGTTAGCTTGTCAATCACCACAAAGATAGCATCATTTCCTTTCTTGTACTTGGGAAACCCAGTGACAAAATCCATCTCAATGTGATCGAATTTCCACTCGGGAATAGGTAGAGGTTGAAGGAGACCGGCTGGACGTTGATGCTCTGCCTTCACTCTTCTGCAGACACCACATTCATTCACGAATTGGGCAATCTCCCTTTTCATGCGAGTCCACCAATATGATTACTTGAGGTCATGGTACATCTTGGAGCTTCCTAGATGTATCGAGAGAAGTGAGTCATGTGCTTCGTTAATTATGAGCTTCTTGAGATCACCTTTGGGAACCACGATTCTGTCCTCAAAGAACAATGTGTCTTTCTCATCAATGCGATAGCACTTGTACTTGGGAGTACCCTTAGCAATACCATGTTTCACTTTCTGCACCATAGCATCACTGAGTTGGGCCTCACGGATTTGATCTTCCAAGGTAGGAGCAACTTGAAGGTTTGCAAGAAAGCCTTGCGGACCAACTTGGAGGTTGAGCTTCCTGAATGATTCACAAAGTTCAGGCTGGAACGGTTTGAGAAGGAGACTGTTGCAATACGCCTTTCTGCTCAAGGCATCTGCAATGTCATTGGCGTTGCCAGGAGTATACTCAATGCTTGGATCGTACTCTTGAATCATCTCAACCCAACGAGTATGGCGAAGGTTAAGGTTTGGTTGAGTGAAGACGTACTTCAAGCTCTTGTGATCGGTGAAGATGCCCACTTTTCTGCCCAACAGAAGGTGTCTCCATGTGATCAAGGCATGAACAACCGCTGCTAGCTCAAGATCATGTGTGGGGTAATTCTTCTCATTTGGTTTCAGTTGACGAGAAGTGTATGCCACAATCTTCTTGTCTTGCATGAGAACACCACCAAGACCTTGCAATGAAGCATCACAAAAGACTTCATAAGGCTTGGACTCATCCGGAGGAGTAAGAATCGGAGCAGAAATGAGCTTCTCTTTGAGTGTATTGAATGCCACATCATAATCAGGAGTCCATGAGTATTTGACATTCTTCTGCAACAGGTTGGAACGAGGCTTGGCAATCTTGGAGAAGTTCTCAATGAACCTTCTGCAATAGCTAGCGAGACCAAACAAGCTTCGGAGTTGCTTGACATTCTGAGGAGGTTCCCAGTTGACAATAGCTTCAACCTTCTCGGGGTTAACAGAAATGCCCTCGGCAGAGATAATATGGCCATGATAGAGGACTTTATCCAGCCAGAATTCACATTTGGAGAACTTCGCATAGAACCGGTGCTCACGGAGCCTGTCAAGGACCAAAAAGAGGTGCTTGGCATGGTCTTCTTCATTCTTGGAGAATACCAAGATATCATCCAGATAGACGAGAACAAATTCATTGGTGTAGGGGTTGAATATGAAGTGCATCATCCGAGAGAAAGTGGGTGGAGCATTTGCAAGGCTGAAAGACATGACCGTGTATTCATAGGAGCCAAAACTCGTTCTGAATGCGGTCTTAGGAATATCCTTTTCACGGATACGAATCTGATGGTAACCCATCCAGAGACTGAGCTTCGAGAACACCTTTGCTCCTTTGAGCTGCTCGAACAATTCATTGCTATTGGGGAGTGTGTACTTATTCTTTATTGTCTTCTTGTTCAATGGCCGGTAATCAACGCAAAGGCGTTCCGTGCCATCCTTCTTCTTGAAAAATAGAACACCACAGCCCCAAAGAATAGTACTTGGTCTGATTAGACCCATACGTTCTTGCTCATCGAGTTGTTTCTTCAGCTCCTTCAACTCATCAGGAGAAAGCTTGTACGGACGCTGACATGCTGGCTCGGTACCGGGTTCAAGTTCAATGACGAATTCAACTTGACGGTGGGGAGGCATGCCTAGACTCTCTTCAGGGAATACATCCTCATATTCACGAACCATCGGAATCTGAGAAATGGCATTAATCTCGCCCTTGTCATTGAGAGAGAATAGCCTGATTTTGTTATCTCAAGCTCCGAAGATAATCACGTCTTCGTCAGGATGAGTTAGCTTGACCTCCTTGTTTGCACAATCAATGTTTAGATCATGCTTGGAGAGCCAATCCATCCCAAGAATAAGATCACTGTCGGAGTTGCCGAGAATAACCGGGGAAACCAGAAAACTGTAATCACCCATATGAATAGATATATCTAGAGCCACCATACTAGAAGTCATGTGTTTACCCGGAGAAATAACTTGCAACTTTTCAGGTAAGGCCACTGTGTCCACATTGTGCTTAGATGCAAATGGACATGGCATGAAGGAATGTGATGCACCAGAATCAAACAAAACTTTAGCAGGTTTAAGGTTAACTGGAAGATTACCAATTATCACATTGGAAGAATTCTCTGCTTGAGCTGCATTCATCAGATTCACTCTTACTGCCTTGGGGTTGTGCTTGACAATAGCAGTGCTGGCAGGTGGAGGAGGCGGAAGGTGCCTTGGGTTGGGACACTTGTTGGCATAGTGACCCCTCTGAGAACACTTGTTGCAAGTAACTTCTGAAAGAGGCCGATGATAAGGACCACTTGATCTTGAAGCTTGGAACTGAGGCTTGGATTGATTGCTTGGGTTGGGTGGGTGGGAAAATCCACGACCACCTGAGTGCTTGTTGTTGCTTGGAGGACGGATCACTGGAAGAGGCGGTAGCCAGAACTTCTGCTGCTTGGCAACCACTTGAGAGGAAGAGGAGGAGTGAACAGCATCTCTTATCCTCTTTTTGGAAGCTTCACACTTGAGCTAAGCTGCCTCTTGCTTGAGAGCCATATTGTAGAATTGGTCAAATTCATCCGGCTCAAACAAGGTGAGAGCAAGTTGGAGTTAATCTTTCAGACCACCTCGGAACTGATATATCTTGCTCTTGGCATCGGGGATGTCTTACTTCGCATAACGGGCAAGATTTTGGAACTTGACATTGTATTGATGGACGGACATGGTGCCTTGCTTCAGGTTGTGGAATTGCTCACGCATGCCTTCAGTGACACTGGTTGGAATGTGATGAGAACGGAAATCTCTGCAGAAGTCAATCACGAGATCTCACGACCACCTCTGGAATCTTTGTACTGTTGCGACCAATCAGCAGCTTGATCTTTGAGTTGGAAAGTGGCAAACTTGACATAATCCTCAGGCCTCACGTTACTGCATTCAAAGTGCTTTTTGATGTCTGTGATCCAATCTTCAGCATCTAGCGGGTCCACACAGTAACTGAACGACTTCGGTTGGTTTGCCAGGAATTGGTTCAGTGTCGTAAAGTGAGGTTGATTGAACAGATTGCCTTGGCCTTGGTTCCCATGATTGCCTTGATTTGCTTGATTGGCTTGAAAAATCTGCATCATCTGCATGAGCATCTGAGTGTTCTGGTTGGTTGCTTGAATAATTGCTCTCCATGCCTCAGACGGAGGAGGAGGGCAAGGAGGACGTTCAGGAGGACGCTCTTCTTCACCCTCTTGGTTTGGGTTCGGAAGCTTCTTAGGAGCCATCCTGAATATGATGACAACCGTTAGCCATTGATGCAAAACAGGTAAGCTGAATCAACGGCTAGATATTTTGCAACATAAAGTCTTCACAATGAACATTCAAACAAAATGAACGAATGAATTCCACAGTTTAATGGTACAACAATCTTGTTGAGAAGCCACTTGGGAGAACAAAAGATAAAATAAAACAACAAGGTACAGATGGAACAAATACATGATAGAGAGTTTCGTCCCACATGTTCGTGCTGAAGGCCCCATGGTGCATGTTACAAAGGGTCTTGCAATCCCCGGATCGGCATAGCCAAGGACCCTTTAAGATGCAACTCCCAATTGGAACAGCGCCCATGAAACCTCTTCACTAAATGTTGAACCCCAAACCTCATACCATGCACTCGTTGGAAGATTACTTACGAGCTACTTGAAAACCCACCTATTAATTCCCGAAGCTTTCTGGTTATGCAATCTGGTGTTGGGGATACAGGGGAAGCACCACGCACTCAACTCTAAACCTACATCCAGTTGTATCCATCCGTCAACACATAACCAGTCATCCTCGAAAACTGTTTACCTCGGACCTTCGAAACGCATCTGCTATACTAGCTCTGACAATACTCCGAACTATCCCACCAGTACTGGGTGATGTCGGGGTTATCTCGCCACTAACCGCATAGAAGAGTTTTCGATATCGGCCGACTATGGTATTCTAGAAACGCTACGATACATTTGTGACGACAACACCTCGGAGCTCAACTTCCTGGGACACTGCCACAACACCTAAATGACAGGAGGCATCGAGAACAATGTTCTCGTCACAAAGATATCGGAACAATCCAAACAATACTCGCGTGATCATAAAAAAATTAGTGAATTTTGAGAGTAGAGGAGATAGAACAACGTCAAGAGTGAAGGGATGAGGAGTAAAAATAAATCCTACTCTTCGATATATATATATAGGACTCAAAACATATTGTGTGTGTGCCTAGACTCAACCGTCTGCGATTCGATCAATCAGGGGGCTCCTAGGTTGGAGAAGGCTCTGAATACCAACTTGTAATGCCCAGTATGCGGCTATGTCCCCCATGTATCGAGGCACGACTTAAGGACATAAACGCATACTAGAATGATCTCAAGTATGGTATCTTTGCACATCTCATGTAAAATTCATTGATGAAATTGTAAAATGATAGTTGGCTTACACTCGCCACGTCACACAATGAATACAATAGCATACATCATCCAAAGAACATCAGGGTCCGACTACGGATGAAAATCCAAATGAGAACGATACCAAAACACAAGCCCGGATCCTCCTAGTAAGAACCACCACTGATCGTCGGGATAAGAAACATAGTAATGTCCACACTCTTCATCGAACTCCCAGTGAAGTTCTGAACCATCTCCTGCATAGTTCTCAACGGTACCTGCATCTGGTGTGTGTATAATCTGTGAGCCACAGAGGACTCAGCAATCCCGTTCCCGGGTATCAAAACTACCAAAGCCTTAGGTGTGGAAAGGCTATAAACAAGGGTTGCAACAAGCACTAAGCACTAGCTTATCAGTTTAGAGCGAGAAGAGAACAAGTGCCAACAATTGCCAAGTTGATCAAGAAGTGATCCTAACTACTCACGATCAAACATAACCCCACCGTGTTCACTTCCTGAAGCCCTTTGGAAAGAGACCATCACGGTTACTCACGCAGGTAGTGTATTCATGAATAAGATGTCAAGTTATCTACAACCGTATATTAAAAAAAATCCCATCTGCCACATAACCGCGGGCACAGCTTTCGAAAGATCAAACCCTGCAGGGGTGTCCCAACTTAGCCCATCACAAGCTCATGATTCGCGGAGTCGCAACTCCAAAGTGGGAAGACCCGAGTATTCTCGGAATCCCGTGCTCAAGATATTTCGACAAAGGTAAAACTAATCCAGCCACACCTCCCAGCGTGCCGACACCCTGATAGTAGCCGCGCGTATATCGTCTCAGGCCACGACCGGATGGGACATCCTACAAGTGTATACCAGACCTCGGGTTTCCCCGTGGTGGCCCCGCAGTATGCCCAGTTTGGACCAACACTCATGAGGAGCACTGGCCCGGGTTGTTAATTAAGAACTCGGGTTTGCAACGCCCTATGGAAGTTTTAGTTATTAGGGAAATGTAAAATCAATGTTGGGCCTTGCTGGAAAAGTATTAAACAGAGCGAATTATTAAGGGGGGCCCATAAAGCCCAACCGTGTTAGGAACGCAAAATCAAGGAACATAACACCGGTTTATCGGTTCCTAAGGTGGCATGAGTGGAACAAAACACCAAGCAGAAAGGCTTAGCCTTCCACCCATTACCATGTTGGGGATCATAGCAGAAATCAAAAAAATTCTACGCATCACCAAGATCAATCTATGGAGTAATCTAGCAACGAGGGAGAGGGGCGTGCATCTACATACCCTTGTAGATCGCGATGCGGAAGCGTTACAAGAACGCGGATGAAGGAGTCGTACTCATAGCGGTTCAGATCGCGGTTGATTCCGATCTAAGCGCCTAACAACGGCGCCTCCGCGTTCAACACACGTGCAGCCCGATGACGTCTCCCACGCCTTGATCCAGCAAGGAGAGAGGGAGAGGTTGGGGAAGACTCCATCCAGCAGCAGCACGATGGCGTGGTGGTGGTGGAGGAGCGCGGGACTCCAGTAGGGCTTCGCCAAGCACTGCGAGAGACAAGGAGGGAGAGAGGTAGGGTTGCGCCAAGAGAGAGAGGTCAAAACCGTATCTTGGGCAGCCCCAATTCTCAAGTATATATAGGGGAAGGGAGGGGCTGCGCCCCCTTTAGGGTTTCCACCCCTAGGAGTGGCGGCCAGCCCTAGATCCCATCTAGGGGGCGGCCAAGGGGGAGAGGGAGAGGGGGGCGCACCAGATTGGGCCCTAGGGCCCATCTGCCCGAGGGTTTGCCCCCTCCCCTCTTGGAGGCGCCTTGGGCCCTGGTGGTGGGGCGCACCAGACCACCTAGGGCTGGTCCCCTCCCACACTTGGCCCACGCAGCCCTCTGGGGCCGGTGGCCCCACCCGGTGGATCCCGGGACCCTCCCGGTGGTCCCGGTACGCTACCGATAGTGCCCGAAACTTTGCCGGTGACCAAAACGGGACTTCCCATATATGAATCTTTACCTCCGTACCATTCCGGAACTCCTCGTGACGTCCGGGATCTCATCCGAGACTCCGAACAACATTCGGTAACTGCGTACATACTTTCCCTATAACCATAACGTCATCGAACCTTAAGTGTGTAGACCCAACGGGCTCGGGAGTCATGGAGACATGGCCGAGACAACTCTCCGGTCAATAACCAACAGCGAGATCTGGATACCCATGTTGGTTCCCACATGCTCCATGATGATCTCATCGGATGAACCATGATGTCAAGGATTCAATCAATCCCGTATACAATTCCCTTTGTCTATCGGTATAGCACTTGCCCGAGATTCGATCGTCGGTATACCGATACCTTGCTCAATCTCGTTACGGCAAGTCTCTTTACTCATTCAGTAACACATCATCCCATGGTCAACTCCTTGATCACATTGTGCACACTATGATGATGTCCTACCGAGTGGGCCCAGAGATACCTCTCCGTCATACGGAGTGACAAAGCCCAGTCTCAATTCGTGCCAACCCAATAGATACTTTCGGAGATACCTGTAGTGCACCTTTATAGCCACCCAGTTACGTTGTGACGTTTGGTACACCCAAAGCATTCCTACGATATCCGGGAGTTGCACAATCTCATGGTCTAAGGAAAAGATACTTGACATTTAGAAAAGCTTTAGCATACGAACTACACGATCTGTGCTAGGCTTAGGATTGGGTCTTGTCCATCACATCATTCTCCTAATGATGTGATCCCGTTATCAACGACATCCAATGTCCATGGTCTGGAAACCGTGACCATCTATTGATCAACGAGCTAGTCAACTAGATGCTTACTAGGGACATGGTGTTTGTCTATGTATCCACACATGTATCTGAGTTTCCTATCAATACAATTCTAGCATGGATAATAAACAATTATCATGAACAAGGAAATATAATAATAACCAATTTATTATTGCCTCTAGGGCATATTTCCAACAGTCTCCCACTTGCACTAGAGTCAATAATCTAGTTCACATCGCCATGTGATTAACACTCACAGGTCACATCACCATGTGACCACCATCCAAAGAGTTTACTAGAGTCAGTAATCTAGTTCACATCAATATGTGATTAACACTCAATGAGTTCTGGGTTTGATCATGTTATGCTTGTGAGAGAGGTTGTAGTCAACGGGTCTGCAACATTCAGATCCCTATGTACTTCGCAAAACTTTATGTCATATCGTAGATGCTGCTACCATGTTCCACTTGGAGCTATTCCAAATTGTTGCTCCATTATACGTATCTGGTATCTCTACTTAGAGTTATCCAGATAGGTGTTAAGCTTGCATCGACGTAACTCTTTACGTCGAACTCTTTATCACCTCCACAACCGAGAAACATTTCCTCATTCCTCTAAGGATAATTTTGACTGCTATCTGGTGATCTACTCCTAGATTACCTTTGTACCCTCTTTCCAGACATGTGGCAAGGCACACATCAGGTGCGGTACTCAACATGGCATACCGTATAGAGCCTATGACAAAAGCATAGGGGATGACCTTCGTCCTTCCTCTTTCTTCTGCTGTGGTCAAGCTTTGAGTCTTACTCAACTTCAGACCTTACAACTCAGGTAAGAACTTCTTCTTTGACTGAGCTATTTTGAACTCCTTCAAAATCATGTCAAAGGTGTGTGTTCTTTTGAAAGTATAATTAGGCGTCTTGATCTATCTCTATAGATCTTGATGCCCAATTATGTAAGCAACTTTATCCAGGTCTTCCTTTGAAAAACTCCTTTCAAACAACCCTTTATGCTTTCCAGAAATTCTACATCATTTCGGATCAACAATATGCCATTCACATATACTTATCAGAAATGTTGTAGTGCTCCCACTCACTTTATTGTAAATACAAGTTTCTAACAAACTTTGAATAAACCCAAAAACTTTGATCACTCCATCAAAGCATATATTCCGACTCCGAGATGCTTGCTCTAGTCCATAGAAGGATCGCTGGAGCTAGCATATCTTTTAGCATCCTTAGGATCGACAAAACCTTTCTGATTGTATCACATACAACCTTTTCTTAAGAAAACTGGTAAGGAAACTTGTTTTGACATCCATCTGCCAGATTTCATAAATGCAGCTAATGCTAACTTGATTTCGACGGACATAAGCATTGCTACAGGTGAGAAAATCTCATCATAGTCAACTCCTTGAACTTGTGAAAAACTCTTCGCCACAAGTCGAGCTTCATAGACGGTGACATTACCGTCCACGTCCGTCTTCTTCTTAAAGATCCATTTATCTCAATGGCTTGCTGATCATCGAGCAAGTCCACGAAAGTCCATACTTTGTTTTGATACATGGATCCTATCTCGGATTTCTCGGCTTCTAACCATTTGTCGGAATACGGGCCCACCATCGCTTCTCCATAGTTCGTAGGTTCATTGTTATCCAACAACATGACATCTAAGACAGAATTACCGTACCACTCGGGAGAAGTACATATCCTTGTCGACCCACGAGGTTCGATAGCAACTTGATCTGGAGCTTCATGATCACTATGATTAGTTTCCTCTTCAACAGTCGTAGGTTCCAAGAAACATCTTTCTGTGTTGCACTACTCTCCGGTTGAAGTGAGGGTTCGACAACCTCATCAAGTTCTATCTTCCTCCCACTCAATTCTTTCGAGAGAAACTCCTTCTCGAGAAAGGACCCGTTCTTAGCGACAAACATTTTTGCCCTTGGATCTGAGATAGAAGGTATACTAAATGTTACCTTTGGGTATTCTATGAAGATGTATTTGTCTGCTTTGGGTCCGAGCTTTTTCCGGCTGAAGCCATAAGCATCGGAGCCCCAAACATTAAGAAAGGACAACTTTGGTTTCTTGCCAAAACATAGTTCATACGGCGTCGTCTCAACGAACTTAGATGGTGCCCTATCTAAAGTGAATGCAGCTGTCTCTAATGCATAACCTCAAAATAATAGCGATAGATCGGTAAGAGACATCATAGATCACACCATATCTCATAAGGTTCGATTACGACGTCCGGACACACCATTACGCTATGGTGTTCCAGGTGGATTCAACTGCAAAACAATTCCACAATGTCTTAAGTGATTGCCAAACTCATAATTCAGAAAATCTCCCCTTGATCAGATCATAGGAACACGATCTTCTTGTTATGATGATTCTTAACTTCACTCTGAAATTGCTTGAACTTTTCAAATGTTTCAGACTTTTACTTCATTAAGTAAATATACCCATATCTACTCAAATCGTTAGTGAAGATGAGAAAATAACTATATCCACCACACGCCTTAATTCTCATTGGATCACACACATCAGCATGTATGAGTTCCAACAAGTCACTTTCCCGTTTCATTGTACCTGAACACAGGATCTTAGTCATTCTTCCCATGAGGCATGGCTCGCATGTGTCAAGCGGTTCAAAATCAAGTGACTCCAAACATCCATCAGCATGGAGTTTCTTCATGCATTTTAAGCCAAAATGACCTAAGCGGCAGTGCCACAATAAAGTGGTACTATCATTATTAACTCTACATCTTTTGGCGTTAATATTATCATGTGTATTACTATGATCGAGATTCAATAAACCATTGGGTGCATGACCATAAAGGTATTATTCATGTAAACAGAATAACCATTATTCGCTAACTTAAATGAATAACCGTATTGCAATGAACATGATCTAATCATATTCATGCTCAATGTAGACACCTGATAAAATTTATCTAGGTTCAACACTAATCCCGAAGGTAGAGGGAGCTTGCGATGGTGATCTTATCAACCTTGGAAACACTTCCAACACACATCGTCACCTCACCCTTATCTAGTCTCTGTTCAGTCCGTAGCTTTTGCTTCAAGTCACTAATAATAGCAACTGAACCGATATCCAATACCCAGATACTACAAGGAGTACTAGTAAGGTACACATCAATAACATGTATATCAAATATACTTTGTTGAAGTTGCCAGCTTTCTTATCTATCATGTATTTGGGGTAGTTCCGCTACCATGTGACCGTTCCCCTTACAATAGAAGCACTTAGTCTCGAGGTTTGGGTTCAACCATGGGTTCCTTCATCAGAGCGACAACTGGTTTGCCATTCATGAAGTTTCCCTTCTAGCCCTTGCCCCTTTTTGAAACCAGTGGTCTTGTTAAACCATCGACACTTGATGCTCCTGCTTGATTTCTACTTTTGCGGTCTTAAGCACCGCTAATAGCTCCGGGATCATCTCCATCCTTTGCATGTCATAGTTCATCACGAAGTTCTAGCAGCTTGGTGATAGTGTCTAGAGAGTTCCGTCAACCACTATCTCATCTGGAAGATCAAATCCCACTTGGTTCAAGTGATTTTAGCACCCAGAAACTATGAGCACGTGCTCACTAGTTGAGCTATTCTCCTCCATCTTGTTGGCAAAAGAACTTGTCAGAGGTCTCATACCTCTCAACACGGGCATGAGCCTGAAATTCCAGTTTCAGCTCTTGGAACATCTCATATGTCCTATGGCGTTCAAACCGTCATTGGAATCCCGATTCTAAGCCGTAAAGTATGGTGCAATTAACTATCAAGTAGTCATCAGGACATGTTTGTCAGGTGTTCACAACATCCACAGACAATGTTGTAGGGGTTTGCACATCGAGCGGTGCATCAAAGATGTAAGCTTTCTGTGTAGCAGTGAGGACACTCAATCGACTAGGCCGTGTCCGATCATCACGTGAGACGGACTAGTCATCAACGGTGAACATCTTTATGTTGATCGTATCTTCTATACGACTCATGTTCGACCTTTCGGTCTTCCGTGTTTCGAGGCCATGTCTATACATGCTAGACTCGTCAAGTGAACCCTAAGTGTGTCGCGTGTGTAAATCTGGCTTACACCCGTTGTATGCGAACGTTAGAACCTATCACACCCGATCATCACGTGGTGCTTCAGAACAATGAACCTTAGCAACGGTGCACAGTTAGGGGAAACACAATTCTTGAAATTTTAGTGAGAGATCATCTTATTTACTACCGTCGTTCTAAGCAAATAAGATGTAAAACATGATAAACATCACATGCAATCAAATAGTGACATGATATGGCCAATATCATTTTGCTCCTTTTGATCTTCATCTTCAGGGCTCCATGATCATCATCGTCACCGGCATGACACCATGATCTCCATCATCGTGTCTCCATGAAGTCGTCTCGCCAAACATTACTTCTACTACTATGGCTAACGGTTAGCAACAAAGTAAAGTAATTACATGGCATTTTTAGTGACACGCAGGTCATACAATAAAATAAGACAACTCATATGGCTCCTGTCGGTTGTCTTATTCATCGACATGCAAGTCGTGATTCCTATTACAAGAACATGATCAATCTCATACATCACATATATATCATTCATCACATCCTTTTGGCCATATCACATCACACGGCACATGCTGCAAGAACAAGTTAGACGTCCTCTAATTGTTGTTGCAAGTTTTTACGTGGCTGCTATAGGTTTCTAGCAAGAACGTTTCTTACCTACGCCAAAACCACAACGTGATATGCCAATTTCTATTTACCCTTCATAAGGACCCTTTTCATCGAATCTGATCCGACTAAAGTGGGAGAGACAGACACCCGCTAGCCACCTTATGCAACTAGTGCATGTCAGTCGGTGGAACCAGTCTCACGTAAGAGTACGTGTAAGGTCGGTCCGGGCCGCTTCATCCCACGATGCCGCCGAATCAAGATAAGACTAGTAACGGCAAGTAAATTGACAAATCGACTCCCACAACTACTTTGTGTTCTACTCGTGCAAGAAACTACGCATAGACCTAGCTCATGATGCCACTGTTGGGGATCGTAGCAGAAACCAAAAAAATAATACGCATCACCAAGATCAATCTATGGATTAATCTAGCAACGAGGGAGAGGGGAGTGCATCTACATACCCTTGTAGATCGCGATGCGGAAGCTTTACAAGAACGCGAATGAAGGAGTCGTACTCCTAGCGATTCAGATCGCGATTGATTCCGATCTAAGCATCGAACAACGACGCCTCCGCGTTCAACACACGTGCAGCCCGATGACGTCTCCCACGCCTTGATCCAGCAAGGAGAGAGGGAGAGGTTGGGGAAGACTCCATCCAGTAGCAGCACGACGGTGTGGTGGTGGTGGAGGAGCGCGGGACTCCAGCAGGGCTTCGCCAAGCACTGCGATAGACAAGGAGGGAGAGAGGTAGGGCTGCGCCAAGCGAGAGAGTTCAAAACCGTATCTTGGGCAGCCCCAAACCTCAAGTATATATAGGGGAAGGGAGGGGATGTGCCCCCTTTAGGGTTTCCACCCCTAGGGTTGGCGGCCAGCCCTAGATCCCATCTAGGGGGGCGGCCAAGGGGGAGAGGGAGAGGGGCGCACCAGATTGAGCCCTAGGGCCCATCTGCCCTAGGGTTTGCCCCCTCCCCTCTTGGAGGCACCTTGGGCCCTGGTGGGGGGGGCACCAGCCCACCTGGGGCTGGTCCCCTCCCACACTTGGCCCACGCATCCCTCTGGGGCCGGTGGCCCCACCCGGTGGACCCCGAGACCCTCCCGGTGGTCCCGGTACGCTACCGATAGCGTCCGAAACTTTTCTGGTGACCAAAACGAGACTTCCCATATATGAATCTTTACCTCTGGACCATTCCGGAACTCCTCATGACGTCCGCGATCTCATCCGGGACTCCGAACAACATTCAGTAACCGCGTACATACTTTCCCTATAACCCTAGCGTCATCGAACCTTATGTGTGTAGACCCTACGGGCTCGGGAGTCATGCAGACATGGCCGAGACAACTCTCCGGTCAATAACCAACATCAGGATCTGGATACCCATGTTGGCTCCCACATGCTCCACGATGATCTCATCGGATGAACCACGATGTCAAGGATTCAATCAATCCCATATACAATTCCCTTTGTCTATCGGTATAGCACTTGCCCGAGATTCGATCGTCAGTATACCGATACCTTGCCCAATCTCGTTACGGCAAGTCTCTTTACTCGTTCCGTAACACATCATCCCGTGATCAACTCCTTGATCACATTGTGCACACTATGATGATGTCCTACCGAGTGGGCCCAGAGATACCTCTCCGTCATACGGAGTGAAAAATCCCAGTCTCGATTCGTGCCAACCCAATAGATACATACATGTAGTGCACCTTTATAGCCACCCAGTTACGTTGTGACGTTTGGTACACCCAAAGCATTCCTACGGTATCCGGGAGTTGCACAATCTCATGGTCTAAGGAAAAGATACTTGACATTTATAAAAGCTTTAGCATACGAACTACATGATCTGTGCTAGGCTTAGGATTGGGTATTGTCCATCACATCATTCTCCTAATGATGTGATCCCGTTATCAACGACATCCAATGTCCATGGTCTGGAAACCGTGACCATCTGTTTATCAATGAGCTAGTCAACTAGAAGCTTACTAGGGACATGGTGTTTGTCTATGTATCCACACATGTATCTGAGTTTCCTATCAATACGATTCTAGCATGGATAATAAACAATTATCATGAACAAGGAAATATAATAATAATTAATTTATTAACGCCTCTAGGGCATATTTCGAACATACCAATATATAGGTGAATTAGTTTAACAAGTATTATATATTGTGTTATCCCAACAACAATTCATCACGGGGCAAATCTTTAGAACTTCACCTGCAACTAACAACGCTATAAGAGGGGCTGAGCAAAGCATACTTGGCCAAACAACGGTTTGCTAGGAAGGCGGTTAGAGTGTTTCATGGCAACAATAGGAGGGCTGACAAACAGGAATAGGCATCAAGGCATATTAAAAGAATGAGACATCTAGCATAGGCAAGGATAGAAGTGATATCTGGGAATGGTCATCTTGTCTGTTGAGTCCACGGAGGGATCGTAACCTTGCTCCTCAAACTCAGCCTCGAACGGAACCTCGAACTCCGTATCATCACCGGGCTCTAACCAACACAACAATGCAACAACGGAACAACAATCAAACATCATGCAATGCTCAAACACATGATGCATGAATATGATGCATATGGACATGGATAAGATATGATGCAACTCCTAGGGACAAGAAGAGTGCACAAGCATCACGGCAATAACAAGATCACGCACATGTGGACACAAGCAAAAAGGAAACAAAACTAACATGGCCACAAGTGGTTATGTAGATTATTTAAACAAGCACCCAACAAGTTTGAAGAGTTGTTTAACATGGCAAAGGGTGCATCTAGGACTAACAACATCATGCTAGCAGTTCAAATGGGCCGGAAAGAACAAACAACAATTTTCTGAAACTCTCATATACACATAAATACATTTGGGACAGAACTAAGATAGACATATTTTAAAGTTATTAAACATGCAAAGTAACAACACCACATTAAACTACACATTTTTCCACCCCAAATACATATAAAGTTTGTTAAATTTGGAGTTGTAGGTATATGATTTTTACAAGTTTGAGCATATTTTAAACATAAATTAATTCAAACAACATTTTAAATGTTTTAAACATGGCAACAAACTGCATATTAATATTCTACATGAAAAACTAGGCAGTTTTCACATATGAAACATTTCCATCAGATGCATATTTTAAAAGATATTAAATATGCAAAGATAATGCAGAAAAAGAAAGAGAAAAAGAAAACAGAAAAGAAAAGAAAAGAAAAGGTCAAACTGACCCAGACTGGATCTAGCCGCAGCCACTGACCCGTGGATCCAGAGGCACTGAGGTGGCACCAACGGGTGTGGGAGTGGGTAGGAGTGGAGCTGGGTGGATTACAGGTGGGGTCGGCCTGTCCGAGGCACATATGAAGCAAAAAGGGGGGAATTAACCACTGCCCTCGGCGTGATTCGAACCCGCGATCTCCTGGTAGCGAAGGGAGGCTCAGGCCATTGGGCTGAGCGCATGTGTCTGACAGAGAGGGAGCCTGGCTCCTCTTGAGGTGGTTTGCAACTAGTGCACGTCCTCAGCCTGCCTGCAACAGAGAAGACCCATCGGCGGCGAGTGTCAACGGTGGCCACCGGAGCAGAGGGGCACCGGCGAGGTTGCGGATCTTAGGCGAGGGTGTGGGAGTGTGCGCGGATCTCGGCTTCGAGGCGAGGGAGCGTGGGACGCAGCAGAGGCAGATGCCGGGCTCGTGCGCGAGCACGACTTGGTGTGGGCGCGCAGCGTGCGGCGGCAGGGCGAAGCAGGGTCACAGATCTGTTGCCGAGTGTGTGCAGGTGTGCGCGATGCGAACACGGAGCTGCTGGGGACGCGGGTGCGCGGACTGCGAGCGTTCTCTGAAAAGTTCGGAGAACCACCAGAGCACGGGGAGCGCGGGGATGACATGGTTCTGGCGACGGCGCTGATGTCTACACACGCTTCTACTCTTGTAGACTATGTTGGGCCTCCAAGCGCAGAGTTTTGTAGGACAGCAGCAATTTCCCTCAAGTGGATGACCTAAGGTTTATCGAACTCAGGGAAGTAGAGGTTGAAGATGGTCTCTCTCAAGCAACCCTGCAACTAAGATACAAGAAGTCTCTTGTGTCCCCAACACACCTAATACAACTAGGAGTTGTATAGGTGAATAGTTCGGCGAAGAGATGGTAAAATATGGATGATAGGAGTGGCAAAGCAAAGTAATATAAATCTGTAATAAAAAGTGCAGCAAGCAAACAAGTGGTAAACGTGAGCACAAATGGTATTGCAATGGTGGAAACAAGGCCTAGGGATCATACTTTCACTAGTGGCAACTCCCAACAACATTAACATAATCGAATCACATGATATTTCCCATAAAACATGCAATGGAGACGCACCCGGAGGTCATTCCTTCGTGGTCAAGAGAGGACGAGAATTATGTAGGGCTACAAAAGCACACCTCAAAGTTCGTAGTTCTCAATCTAAGGATTTCCCAATGTCACCGCGGCCATCCAAAGAGAGTCCCACAATCACCACAACATATCTAAAAGATAGTCAAAGACAAGCACCAAGAGACTCTCAATCTTCAATCAACACACAAGAGAGGAAATCACTCATGAAAATATTGTTCTAATCCATGTCCAATAGACCACTGTCACCTTGGTCTCGGGGATTATACTAGATAAAGACAAGTGAGTACATCAATCCAATACATAGAGGAAGGGGAAATATCATGGGATCACCCTAGATTAACATAGCCTATGATCACAACGAAGATCACATCATGGGAGAGAGAATTGACCATATAGCTACTGGTAAGAACCTCAGCCCCGAGGAGGAACTACTCCCGCATCATGGAGGGAGGAAGCAACGTCGATGGAGATGAATCCGGGGACACTTCCCCGTCCCGGCAGGGTGCCGGCATAGGAATTCTGGTCCCCCGAAGCTTGATGGCGATGTCGGCGGAGATCGGAATTGCGTCTGGAGAAAAGGGGCCCGGAATCAGGGTTTCCGCGACACGGTGTAAATATATGCCAAAGGGGGGCATCAGAGGAGCCTCGGGGGCCCAGGCGCCCCCCCGGCGCGGCCCAGGGGGGGCGCGCCGCCAGGGCGCCTGGAGCACTAGTGCCCCCCCCCCCCGGCTGTCCTTCGGGCGCACCGTAGTTTCTGGAACGCTCATTTTTTATATAATTTTTCTGGATTTTTCCTGGCAGTTCTCGTAATGTGAAAACCTGAAATACAAAAACAGCCGAAAACAGAAACTGGCACTGGGGTGCACTGAGTTAATAGGTTAGTCCAAATATGATCAAAAGTGTATGGAAGTGTATAAATATCATAGCAATATCATCCAAACGAGGCATGGAGCAAGCAGAAATTATAGATACGTTTTGGACGTATCAACATCCCCAAGCTTAATTCCTGCTCGTCCTCGAGTAGGTAAATGATAACAAGAATAATTTCTATGGTGACATGCTATTAACCATATAGGACTTTTTCATAGTCATACGACAAAAGCTTACTGAGACAATGGATCTGTAGTAATTAAGTTGCCTCATGAGAAAATCACAAAGGACTGGAAGTTTTACAATATGATACTGAAACATCAAATAGATTTGTAATGAATCATGGTGTGCAAATATGATAAAGTGATATCTAGCTTGCCCCCTTTAGTGAAGCAAAACATAAATGCAGGGGCACCTCCAAGGTTTAAGTGATGACTAGATACAATGATTTCAAAATAAACGATATCATAATCATGCAAAAGACAATGCTACTTTGGGACAATGCACATTACACTCAGAATGACAATCATGCTCTCAGTAGTTGGTGCTTTAAAAAGAAGGTGGAGACTCTCGAACCGTGGCTTTTGTTGGCAAGGTTGAAAACCCGTAATCGGAAACAAAGACAAAACATGTACCAGAGCTCTTGGTTTTAAAACAGAGGTAATAATAATTTTTTTTAGATCATGCATGTTTCGTCAACGAATGCTAGCAGATAACTCAATCACTTCTTGAGATGGACAAGTTTCGAGGAACGGCTCCCGAATGAGGACGATCACATCCTCTTAATCTCCTTTGTTTATCACTGCCAAAGTTTTCTGATTTCTCATGAACAAAGCGTGAAGGAGGGTTTGTTTGTTATATTATCTTTTTGAGCCGGGCACACTCAATGCCAGTTCCTTCTCGTATTATGGGTTTGCACATTATACATGCAATCCCGGGGTGAAGCTTGTCCAACTTAAAAAGATCATGAATTAACTACTACTTCCTCATGAACTTAAAACAGAGGCACAAAATAGGAATGCTTTTTCTTTGAATAATTTCGAGATGGTACATGCAAGTCTCCGTTAGGAATGGCAGGTAAATACCATGTAGGAAGATATGGTGGACTCATATGGCATAACTGGATTAAAAGGATGTGGATGCACAAGCAGTCAGTCCGCTTAGTACAGGCGAAGGTTAGCAAAAGACTGGGAGCGACCAACTAAGAGAGCAATGACGGTCATAATCATGCAGAGCGACAAAGCAACATTGAATCAGGCATGGAAGTTATATCGCTACTCAGAAACAAAAGATCATCAAGGCTTGAATATGCGTGAGCATACGCCAAGTCAATCAAAATAAATTCTTTGAAGGAAGATATTACTAAACCATACCACATCATAGGCAAACAAATCATGTTGGTACTCCAATAACACATTGGGAACCCCCCCAGCTATTTGAGACTAACCATAAGAAAACATGAACTACTAAGCGCCATTATGCACGTAGCATCTTTATCATAGACATATCAACCAATGCAACGGAAGCAAACTCTCTTAATAAGATAAACATGATAACTAAAGAGAGTTCAAGCAACCAAATAAACAAAAGCTCTTTAAAAAGATAAGCATGAAAGTTAAGAGCTAAGCATGATAGTAGCTATTAAAAGACAAAGAACACACACAGCAAAGATAGACATGCAAATTCTATGTTATGTTCTAGGTAGAAGTGGAGCGTGTTTCTCTCCCACATAAAGAAAGCTGAGTTCCGACTCGTTATGAAAAGCTAAAGAAAACTAAAAGGAAAACTAAAACAAGACGCTCCAAGCATAGCACATAACACATGAAGTGATTAAAATATAGTGGAACGAAGGACGAACTGATAATGTTGATGGAGAAGGGGATGCACGGGGGCATCCCCAAGCTTAGACGCTTGAGTCTCCTTGAATATTTCTTGGGGGTGCATGGGGGCATCCCCAAGCTTGAGTGTTTGACACTCCTGAATCTTTTTATCATCTTCCCTCGCACACTTGAAAACTCCCTTCATACATAACTCATCATAATCTGATTAGCGAGGTTAGTACCCATAATGAAATAATTGTTCCTTGCTGGAAATAAAGATATTCTTGAAGTTCTACTGTTTCTCAAGATTGCCAAAAGGTTTTTGCAAAGAAAAAGCAAGCTCTGGGTTTGCAAAATGAAGGAAAGGCAAAACAGGACAGAATCTGTGAAAAACAGAACAGCAGGTAGTAAATGATTTTTCCGGGGCACTTCTGCAACTCTAATCAAAAAACTCAAAACAGAAGCACGAAAGACAATTATATAGAGCACGATGTAGAAAAATTTCAGACCAAAAAGATGATCTGGTGATTTTATACGAATTTTTCTATCCAAGGACAGAATCTGTTTCCTGGACAGCACGTCACAACTTTTGAACTTTCTTGCAATCAGAGGCTAAACTTGGCACAAAGCTGAAAAATAAAGATACAATGATGTTGCTACAGTAGTAACAAACATCAAGACCACTAAAACTGAAAGTAAACATAACAAGGGTTGTCTCCCTAGAGCTCTTTTTTATAGCCATAAAGATAGGCTTAAGACTTTAATGATGCTCTCGTAGGAATAAGAGCTGAAGAACAAAAGAGAGCATCAAGAAGCAAATACCAAACACATTTAAGCCTAACATGCTTCCTATGCATAGGAATATTGCAATAGAATAATTCATTGAATCACAAAGCAACTAGCATGGGAAGGCAAAACAAGCATAACTTCAAAATATTCACCATAAAGAGAGGAAACTTCTTATTATTAAGATATTTAGAACCAAGTCTCCCTCTCTCATTATAAATTTCAGTGGCATCATGGATGAACTCAACAATATAAGCATCACATAAAGCATTGTTACCATGATCCACATGCAAAAAGGTACTCTTACTCTCCACATAAGCATAATCTTTCTCATTGGTAATAGTGGGAGTAGGACTATCATAAACAACTTGAACACTATAGATTAATTGTGTATTAGGAGGGTGGTGTTCAACAAGGGAGTAATTCCTTCCATGATTATGACAAGTTTCATAAGGATAATTTCTCCTTATGTCATAGGTACCTTTATAATCACTATAGGTTGGAGTTATGACATCATCATAGTAGAGAAGAGCATTATCATTGCTAGCAACTATATTTGTAATCATGTTGTCTTTATTCTTACTAGCAAAAGAATTATCAATTATCACATCACTAGTGGGTGAAGGATTTGCAATCCTATCATTCCCAAGCTTAGGGCTTTCCATATCATCACTTTCAGAGTTGGTACCAAAAAGATTTTCAAGATCATAAGTAGCATTATCATCATTTTCCAAATCACAATAAGTAACATGCATATTATAATCAAAATCATCTTCAATGGTACCTACGGACATATCATCAAGATGATAATTAAGGCAATAAACTTCACCTTCTTCTTTAAACTTACAACCGTTAGGATAAAAGTTGATGGGAGGAATATGCTCAGGCCAGGTTGATACCCATTCTTCTTCCTTCTTGCTCCTCTTCCTCCTCCTCTTCTTTTTCTTCTTCTTCACCTTAGAAGGGAGTGGTTGGAGATGAAGCTTCTCCACATATCCTGGTTTATCATTAGAAACAATAGGGGAAACTTGGGAGATACTCTCCTTTTTATTAGTAGAAATATAAGAGACATTTTTATACTTTGGTAAAGTCCCCTCCTTTCTAATCTTACTTATGTAATCATTTTCATGGCAATTAACAACACAATAGAGATGGCAATTTTGCAAAGTGTTTTTTATTCCTATGGCATTAACATCTAGCCAAGAAGTCTTTTCTGTTAACTCTTCACACATCAAAAATAACATAAGCTCATCATAAAGATCAGAGGTGATCATGTTATCACACAACTGGTTAACAGTTATGTTTTGAAAGTTCATGCATTGAAAATTAAAGTGACCCTCTATACGGCAAAGTTCACAAGTAAAAGGATAAAGGTCACACAATTCTCTAGCAATTTCATTTAAATCTCTGACCCAAGTGATTGTTCTTTCATGCTTATGTTGCTTACAATACTTGTCTTCTTCAATCATAGGCTTTTCACAAGGTCTATCCACTCCACAAAAATTAACATGCTTATATAAAACTTCATTTTTAGGAATTGGATCATGCATGTTGCAATCATCATGAACAATTCCATTTTCTTTGCAAATCTCTTTAAAAGGTTTATGATGCTTGATCCAATCCTCCTTAGGCATATTAAGATGTGAAGCAAAAGATTTGAGGAAATTAACAAGGAGTTGAGAATCAAGTCCAAACTTAGCACTAAACTTATTAAAACTTGTAGTTTTAACAAAGGACTTAATGCAATCATACTCATAAATTATACCTGACTCTTTACCTTTGTCGATCTCCCAATCTTCAGTGTTGCTTTGAATTCTTTCAAGGAGTTCCCATTTAGCATCAGTCTTTTCGTTTGTGAAAGAACCCATAGAGGAAGCATCGAGCAAATCTTTATCCTGTCGAGAGAGCCTCGCATAGAAATTAGTAATAATCATATCTTTGGGGAGCCCATGGTTAGGACATTTTAGCATTAATGTTTTCAGTCTCCCCCAAGCTTGAGCTATGCTCTCTCCGTCATGAGGATAAAAATTATAAACATAATTCCTATTCGCATGGACTTCATGAAGAGGATAAAACTTGGAGTAAAAGAGAGACTGGATCTCTTCCCACTCCAGCAGGTGAGAGTCATTTAGTAGCCTATACCATTCCAATGTTTTTCCTTTCAGTGACAAGGCAAATAATTTCCTCATGACAAACTCCCTCGATACACCTGCAAGCTTAAATAATGAACATAGTTGTGACAGATATAGCAAGTGTTCACCGGGATGTCTGTCTCCTGCATAACGATTAGCCAAAACATAATCGATAATACCAACTGGTATTTTATAGGGCACAATTTCAGTAGGGGGAGGAGCAACCTCCACAGGTGTGGGGCGTCTTCCCGCAAGCAACGATCCAATAGCACGGTTTTCCATAAACATAACTAGTGAAATAAAAACAAGAAACAAAAAGATTTAATTGCAAGATCTAAAGATATACCTTCAAGCACTCACTTCGCCGGCAACGGCGCCAGAAATAGCTTGACGTCTACACACGCTTCTACTCTTGTAGACTATGTTGGGCCTCCAAGCGCAGAGTTTTGTAGGACAGCAGCAATTTCCCTCAAGTGGATGACCTAAGGTTTATCGAACTCAGGGAAGTAGAGGTTGAAGATGGTCTCTCTCAAGCAACCCTGCAACTAAGATACAAGAAGTCTCTTGTGTCCCCAACACACCTAATACAACTAGGAGTTGTATAGGTGCACTAGTTCGGCGAAGAGATGGTAAAATATGGATGATAGGAGTGGCAAAGCAAAGTAATATAAATCTGTAATAAAAAGTGCAGCAAGCAAACAAGTGGTAAATGTGAGCACAAATGGTATTTCAATGGTGGAAACAAGGCCTAGGGATCATACTTTCACTAGTGGCAACTCCCAACAACATTAACATAATCGAATCACATGATATTTCCCATAAAACATGCAATGGAGACGCACCCGGAGGTCATTCCTTCGTGATCAAGAGAGGACGAGAATTATGTAGGGCTACAAAAGCACACCTCAAAGTTCGTAGTTCTCAATCTAAGGATTTCCCAATGTCACCGCAGCCATCCAAAGAGAGTCCCACAATCACCACAACATATCTAAAGGATAGTCAAAGACAAGCACCAAGAGACTCTCAATCTTCAATCAACACACAAGAGAGGAAATCACTCATGAAAATATTGTTCTAATCCATGTCCAATAGACCGCTGTCACCTTGGTCTCGGGGATTATACTAGATAAAGACAAGTGAGTACATCAATCCAATACATAGAGGAAGGGGAAATATCATGGGATCACCCTAGATTAACATAGCCTATGATCACAACGAAGATCACATCATGGGAGAGAGAATTGACCACATAGCTACTGGAAAGAACCTCAGCCCCGAGGAGGAACTACTCCCGCATCATGGAGGGAGGAAGCAACGTCGATGGAGATGAATCCGGGG
>LR738713.1:147618417-147639810 GCA_902687465.1 Secale cereale | reverse complement strand
GCAGGAGTTCCAGAAGGCCACAGAAGTTCTGTGTGTCGACGGAGGCGCCTCTCTGCACACTTCCCACCGCCAACTCAAGCAGTGGGTGCGGGAAGTAAACGCAGCTGAGCCGCCCGTCGAGTCACGCAGGCTGCTGAAGTGGTCCAGCACGCCCATCATTTTTGATCTTGAGGATCACCCTGACCGCACAACGGCGGTCGGGTGCTTGCCGATGTTGGTCTCACCAACCATCCGCAACCTCAAGGTCACCAAAATGCTGGTTGATGGCGGGGTCGGCCTGAACTTGATCTCCTCGGCTGTGATCAAGAAACTCCAGATCCCAGATGGTGAGCTCGAAGAAACCAGGTCGTTCCAAGGAATAAACCCGGGGAGGAGCAAGCCGAAGGGGAAGATTACTCTGCCAATGACCTTTGGCGGGGAGCTCAACTTCAGGACGGAGAGGATAACCTTCGACGTGGCCGATATCCCATTGCCATACAATGGGATACTTGGACGTCCTGCCCTCGCCAAGTTCATGGCAGCTTCCCACTACGCCTACAACGTACTCAAGATGCCGGGGCCGATAAGCGTCATCTCTGTCCCTGGCGACAAGAAGGACGCGCTTATCTGCGCCGACAAGATCTACCGGGACGCAGCAGCCGCAGCAGAAAGCAACACACTTGCCGCTGAAGCTCCCGGGAGGAAGACCAAGACCAAGTCCGGCAAGAGCTCTGGGGCCCACTCCGGCAAACGCACCTCTTCGGAGTGCTGCGCTGCCGTCGAGGACGTTCCATCGAGCTCCACCGGCAAGTGCAAGAAGGGGATGGCCGCTCCACCGGCAACCAAGAAGGTGTCCGCCAAGGAGGACGGCACTGGTGGTACCTTCACCATCAGTGCTACACTTGACAACAAATAGGAAAGCGCGCTCGTTGCCTTCCTGCGGGCGAATGTCGATGTGTTTGCATGGCAACCATCTGACATCGCCGGCGTTCCCAGGAAGGTAATTGAGCACAAGCTTGCTGTTTGTCCTCATGCGCGGCCCGTCAAGTAGAAGGTCAGGAAGCAAGCCGTGGAGCGCCAAGAATTCATCGCCGAAGAGATAAAAAAGCTAGAAGCAGCAGGCCTGGTTAGAGGCGTGATCCATCCCACGTGGTTGGCCAATCCAGTTGTCGTACGCAAGGCCAACGGGAAGTGGAGACTTTGTATAGACTTCACCGATGTGAATAAAGCATGTCCCAAGGATCCATTTCCCTTGCCGCGTATTGACCAGATTGTTGACTCCACCGCTGGATGTGAGCTGCTTTCCTTCCTTCATGCATACTCAGGCTACCACCAGATATTCATGGCCAAGGAAGATGAAGAGAAGACTGCATTCATTACTCCATGCGGCACATATTGCTTCATACGCATGCCCTTTGGATTAAAGAATGCAGGATCAACATTTGCAAGGGTGGTGCACATTGCTTTTGAGCCACAGATCCACAGAAATGTAGAAGCTTACATGGATGACATAGTGGTCAAGAGCAAGAGCAAAGATACCCTGATCCAAGACTTGGAAGAAACATTTGCAAATCTGCGCAAGATCCAGCTCAAGTTGAACCCCGAGAAGTGCGTCTTCGGAGTCCCCTCCGGCAAGCTTCTCGGGTTCTTTGTGTCCCAGAGGGGGATTGAAGCCAACCCCGACAAGATAAAAGCCATCGAGCAGATCGAAGCCCCGAAGCGCGTCAAGGACGTAAGGAGACTTGCTGGTTGTGTGGCTGCCCTTAGCAGGTTCATTTCAAAATCCGCAGAACACGCCTTGCCTTTCTTTAAAATTTTGAAGAAGGCAGGTCCTATGAAGTGGACTCCGGAAGCGGAGGCAGCGCTGCAGGATTTGAAAGGATACCTGTCCTCCACTCCAATACTTGTCGCACCTAAACCACAAGAGAAGTTGTTGCTGTACTTAGCGGCAACCAATCAAGTGGTTAGTGCTGCGTTGGCAGCGGAAAGGGAGGCAGAGGAAGAGCCCACACCCCCGGCAAGCGAATCCAGCGACAAGCAGGGGGCTCCACCGGCAAGCTCTGGCCCCGACAAGGACAACTCTGCGCAGGAGCAAGGAGAAGTGCGAAGGAAGATGGTGCAGCGCCCGGTGTATTTTGTAAGTTCCCTCTTGCAGGGGGCTAGATCAAGATACTCTGGGGTGCAGAAGTTGCTTTTTGGTCTCCTCATGGCCTCGAGAAAGCTGCGCCATTACTTCCAAGCACACAAGATAACGGTGGTCACTCGCTTTCCGTTGAAGAGGATATTGCAAAATCCCGAAGCAACAGGCAGGATCGTCGAGTGGGCACTGGAACTGTCAAGCTTTGGTCTCAAGTTTGAGAGTACTTCAACCATACAGAGCAGAGCTTTGGCAGAGTTTATAGCAGAATGGACCCCGACGCCAGACGAAGAAGTCCAAGAGACAAGCGTCCCCGTACAAGAAGCAAGCAGCGACTGGATGATGTACTTTGATGGTGCTTTCTCGCTGCAAGGCGCCGGTGCTGGCGTGGTACTCATAGCGCCCACCGGAGAGCACCTCAAGTATGTTGTCCAGATGCACTTTCCCAAGGAACAAGGGACAAACAATACTGCTGAGTATGAAGGCTTGCTTGCCGGCCTCAGGATTGCAGCCGAGCTTGGGATCAAGAAGTTGATTGTGCGGGGAGATTCGCAGTTGGTGGTCCGGCAAGTGAATAAGAGTTACCAGAGCCCTTTGATGGAAGCTTATGTAGATGAAGTGAGGAAGCTTGAAGAGCACTTTGAAGGTCTGCAAATGGAGCACGTCCCGAGGGCTCAGAATGATATTGCGGATGGCCTTTCAAAGTGTGCTGCAATGAAGTTACCTGTGGAACCAGGGACCTTCCTGCTCAAGTTAACTCAACCATCCGTTACACCATCAGTTGGGCAGAACAAGAAGAGAAAGTTGGTCTCCGGTGACTACTTGCCGGCGGATCTTCCTGAAGCCGCCGCCAAGGTCCCCAAGATCAACAACCAAAACGCTGAGGAACAGTTTGCTCCTGCAGACCCAAGGGTCTATACAGTTGAAGCAAGCGTTCCCGACAAGCCTTGCCCCAGCAGGCTTGCCGAGGGACCATCAACTCCGGCAGAACCAGAGGTTCTTGCCGTAGAAGCTGGGGTTCCCGCAGCGGCCCTCATGCCTTTAGTCCTTGCCGTTGAGCCTCGAGCTCCGGCATGGGCACAGCAAATCGTCCGTTTTCTGCAAACTGGAGAACTTCCCGACGAGCCAGAAGAAATAGAGAAAATAACCAGGCAGTCAAGTATGTACCAGTTCGTTGACAATGAACTATACAGAAGAAGACTCAATGGTGTCAGGTTGAAGTGCATTTCCAGAGAAGATGGACAGAAGCTGTTGGCAGAAATACATGGAGGCATATGTGGCCACCACATTGGCGCAAGGGCACTTGCCGGGAAGGCATTCCGGCAAGGGTTCTTCTGGCAAGAAGCCCTCCAAGATGCAACTGCACAAGTAACCAAGTGTGAAGCGTGCCAGTTCCATGCCAAGCAAATTCACCAGCCAGCTCAAGCTCTCTAGATGATTCCTTTGTCCTGGCCCTTCTCGGTCTGGGGGCTCGATATCCTTGGCCCCTTTCCCCGCGCTGTCGGGGGCTTTGAGTACTTGTACGTAGCAATCGACAAGTTCACAAAGTGGCCAGAAGTGGAACCGGTGAGAAAGGTGACAGCACAGTCAGCAGTCAGGTTCTTCAGAGCGATTGTTTGTCATTTCGGAATCCCTAACAGAATCATCACCGACAACGGCACACAGTTCACAAGTCGCACCTTCATGCAGTACGTCCAAGACCTTGGCGCCAAGGTCTGTTTCGCTTCTGTTGCTCACCCGAGGAGCAATGGTCAAGCGGAGAGGGCCAATGCTGAAGTGCTGCGCGGACTCAAGACAAGAACCTTCGACAGGCTGCGCAAGTGCGGAAGAAACTGGATAGAGGAGTTGTCGGCGGCTCTTTGGTCAATCAGAACGACACCAAGTCGAGCCACCGGACAGACACCCTTTGCTCTAGTCTATGGACCAGAGGCAGTTCTCCCCACAGAACTCGTATACGGATCTCCTCGAGTGCTCGCTTATGATGAGCTCGAGCTAGAGCAACTGCGACAAGATGATGCATTGCTCCTCGAGGAGGAACGTCTCCAGGCTGCTGTACGAGCTGCTCGATACCAGCAAGCCTTGCGCCACTATCATAGCCGCAAGGTTAAGGCCAGGAGTCTCGAGGAAGGCGACCTTGTTCTTCGGCGTGTTCAGTCCGCCAAGAATTCAAACAAGTTGACGCCGAAGTGGGAAGGCCCTTATCGGGTGAGACAAGTCACAAGGCCCGGCGTTGTCCGCCTTGAGACCGAAGAAGGCTTACCGGTGAGCAATTCCTGGAACATAGAGCACCTTCGCAAGTTTCACCCATAAGGCACGGTTGCCATGATCCGCTCCGGCAACCACCTTTTGTACGAGTCTTGCCGCTGTTGCATGTAAACCTTTGTACAAAGCCGGGCGCAGATCCCGTGCATCAATAAAGCTTTTGTGTTTCGCACTATTCGCCATTTCCATGCTCTTTTCTTATTTGCATGCATTGTTTGGCATCTTGTGCAACACGCATACCCGGTAAGCATTAGCAGGCCAAGAGGCCCTATACTTGTTTTCCCTCCTCTTTTTCTTTCCCTCTTAAGCAGAAGAAATGTTCCTCGCGCACAAGTTTGCCGGGGGGAAGGAGGTGGAGGGTGAACCAAGTGATGTTCAAGAAAGAGGAGCCTTGCCGGGAACAAGCAATCCAGGAAAGCTAAGCTAAGTTACTGAAGTTTGAATAATTCAAATTTTTAAATCTTTAGTTATCTTCCTTGAACAACCACACTTTGTATGGAAAACCTGTGTGCAGAGGAACCTACCCGTGGCTAGCCGCACCCTTATTTTGTTTTCGAGCACGCTCAACGACTTAAGAGAGCTGCGACAAGCGTCGCGTCCTTACTTCGTTTTCGAGTTCGCTCAACAAGCTAAGTGTGTTGCGACTAGCTGCGGCAAGGTTGCTTGCCGACAAGGTCTTTTGCCAGCAGACTGCTCGGAGTCCAGCACTCAGCGCTCGTGGCAAGAGGCCCTTGCCGGCAAGTTCCCTCAAAGCGTAGAGTAGAAAGCATACAAAGTAAAGGACCAAAGCAAGGGAGATAACACTGCATTGATTGATCAAAATAAGACTGTATATTACAAGGATAACTTGCCACCATAACTAATTGATTCATGTCCATAACATACTTTGCAGCGGCAAAGGAAACAGAAAGGAAGAAATCTAATCTACGCGGTCGCCTTCACGCCTCGTGACTTTGTTCACCTTGGCGACGATGTGGGCGACCTGCGCCTTCAACGCCTCCTGGTCAGCGTCGTCCGGCAAGGAGCGGAGGACGTTGACGAGGTTGATGCCGGGGTTGCGGTAGACGATCTTCGTCAAGACGCGCTCCAGAGTGCCCGTGCAGAGCCGACGCGACTTGTCGGCCAGCTGCACGGGGAGCTTCTCCCGCAGCCGTGCAAGCGCCGGCGCGATTCCCTTGAAGAAGAGACTTAACTTGGCGCTGTGGGGGAGGGCCTCGTTGGGAGAATACACGAGGTGCTCAGACCTCAGCGCCATCATCTCCTTGTCAATGTTGGCAGCGGAGGTGACCAGCTCGTCAGTCCACTGCTCCACTGCTCGGCTGAACTGGTTCGCCGAGACGGCGGCGCTCTCCACCAGGCCTCGTTCCTTGCGGAGCTCGTCCTTCAGCTTCGTCTCGCGATCCCGGGCAGCGTCGAGTGAATCAGTCAGAGTAGAGACCTTCAATTCCAAGTCAGCAATAGAATCTTTGGCGGCAGTGAGCTCGTCGCCTTTCTTGGAGAGGCGTACCTGCAAGTCGGAATTAGTGTGGGCATCTTTCTCCCGCTCCACATTGAGCGCGGTGATTCTGTCCGCACTCGCATTCAGGTACCGCTCCAGCTGCTCCACCTTGGCCTCAAGATCCTTCTTGGCGGTCTCCGCGGTGGCTGCTGCGGCCTTCGCCTCCTTCAGGGCTCCGCCAATGGCCTGCTCCCGGGCGGTGAGGTCGTCCTCGTGGGCGTCGAGGTCGACCTTCCGCTGGTTGAGCGCTCCTTCTCGCCGGGATAGCTCTTCACCAACCAATCGCTGCTGCTCCTCGGCCTCAGCCTTCTCAAGGAGGAACGCTTGCTGCTCCTCGGCAAGCCCTTCGCGCTCCTCCGCCAAGTTGCGGAGGGCCGCCTGGTTGGCGGCGCGGAGCTCCGCAGCGCGCTTCTCCAAATCAGCTCCAGCCTTGGCGGTGAGAGCTTCTCGGGACTCCAGTTTCGCCTGCCTGGCCCGGTACAGGGCCAGGAGCTGGCGAAGAAGCTTCTCCTCTTCGGGCTCGTCACTCCTGCCAAGCGCTTCAACGACCTTCAACCCCGCGGAGGCGAGGACCTCTCCATCGTAGGTCTCTCCCTCCACGGGGGCTCGCGACGAGGACGCCCACGGGACTTGTATGAAGATCCCGTTGGGGGCCTCAAGATAGACGCCCGACCGCTCAGTGGAGGCGGAGGGGTCGGCGGCCGGCGCAACGCTTGACGCTCCTGCTGCCTCCGGGCCAGCAGTGTGGTCGCCGGTCCCTTCTCCAGCCGCGGTGTCTGCGGTCGGGGCGGTCTCCTCCGCGGCGGGCTCGTCGGCTCCAGCCATGCCCTCAGTGGCAGTGGCGTCGCCACCGTCGCCGCGCACCTCCTCCTCGACGGTGGCCTCCGTCTCCATCCGCTCTGGGGCAGGAGGATCTAGCAGAAGAAAAAGAAAAGAAAAGATCAAGCAAATATCCAAAAAGACAAGTTCAAGAAGGAAAAGCTACAAGGACTCACCTTCGCGGACTTCTTCAACGACAGGCTCCCTCGCCGGGGAGTCCACCCTTGGCGGCGGAGTGGTGGCCCCTGCTGGTGGAGGGCCGCCCGCGCCCTCCCTTGGCGGGGTGCTCACCCTTGTCGGGCTGCTCGCCCTTGGCGGGGTGCCCGTCCTTGGCGGAGCGTTCTCCCTTGCCGGGGAGCTCGCCCTTGGCGGGGATAGCGGGGCAAGTAGCTCGTCGGGGGCAGTCTCCGGGCGCTCCTGCGGCTGCGGCTCCACTTCTGCACAAGACAAACAAGGCAACAAGATATTAGTACAAGCAAAAACCTCAAGCGTGCCCGACGAACAGAAAATTCAATACCAGACTTACGCTGGGGGCTGCGCTGGGGGCTGCTCCTCGGAGCAGCAGGTTGATCCGGCAAGCTTGCCGCCGGCACGTCCCCAGTCGCCGCGACGGGCGAGTCGTCTTCAACCTCAACCACAGGGATCTTGGCCCTCTTCGCCATCCGCTGGGTCAGGGTCCTGAAAGCAAAACAAAAACAAGATCAGAATCAACAAGGAAAATCAAGACAAAATCAAAGATATTACAAGCTGCAAGTACTTACTCCTCTTCCTCGTCGTCGGAGCTGAGGGCGGAGAAGTCGAACTCCACCTGAGATGCTCCCGCGCGAGGAGCAGGAGGAGAAGGCTCCCTCGGGCGCTTGGCGGTCTCCGGGGCTGTGGGCTGCGAAGACCCAGCCTCCGTTGTCGCCGAGGGCCGAGGAGCGGAAGTAGCAGTCGTTCCACTCCGGGAGGATCCTCCTCCGCTTGGCGCTGGTGCGCGGGGCGCCTCCTTCGCGACTTGGCTCGCCTTGATAGCGCGCGTCGCCCGACGCGCAGGCTGCTGTCGAGGCGCCTGTGGCCTCGTCCCCGTAGCCACCTTGCGGAGGCGTTTCCTTGGTTGCAGCGTGGGACTTGCCGGAGGCGGGGAGTTCTCTGAGGACGAGGAGGCATCGTCGTCAAGCCCCAGAGATCCACCGGTGTCTTCATCGGCCTCGACGTCCTCCTCCTCCTCCCCGGCAGGCCCGCTGGACCCAGCGCCTTGCCCGGCGGCCCCGCTCCCTCCAGCGACCTCGCTCCCTCCGGCGGCCTCGCTCACCCCGGCAACCCCGGGTATCCCGGAAAGCCTCAAGGAAGGAACCCCGGCAAACTCGTCGGGCGGAAGCTTGAGCAGCCTGAGGATTTCCGCCTCCTCTGCTTGGCACGACGCGTCCGCAGCCTCTGCATCGTCCACAGAGTATCCAAAATCACCCGCCGCCGCAGCTGCGGCGGCCTCCTCCATCCTAGAAGCGATGTAGGCAATATCCCGAGCTGTAGTGGCCCGGGTGAGGCCCCTGTTCTCCTCGGTGTTCTTGGGCGTCTCGACCAAGTTGTCGAAGAAGCTCAGTATTGCATCTGGCGGAGGCTCTATCCAGGTGGGGTCGACGCCGTGGGAATCGCACGCGGGCATCATCGCGCGTAAGGAGTCCCGGGCAGTGCTGTTGCACAGCGGCACCACTCCCCGGGGAGGTCTAAACCACTCCGGGTGTGCCGTGTCATGCTTGAAGAGCTCCCGGACCATCCCCTTCAACTCCAAGGCAGTGAAATTGAAGTTCAATCCAGGGCGCAGCCTCATAATATCCGCCGCGTTGCCAAATTCCCATGCTGGCCTTTTCCTCTCCTGTAAAGGGGCAATGCGGCGGCGGAGGAAATCTGCCCCTACCTCTCCGATGGTCAGTTTGGCTACCCGGAGACGAATTATCCTGATGAGGGCAATATTGAGCTTGCTGTCCTCCGGGGCCAATTCGCTCCAGTCTCTGCCACGCACTATGGCAGTTTGCGTGGCGCGGTGAAGGCCTCCGACTTATCCTCTACTATCCAGCACCAATCTGCACGCCACTCCTCCCACTTGCCGCGGAGCTCTCCCTTCAGGTATGAATCCTTCTTGTTCAGCCGGAAGATCCAGGAGATGCCGCCGGAGAGGGGAGCGCCCGATTCTACTCTAGGCATGAAAAAGTGGCGGAAAAGGGCGACATTGGGATGAATCCCAACATAGTTTTCACACAGATGTGCGAAAACGGCCATCGTAAGGATGGCGTTGGGAGTGAAGTCTAGGAGGTGGAGGTTGTATGTGTTCATGATATCGCAAAAGAACTCCGAGTACGGAGGGCACAATCCGCAGTGAAAGAAAGCAGCGAAGAAGAAGTACCCGCCGGGGAACAGATCTTTGGTGGCGGCGGGGAAGGCTCTGGTGCGGGGATGAGCCTTGGTCTCCCCCGACCAGAACAGATAGTACTTGTTCCGCAGCTCCTTCGCGCCAAGCCTCGGCGCGAAGACCACGCTCTTCTTCCGCAGGGCGGCCAGCTTCGCCGCCTTCTCGGACTTCTCCTTCTTGGTCTTCTCCGCTTTCTCCTTGTCGCTCTTCGGAGCCATGGCGGAGGCGGCGAGGGAAGAGGCGAGGAGCTCGACGGCGCCGCGGATGCAGAAGACGGCGGAGGAGGGGTGAAGGTGAGAAGCAGCGGAGGTTTCTGGAGCGTTAAGACGCAATGAAGACGAAGGAGGGAACTGCCCCTGCTTCCTCTGCTTTTAAGGGGGGAGTGGGGGACGTTCCGCATTTCCCGTTAAAGAACGAGGCCACGATCTCCCCCACGACGCCGCAATCGACGCGTGCCGTTGGGGGGGATGCGGCAGATTCGGAAGGAGATTCGGCGTGCCGTGGGCCGCGCGTGCCCGTGCACTATTTTGGGCCTGGCCCAACAGCGCTCGACACCGTGTGTGGCCCAGGCCCGGGGGCTCCTGTCGGTGTACTAAGATAGGGGTACCTTAGTACCCCAACTTGTGCACGGGCAGTAGCAGCTTCCCGCGGCAGGGTTTACCACGTGCTCGCCGGAAACCTCTTTTCGGTCCTTATGGAGCCATTCAAAAACAAAGTATACAAGACAGAAGATCAAGACCCCGGCAAGTGGAGCTTGCCGGGAAGGCCGTGCCAGGCTCAAGATTATCACATTAACACAAGACCCTGGCAAGAGGAGCTTGCCAGGAAGACCAGAAAGCAGCATCTCAGAAGACATGTCGTGGCGCATCACGCGCCCCGGCGGGACCCAAGGAGCGACAAGCTTCCGGGCCCGGCAAGATCATGGCCCCGGCAAGGTGCTTGCCGGGGAGAACTATGCTGTGTGCCCGCGCTCCAGCTCATCGACCCATGCGTCGCCCTGGGGCCCTTCCAGGGACGCGTGGCGGATGGCTGTGCAGCCTGGGGGACACAATGGCGAGCCACGGTGACGAGGCTACCGTCGTGGCGAACGGAGGAGCATGGGCGGACGCTTTTGGGGTCGACGGTGACGGGCATTTAATGCCCTTGTCTCCCACTGTCAAGATTAGGTGAAGACCACTGTTCATCCACTGTTCATGCACTGTTCCCGCACTGTTGCAACTACCACCAAAGTTACATTTTTACCCTCCTCTACGTTGACACCTGTCGGTGACCCCTTGAGCTATAAAAGGAGGCCCATGCACAACGTAGAAAGGGTTCGGAACCTAGACAGCTCTCTTGCTCGGTGTAGCTAGCTCTTCAAGCTCCCGAGCTCAAGAACTCAATACAATCCAAGCAGGAGTAGGGTTTTACGCGTCCGCGCGGCCCGAACCTGGGTAAACTGCCCGCGTGCGTTCCTCGATCTGCTCTTCGTGCTCCCTCCGCTCCTTTACCGCAACGTAGAAGGGGCTCCGGTCCCATAGGTGCTCGTGGGAGGACAGTTTCCCCCGACACACGGCTATTCATGTAAGATCAGTAAGTATTTAGTATAGCACCCGGCGCATGTGTTACTTTGATCTGATAAGGTTGATTTACTATGAAGCTCATGGCGACCAAGTGTGGATTTCGGACATAACAGTTTCAGTAATCATAGTAACGACATGAAACATGTATTGCTACATGATTAAGAATTAATGTACGCTATTTTGTAAACGAGGTATGACTAGGATGGAGAGAACAATATAAGTTGTATTATCTTTGCATATATTCAGTTATTACCGATCCATTCCATTTGCACAAAAACATATGTATGTTGCCCAGAATTTTCAATGTAGGACTGGCATGCGAAAGGACTAATCCAATAACCAATTAGAAACTGACGCTATCATTGTGTACTATCTTTCATAATTTCTATTCCTTCTGTTGATAAAAATTTGACGCTCAGCCAGATGTATCTAGCACTAAAATATGTCTATATATATCTATTTGATTGTCAACTAATTTTGAACGGGGGAAGTACTAGATAATACATAATGATACATATCAAGAAACCACGTGTTATTAAACACACCAACACGGATGCAATTAAATAAAGTCAATTCTGATGGATATCAAATTGCATCTTAGATTGTCTATGTATAATATTAAATCACTACATGAACTACTCAGTTACTAACTTGAATCACTTTCGAGTTGCATCTTTAGTGAGAGGAATAAGGAATAAATATATTCGTAGATTTTATGTAAGAGAAGACAATTTGGTAGATCATGTGGTACTGTTTCAATCGTATGATGAATGGATGCAGGATCATACATACCAAAACGGTATATCATAGACATTGGGTAAGGTACATACCACTATTAGCCATTAAACTTTTCAAATTTGTGTTGTGTACGATCATTCTATTATTTTCTTTTGGTTTCCCTGCGCACGTGTGTTTGTGTGACAAAGTCTTCCATACAAATTATGAAGCTCATAGATGTTTTGATATCCTTACTTTATACCATTATTAACATAAGCTTTATAAAAAATATATGCTTGATTAGAACGCCATGAAAAGAAACAATAGATGAACTATTAACTAAGTACATGAAACTATCATTTCTAATATCTATCTTTTGGGCTATATCAGTTGTAGAAATATTGCTTCTTCTTGAGGATGCCTAAGGAATTTTAAGATTTTGCTTCTTGCATCTGTTGTAGAATGAATTATAACTAGGAAACTTTTGACGATGTATGTGTTAGGAAACAAAATGTAGCATTAACTATTTAAGCATTCAAGAGCATATCACCATGTCTCTATATTCATCATAATCTTCTTCTAAAGGGTTTAGCTAATGTATTGTTATAAACTAGCCCGTGCAGGTGCACGGGTTGACGACTAGTTTTATAAAATTGTCCTGGGCATTTTTAGAGGAAGTAAAATAGTTCAAGTTTGAAAATAATTTAAACTTGAGCCATTTTTAAACCTAACCAAAACAATTCCAAAAGAGGTGTAGCTTTGCAAGGTGACTTAGGATAAGGTAACAAGGGTGTGGAGAGGAGATGAACATTAAAGGAGAAGGGGTTTAGCCACTTGCAAAATGATTAAAGAATGGAAAATAAAGAAAAAGGAGGAAGAAGAAGTGGTGTAAAAGAAGGATGGCGTTAGGGTTTAGCATGGGCATGGCTTGCCACCACCATCACACAACAAACCCATGGTGACCTCACATAACAAGTAAAAGAAAGCTATGATGGTCTGATACGTCTCCAACGTATCTATAATTTTTTTATTGTTCCATGCTATTACTTATGAAGTCCTAGATGTTTAATGGGCTTTATCATTCACTTTTATATCATTTTTGGGACTAACCTACTAACCCAAGGGCCCAGTCTAGATTGTTGTATTTTGCCTATTTCAGGGTTTTGCAGAAAAGGAATATCAAACGAAGTCCAAACAGAATGAAACCTTCGCAGGAGATATTTTTGGAGAAAATCACGCGAGATAGACTTCGGGGCCAAGCCAGAGGACAGAGGGGCTACCCTCGAGGGTGGGGGCGCGCCCCCCTTCCCAGGGCGTGCCCCCTGCCCCGAGGGCAGGCCCGATGGCCCCTGGTGCCCCTCTTCCTCCTATATATGCCTACGTACCCCATAAACTCCAAGCATAGAGAGAAAACCCTAATTCCACCGCCGTAGCTGCTGTTCTCGTGGAGATCCCATCTTGGAGCCTGTTCCGGGAGGGGGATCCATCACGGAGGCCTTCATCATCATCATCATTGCCCTCACCATGAGTTGTGAGTAGTTTACCTCAGACCTTCGGGTCCATAGCTAGTATCTAGATGGCTTCTTCTCTCTCTCCGGATCTCAATACAAAGTTCTCCTCGGTCTTCGAGGAGACCTATTCGATGTAATCTCTTTCTGCGGTGTGTTTGTCGAGATCCGATGAATTGTGAGTTTATGATCAAGGTTATCTATGAAAGATATTTGGTTCTTCTCTAAACTTTTTATGTGTGCTCATAATATCCTTGCAAGTCTCTTCGAATTATTGGTTTGGTTTGGCCCACTAGATCTATAGTTCTTGCAATGGGAGAAGTGCTTGGCTTTGGGTTCAATCTTGCGGTGTCCATTCCCAGTGATAGTAGGGGCAGCAAGGCACGTATTGTATTGTTGCCATCGAGGATAAGAAGATGGGGTTTTCATCATATTGCTTGAGTTTATCCCTCTACATCATGTCATCTTGCTTAAGGCGTTACTCTGTTCGTATGAACTCAATACACTACATGCATGCTGGATAGCGGTCGATGTGTGGAGTAATAGTAGTAGATGCAGGCAGGAGTCGGTCTACTTGTCTCGGACGTGATGCCTATATACAATGATCATGCCTAGATAGTCTCATAATTATTCGCTTTTCTTTCAATTGCTCGACAGTAATTTGTTTACCCGTCGTAGAATATCGCTATCATGAGAGAAGCCACTAGAAAAAACTATGGCCCCCGGGTCTATTCTCAACATATCAATCTACATCTACTTTACTTTTCTTGCTTTTATTTGTTGTTTTATTAAACCAAAAATACCAAAAAATATAATTATCATCTTTATTAGATCTCACTATCGTAAGTGACCGTAAAGGGATTGACAACCCCTTATCGCATTGGCTGCGAAGTTCTTATTTGTTTGTGCAGGTGCGAGGGACTGGCACGTGGTCTCCTACTGGATTGATACCTTGGTTCTCAAAAACTGAGGGAAATACTTACGCTACTGTGGTGCATATCCATTTCCTCTTCAAGGGAATACAACGCAAGCTCAAGAGGTAGCAAGAAGAATTTCTGGCGCCATTGCCAGGGAGGCTTACGCAAAAGTCATGTACCAAGTACCTATCACAAACCCTTATCCTTCGCATTACATTTATTTGCCTCTCGTTTTCCTCTCCCTCACTTCACCTTTGCCATTTTATTCGCCCTTCTTCGGCCGTGTGTTTCTCGTTCGCTTGCTTCTTGTTTGCTTGAGTGTTGGATTGCTTGCTTGTTACTATGGCTCAAAACAATACCAAATTGTGTGACTTCTCCAATACCAACAACAATGATTTTATTAGCACTCCGATTGCTCCTATTACCAATGCTGAATCTTGTGAGATCAATGCTGCTTTGTTGAATCTTTTCATGAAAGATCAATTCTCCCGCCTTCCTAGTGAAGATGCCGCTACCCATCTAAACAACTTTGTTGATTTGTGTGATATGCAAAAGAAAAGGGATACGGATAACGATATTGTTAAATTGAAGTTATTTCCATTTTCACTTAGAGATCGTGCTAAAACTTGGTTTTCCTGTTTGCCTAGAAATAGTATTGATTCGTGGAATAAGTGCAAAGATGCTTGTATCTTTAAGTATTTCCCTCCTGCTAAGATCATCTCTCTTAGAAATGATATTATGAATTTTAAGCAACTAGATCATGAGCATGTTGCACAAGCTTGGGAGAGAATGAAATTAATGATACGTAATTGCCCTACAGATGGTTTGAATCTATGGATGATTATTCAGAACTTGTATGCTAGCTTGAATTTTGCTTCTAGAAATCTTTTAGATTCGGCCGCCGGAGGCACTTTCATGGAAACTACCTTAGGAGAAGCTACCAAACTCCTAGATAATATTATGGTTAATTATTCTCAATGGCACACCGAAAGATCTACTAGTAAAAAAGTGCGTGCTATTGAAGAAATTAGTGTTTTGAGTGGGAAGATGGATGAACTTATGAAATTGTTTGCTAAGAGTGCTTCTTCTGATCCTAATGATATGCCTTTGGCCACTTTGATTGAGAATAACAATGAATCTTTGGATGTGAATTTTGTTGGTAGGAATAATTTTGGTAACAATGCTTATAGAGGTAATTTTAATCCCAGGCCTTTTCCTAGTAATTCCTCTAATAATTTTGGTAACTCCTACAATAACTCTTATGGAAAGATGCCTTCTGAATTTGAAACTAGTGTTAAGGAGTTTATGATCTCGCAAAAGAATTTCAATGCTTTGCTTGAAGAGAAATTGCTTAAAGTTGATGAATTGGCTAGAAGTGTGGATAGAATTACTCTTGATGTTGATGCTTTGAAACTTAGATCTATTCCACCTAAGCATGATATCAATGAGTCTCTCAAAGCCATGAGAATTTCCATTGATGAATGCAAAGAAAGAACTGCTAGAATGCGCGCTAAAAGAGAAGATTGTATTAAATCTTGCTCTTTGGGTTATCATGAAAATAGAGATGAATATCTGAAAGTTATTGATGTGTCTCCTATTAGATCCTTGTTTTCTAGTATTAATCTTGATGAGAATAGGATTGGAGATGATTCTGCTTTAAGGTGTCCCAATGATTCGGAGTTTTTAGATCTTGATGCTAAAATTGCTAAAAGTGGGATTGAAGAGATTAAAACTTTGCATAGTGATGAACCCACTACTTTTGATTTCAAGGGATTCAATTATGATAATTCCTCTTTGATTGATTGTATTTCTTTGATGCAATCCGTGCTAAATTCTCCGCATTCTTATAGTCAAAATAAAGCTTTCACTAAACATATAGTTGATGCTTTGATGCAATCTTATGAAGAAAAACTTGAGTTGGAAGTTTCTATACCTAGAAAGCTTTATGATGAATGGGAACCTACTATAAAAATAAAAATAAAAGATCATAAATGCTATGCTTTGTGTGATTTGCGTGCTAGTGTTTCCACTATCCCAAAAGCTTTGTGTGATTTGCTAGGGTTTCATGAGCTTGATGATTGTTCTTTAAATTTGCATCTTGAGGATTCCACTATTAAGAAACCTATGGGAAGAATTAATGATGTTCTTATTGTTGCCAATAGGAATTATGTGCCCGTAGATTTCATTGTTCTTGATATAGATTGCAATCCTTCATGTCCTATTATTCTTGGTAGACCTTTCCTTAGAACGATTGGTGCAATTATTGATATGAAGGAAGTAAACATTATATTCCAATTTCCGTTAAGGAAAGGCATTGAACACTTTCCTAGAAAGAAAATCAAATTACCATATGAATCTATCATGAGAGCCACTTATGGATTGCCTTCCAAAGATGGCAATACCTAGATCTATCTTGTATCGTGCCTAGCTAGGGGCGTAAAACGATAGCGCTTGTTGGGAGGCAACCCAATTTTATGTTTTTTGTTTTTGTTGCTGTTAGGGAATAAATATTGCATCTAGCCTCTGATTAGATGTATTTTCGTGTTTTGTTTAGTGTTTGTTCCAAGTAGAACCTTTGGTAAGACTTGTGTGAAGTTTATTTGATCTTGCTGTGAAAAACAGAATCGTTAGCGCTCGCTAAAGTAGTCTTCAGAATTTACTGGAGCGTTCTTTTTAGTTGATTCTTTTTGCTTCTGATTGGTAGACAAATTACGCAAATTTACCAATTTATTTTGTATTGTTTGGAGTTCCAGAAGTAGGCGAACGCAGCAGATTACTACAGACTGTTCTGTTTTTGACAGATTCTGTTTTTCGTGTGTTGTTTGCTTATTCCGATGCATCTATGAGTAATATTGGAGGATATGAATCATAGAGAACTTGGAGTACAGTAGGTTTAACACCAATATAAACAATGAATGAATTCCTTGATGTACCTTTGAGTGGTGGTTTGCTTTCTCTTACTAACGGAGCTCACGAGAATTTTTGTCTAAGTTTTGTGTTGTGAAGTTTTCAAGTTTTGAGTATTGCTTTGATGGACTTTGGAACAAGGAGTAGCAAAGACCCAAGCTTGGGGATGCCCATGGAACCCCAATTAATTTCAAGATAATCAAAAGCCTAAGCTTGGGGATGCCCCGGGAAGGCATCCCCTCTTTCGTCTTCATCCATCGGTAACTATACTTGGAGCTATATTTTTATGCACAACATGCTATGTGTTTTGCTTGGAGCGTCTTGTATAATTTGATTCTTTGCTTGTTAGTTTGCCACAATCATCCTTGCTGGACACACCTATTTGAGAGAGTTAGATATGCCCTAGAAATTGTTAGAACACTCTATGTGCTTCACTTATATCTTTTGAGTTGAATAGTTTTTGCTCTAGTGCTTCACTTATATCATTTCGAGCATGGCGGTGGTTATATTTTGTAGAAATTTTTGCACTCTCATGCTTCACCTATATCTATTTGAGAGTCTATTAAAACAGCATGGTAATGTGTTTAGGCTAAAGAAACTAGTCTTCACATGATAAACATCCAATGTCAATGTAGTAAAAATTTCACACCAAGTTGCATTGAATAGAATGAGATGTTGGATGTTTGATAATTGTTTTGAGACATGAGGATAGTGATATTAGAGTCATGCTAGTGGAGTTATTATAAAATTTAAGAATACTTATGTTAAGGTTAGTGATTCATGTATCATGCACGTATGGTGAACTGATATGTGACGAAGTTAGAGCATGAGGTATTTGTAGAGTGCCAACCTTTGTGTGGAGGTCGGGGGCGCGCGATGCTTAACTCCTACCAACCTCCCCCCTAGGGAGCATCCATTGATTACTTTGTTTTTGATGACTCGTAGATTTTTGACATAAGTATATGAGTTCTTATGACTAATGTTGAGTCCATGGATTATACGCACTCTCACCTTTCCACCATTGCTAGCCTCTCTTGTACCGCGCAACTTTTGCCGGTACCATAAACCCACTATATATCCTTTCTCAAAGCAGCCACCATACCTACCTATCATGGCATTTCCATAGCCATTCCAAGATATATTGCCCTGCAACTTTCCACCATTCCGTTCATATGACACACATCATATTGTCATAGTGCCATGCATGATCATGTAGTTGACATCGTAGTTGTGGCAAAGCCACCATGCATAATTTTTCATACATGTCACACATGATTCATTGCTTATGCTGGTACACCGCTGGAGGCATTCATGTAGAGTCATACTTGTTCTAGTATTGAGTTGTAATATCGAGTTGTAAATCAATAAAAGTGTGATGATCATCATTACTAGAGCATTGTCCCGTGTGAGGAAAGGCCAATAAAAAAAGAGAAGGCCCAAAAAAATATAGAGAGGGGCAAATAAAAAAAGGAGAGAAAAGCCCCTTAAAAATGAGAGAAAAGAGAGAAGGGACAGTGTTACTATATTTTTCCACACTTGTGCTTCAAAGTAGCACCATGATCTTCATTGTAGAGAGTCTCATGATTAGTCACTTTCATATACTAGTGGGAATTTTCATTATAGAACTTGGCTTGTATATTCCAACAATGGGCTTCCTCAAATGCCCTAGGTCTTTGTGAGCAAGAAAGTTGGATGCACACCCACTAGTTTCTTTTTTTGAGCTTTCATTCATATTTAGCTCTAGTGCATCCGTTGCATGGCAATCCCTACTCACTCACATTGATATCTATTGATGGGTATCTCCATAGCCCGTTGATACGCCTAGTCGATGTGAGACTATGTCCCTCTTTTTGTCTTCTCCACAACCACCTCTATTCCACCCATAGTGCTATATCCATGGCTCACGCACATGTATTGCGTGAAAGTTGAAAGGTTTGAAAAGAATAGAGTATGAAAACAAGCGCTTGGCTAAAATCGGGGTTGTGCATGATATGAATATTTTGTGTGATGAAGAGGGAGCATAGCCAGACCATATGATTTTGTAGGGATAACTTTCCTTAGCCATAGTATTTTGAGAAGACATGATAGCTTTGTTAGTATTGCTTGAAGTATTGTTATTTCTTATGTAAATATAGACTTTTATCTTGAATCCTTCAGATCTGAACATTCATGCCACAATTAAGAGAATTACATTGAAAAACTATATTGGTTAGCATTCCACATCAAAAATTCTTTCTTTATCATTTACCTACTCGAGGACGAGCAGGAATTAAGCTTGGGGATGCTTGATACGTCTCCAACGTATCTATAATTTTTTATTGTTCCATGCTATTATTTATGAAGTCCTAGATGTTTAATGGGCTTTATCATTCACTTTTATATCATTTTTGGGACTAACCTACTAACCCAAGGGCCCAGTCCAGATTGTTGTTTTTTGCCTATTTCAGGGTTTTGCAGAAAAGGAATATCAAACGGAGTCCAAACAGAATGAAACCTCCGCGGGAGATATTTTTTGGAGAAAATCACGCGAGATAGACTTCGGGGCCAAGCCAGAGGACAGGGGGCCCACCCTCGAGGGTGGGGGGCGCACCTCCTGCCTCGAGGGCAGGCTCGATGGCTCCTGGTGCCCCTCTTCCTCCTATATATGGCTGCATACCCAAGAAACTCCAAGCACAGAGAGAAAACCCTAATTCCACCACCGTAGCTGATGTTCCCGTGGAGATCCCATCTTGGAGCCTGTTCCGGGAAGGGGATCCATCACGGAGGCCTTCATCATCATCATCATCGCCCTCACCATGAGTTGTGAGTAGTTTACCTCAGACCTTCGGGTCCATAGCTAGTATCTAGATGGCTTCTTCTCTCTCTCCGGGTCTCAGTACAAAGTTCTCCTCGGTCTTCGAGGAGATCTATTCGATGTAATCTCTTTTTGCGGTGTGTTTGTCGAGATCCGATGAATTGTGAGTTTATGATCAAGGTTATCTATGAAAGATATTTGGTTCTTCTCTGAACTTTTTATGTGTGCTCATAATATCCTTGCAAGTCTCTTCGAATTATTGGTTTGGTTTGGTCCACTAGATCTATAGTTATTGCAATGGGAGAAGTGCTTGGCTTTGGGTTCAATCTTGCGGTGTCCTTGACAGTAGGGGCAGCAAGGCACATATTGTATTGTTACCATCGAGGATAAAAAGATGGGGTTTTCATCATATTGCTTGAGTTTATCCCTCTACATCATGTCATCTTGCTTAAGGCGTTACTATGTTCCTATGAACTCAATACACTAGATGCATGTTGGATAGCGGTTGATGTGTGGAGTAATAGTAGTATATACAGGCAGGAGTCGGTCTACTTGTCTCAGATGTGATGCCTATATACAATGATCATGCGTAGATAGTCTCATAATTATTCTCTTTTCTATCAATTGCTCGACAGTAATTTGTTTACCCGCCGTAGAATATCGCTATCATGAGAGAAGCCACTAGAGAAAACTATGGCCCCCGGGTCTATTCTCAACATATCAATCTACATCTACTTTACTTTTCTTGCTTTTATTTTCTGTTTTATTAAACCAAAAATACCAAAAATATAATTATCATCTTTATCAGATCTCACTATCGTAAGTGACCGTAAAGGGATTGACAACCCCTTATTGCGTTGGCTGCGAAGTTCTTATTTGTTTGTGCAGGTGCGAGGGACTGGCGCGTGGTCTCCTACTGTATTGATACCTTGGTTCTCAAAAAGTGAGGGAAATACTTACGCTACTGTGATGCATCTCCCTTTCCTCTTCGAGGGAATACAACGCAAGCTCAAGAGGTAGCATGGTCATGATGCAATGATGATGATGAGCAATGCATGGATGCATTAGGAAAAGTAAAATGACAATGCAATAACAATGGGAATGCAAAATTGCAAAAGAACCCGCAAGGAAAGGACAAGGATCAAATTGATAAATGCTTTATTGCCATATATGGAAGGTATCACATATGGGGTGTTACATGCCCCTAATTTCGAAGCATGCTCAAATTTGCCCCTCTAGCGTTAGTCACACTTATATAAATGCCCTTTTGTACCGTTGCCGTCTAGTCAAAGGGCTTTGACCATTCGTTGGGTGTTTGTTGGACATTTTGCCCTTGTCTCCATGTGCCACTTACATGCGGGCCCACTCTAAAAAATAAAAGGAAAAAACTCTTTCTCTAACCCCTCTCTTTGTACCACTTACACGTGGGGCCAACCAAAAATATATGAGAAGGTACACCAGTCAAGTCAAATTAGAATTTTGGGGCCCACATGCCATTGTCTCTTAATATCTTTTAACTGGTTTGGTTAGAAGAGGGCCTAGGAGTCAGTGGCCCACTTAACAAGGGTGTGTTAGAAAGAATTTTTTTAACCACGACCACTAATTCCGACATATGCAGAAGGCACGGCGGCGGCATGTGGGATGATGCCGGAGTGGCTCGAGAATGCGGAGCAGGCCTGCGATGCTGCAACTACAAAACTGAAGTGTGTTGAGGTCATCAGAGCACGTAGGGTCATCGCGAGAACATGCGGTAGTGAGCTCAAGCGGCGGCGGCAGGCGGCGCACGACGCGAGAGCGTCAGAGGGTGTGAGCGCCCAGTAAAAAGTCTCAAAAGGAGCTTATGCTCACCTCGAAAATGATAAGGTAGTCAGGGACGACGGGGAGATACTACAGCGTCAGCTCGG
>LR738713.1:147595144-147618308 GCA_902687465.1 Secale cereale | reverse complement strand
AGCTCGGACCTCGGCGGTGGCTGTCGAAGAATGCAATCGTGGGACAAGCACGACATGGGCTCAATACTCGAATACCTCGTGCCAAGAGCATCCAATAGAGCTCTTGCACATTTCTCCTCAACCAATTTGTTGATTATCCCTCTCCTTCCTCGTGTCTGGTGGGAGCGCCGCCGGCCATCCGAGGTCAATGTCGTTGCTTCCAGCATGGCCTCTCCAAATCCTGGCGCTAAGATCCCCTTCTAGAGCTTGTTCTTCCTTCGCGCTCGTCAATTTTGTGTTTAGTAGGTTCCGAGTGAGCTCCCCGCGACAACTATCCCGTCCACCGTTCGACTCTGTCTGGGACTGGATCCAGTGGCCTCCTGTGCGCCCAACTAGCATGAATTGACGCACGATGGTGAGCACAACACTACCACTCTAGCGAGCATGTTACTAGTAACTGTCGCGTGTTGCTGGCTGATATCTACTACACAACTTGTTCATGTAGACACGTGTTGGGCCTCCAAGCGCAGTGTTTTGTAGGACAGTAGCAATTTTCCCTCAAGTGGATGACCTAAGGTTTATCAATCCGTAGGAGGTGTAGGATGAAGATGGTCTCTCTCAAACAACCCTGCAACCAAATAATAAAAAGTCACTTGTGTCCCTAACACACCAAATACAATGGGAAATTGTATACGTGCACTAGTTTGGCGAAGAGATGGTGATACAAGTGTAATATTGGTAGTAGATATTGATTTTTGTAGTGCGGACAATAAAAAGCAGCAAGGTAGCAAGTAACAAAAGTGAGCACAAACGGTATTGCAATGATGGAAAACAAGGCCTAGGGTCCGTACTTCCGCTAGTGCAATCTCTCAACAGTGCTAATATAATTGGATCATATAACCACCCCTCAACAAAATCACCTCAAAGTTATTCTTTCTGTTCAATCTATCAAGACTTCATACTAAGACAACATAAAGTTATCATTTCTGATCTATCTATCAAGAGTTCGTACTAGAATCACACAAGGTTATCTTTTCCGATCGATCTTTCAAGAGTTCGTACTAAGATAACACAAAGTTATCCTTCCCAATCGATCTATCAAGAGTTCGTACTAAGATAACACCAAAAGCAGAGAAATAAAGACAAGAACATGCATCAACCCCTATGCATAGATTACCTCAATGTCACTTCGAGAATCCGCAAGTTGAGTGCCAAAACATATATCAAGTGGATCAATACGATACCCCATTGTCACCATGAGTATTCAATTGCAAGACATATATCAACTATTCTCAAATCCATAAAAGTATTTGATCCAAAGAAATCTCAAAGGGAAAACTCAATCCATCACAAGATAGAGAGGGGAAAACACCATATGATCCGACTACATTAACAAAGCCCGCGATACATCAAGATTGTGCATCTTAAGAACACTAGAGAGAGAGAGAGAGATTAAACACATAACTACTGGTACAAACCCTCAGCCTCGAGGGTGGAGTACTCCCTCCTCATCATGGTGGCCGCCGGGATGATGAAGATGGCCACCGATGATGATTTCCCCCTCCGGCGGAGTGCCAGAAAGGGCTCTAGATTGGATCTCGTGGAGTACAGAGCCTTGCCGCGGCGGAACTTCTGATATAGGTCTTCCAAGAAGGGTTTTGGAATATTTGTGAATTTATAGGGTAAAGAGGCGGTGTGGGAGGCCACCGAGGTAGGCACAACCCACCTGGGTGCGCCAGGGGGGCCTGGCGCGCCTTGGTGGGTTGTGCCGCCCTCGAGGCACCCCCAAGGTGCAGCTTCAGCCCATTGGGTGTCTTATGGCCCATAAAAATCTCCAGAAAGTTTCGCGGTGTTTGGACTCCCTTTGATATTGATTTCCTGCGATGTAAAAAACATGCAGAAAACAACAACTGGCACGTGGCACTATGTCAATAGGTTAGTACCAAAAAATGATATAAAATGATCATAAAATGGTTGTAAAACATCTAAGAATGATAATATAACATCATGGTACAATAAAAAATTATAGATACGTTGGAGACGTATCACTAGCCGTCGTCGCCAATGCGCCCTGGACGCCGGAGTTGAGAGAGAGAGATAGGGGGAAGAGAGAGAATATCGTTTCTATTTCTATTTTTATTTTTGGTTGGCCCACATGTAAGTGATATAAACAAAGGATGAGAGAAAGAGTTTTTTGCCTTTTATTTTTTAGAGTGGGCCCCGTACGTAAGTGGCACATGAAGTTAGGGGCAAAATGTCCAACAAACATCCAGAAAATGGTCAAAGCCCTTTGACTAGACGGTAAGGACACAGAAGGGCATTTCTATATGTGTGACTAGCGGCAGAGGGGGCAAATTTGAGCATGCTTCGAAATTAGGGGCAAATTTGAGTAGTAGGTTAGAGTTAGGGGCACAAATGTAAATGTCCCTAATATATAGTGTTAATCACCATGTTTAAGTAGAGAATTATAGTGGGAATAGAGAGGTTACACCGCTGCATAGAGGGTGAGAAAGTTGGTGTTGACGGTAGCAAGATTGTTGATGTAGATCGTCGTCACGATCCTTGCCCCGGCGGCACTCCGGCACCCCCCTCCTTCTTCCTTGGATCCTCCCTAGATGGGAGAAGGATTTCCCCTCTGGTCCATGGCCTCCATGGCGATGGAGGGGCGAGAGCCCCTCCTAGATTTGATATATCCCTCTGTTTCTCTTCTATTTTCTGACTCCTAGATCTAGCCTTTCACTGTTTCTTAAATATTCGAAGATCCTTAACTCCAATTGCACTGAAATTTTAACACGATTTTTTTCCAGATATAAGCTTCCTTGCGCCCGAAGTAGAGTCCCAATCGACTTACGGGGTTCCCACATGGCACCACCGCACACATGGGGGGAGGTCGCGCCCTAGTATCTTGTGGAGGCTGTGGGCCTCTGTTTGCATTGATTCCACCTCCCAAAAATCACATATATTCCAAAATAATTCTTCGTAATGTTTTATCACGTTTGGACTTCGTTTGATATGGATATTCTACGAAACAAAAAACATGCAACAACATGAACTGGCACTGGGCATCAATAGGTTAGTCCAATAATTCATATAAAATGTTGCCAAAAGTATGTGAAAGTTGTATAATATTGGCATGGAGCAATAAAAAAATTATAGATACGACGGAGACGTATCAGCATCCCCAAGCTTAATTCACACTCGTCCTCGAGTAGGTAAATGATAAAAGAATAATTTTTGATGTGGAATGCTACCTAACATAATCTTGATCATATAATCTTATCATGGCATGAATATTAAGACATGAGTGATTCAAAGCAATAGTCTATAATTTAACATAAAGACATTAATACTCAGGCATCCCAACAAACAATCATGCCTTTCAAAAAATCAATGTTAAAGAACGCTATCCCTAAAAAATCATATAGCCTTGTCATGCTCCGTCTTCTTAACACAAAGTATAAATCATGAACTACCCCGGTGTCAGCCAAGCAATTGGTTCATACTTTTTAACGCGCATCATCATTTTCACTCTCACGCAATACATGAGCGTAAGCCATGGATATAGCACTATGGGTGGAATAGAATGTGGTGGTAGACATTAATATAGAGAAGGCAAAAAGGAAGATAGTCTCACATCGGCGCGGCTAATCAACGGGCTATGGAGATGCCCATCAATGGATGTCAATGCGAGGAGTAGGGATTGCCATGCAATAGATGCACTAAGAGCTATAAGTGTATGAAAGCTCAAACCAAAAACTAAGTGGGTGTGCATCCAACTTGCTTGCTTGAAGCCCTCGGGCATTTGAGGAAGCCCATCATCGGAATATACAAACCAAGTTATATAATGAATGAAAAATTTCTACTAGTATAAAAAAGCAAAAGCGTAGAAGACTCTCTATATGAAAAATATGGTGCTACTTTGAAGCACAATTGTGGTAAAAGATAGTAGCGATGACCCTTCTCTCTTTTCTCTCTCTTTTTTCTTTTTTTTTTCTTTGGGCTCTTTTTGGCCTCACTTTTTATTTATTTTTCCTTTTTTTTATTTTTGTCCGGAGTCTCATCCCGACTTGTAGGGGAATCATAGTCTCCATCATCCTTTCCTCACTGGAACATGCTCTAATAATGAAAATGATGATCATCACACTTCTATTTACTTACAACTCGAGACCTAGAACAATATGACTCTATATGAATGCCTCTGGCGGTGTACCAGGATGTGCAATGATCTAGCATGGCAAAGATATAAAAAACAGACAAGCCATGAAAATATCATGCTAGCTAGCTTACGATCATGCAAAGCAATATGAAAATGAATGCTCAAGTGATGTATATGATGATGATGTAAGTTGCATCCCAATATATCTCGGAATGGCTATGGAAATGACAGAATAGGTAGGTATGGTGGCTGTTTTGAGGAAGATATAATAAGGCTTTTGTGTGATGGAGTGTATCATCTCATTGGGGTTTGGATGCACCAACAAAGTTTGCACCACATCTCAAGGTGAGAAAGGGCAGTGTGCGGTACCGAAGAGGCTAGCAAATTATGAAAAGGTAAGAGTGTGTATATTGCATGGACTCACATTAGTCATAAAGAACTCACATACTTATTGAAAAAGTGTATTAGCCCTCTAATCAAAGTACTACTACACATGCTCCTAGGGGGGAGGTTGGCATGAGTTAACCATGACGTGCCCCCGACCTTCACGCAAAGATAGACAATCAAGGATAAATTGTGCTCCAACTTCCTGGCATGACGGGAAACTATACGGGCATGCTTCGGGAATCACAAACCTTAACACAAATATTCCTACTAAACACAATTACCCACTAGTACCTCCCACATATTATCATCTCTATATCGCAAAACTATTGCAAGGAATCAAACATATCACATTCAGTGATCCACAAGTTTTATGTAGGATTTTATGACTAACCATGTGAATGACCAATTCCCATCGACTCTCTAAATAGATATAAGTGAAGCAAGAGAGTTTAATTATTTCTAGAAAAGATCATGCTCTAACAAATATAAGTGAAGCAAAAGAGCATTCCATAAATTACGATTTTCTAGATGTAGAGAAGCATGCAATCCAAACTTCAAATGATATAGGTGAAGCACATGAAGCATTCCATAAAGCCATACTCAAAAGATTTAAGTGAAGTGTGATACGTCCATTTTGCATCATGCTTATAAGTTGATATTTATTGCATTATGGGTTGTTCATACATGTTTTGTCACAATACTTATGCCTTTTCTCTCTTATTTTACAAGGTTTACATGAAGAGGGAGAATGCCGGCAGCTGGAATTCTAGGCTGGAAAAGGAGCAAACTCTATAAACCTATTATGCACAACTCCAAAAGCCCTGAAACTCCACAGAACATTGTTTCGGAAAATATAAAAAATATCTGGCGAAAGAAACCCATGAGAGGGGCCACTGGCTGGCCTCGAGGGTGGGGGGCGCGCCCCCTGCCTCGAGGGCTAGCCGATGGGCCCCCGGTGCCCATCTTCTCCTATATTAAGTGTTTTGACCTGGAAAAAAATGAAGAGGAGGCTTTTGGGACCAGACACCGCCGTCTCGAGGCGGAACCGAGGCGGAAACCAATCTAGGGCTCCGGCAGAGCTGTTCTGCCGGGGATACTTCCCTCCGGGAGGGGGAAATCATCACCGCCGTCATCACCAACAACTCTCCCATCTTGGGGAGAGCTATCTTCATCAACATCTTCACCAACACCATCTCCTCTCAAACCCTAGTTCATCTCTTGTATCCAATCTTTGTATCCAAACCTCAGATTGGTACCTGTGGGTTGCTAGTAGTGTTGATTACTCCTTGTAGTTGATGCTAGTTGGTTTATTTGGTGGAAGATCATATGTTCAGATCCATTATGCATATTAATACCCCTCTGATCATGAACAATATTATGTCTTGTGAGTACTTACTTTTGTTCCTAAGGACATGGGAGAAGTATTGCTATTAGTAGTCATGTGAATTTGGTCTTCGTTCGATATTTTGATGAGATGTATGTTGTCTCTCCTCTAGTGGTGTCATGTGAACGTCGACTACATGACACTTCACCATTATTTGGGCCTAGAGGAAGTCATTGGGAAGTAATAAGTAGATGATGGGTTGCTAGAGTGACAGAAGCTTAAACCCTAGTTTATGTGTTGCTTCGTAAGGGGCTGATTTGGATCCATATGTTTCAGGCTATGGTTAGGTTTACCTTAATACTTCTTTTGTAGTTGCGGATGCTTGCATTGGAGGTTAATCATAAGTGGGAGGCTTGTCCAAGTAAGGGTAGCACCCAAGCACCGGTCCACCCACATACCAAATTATCAAAGTACCGAACGCAAATCAGATGATCGTGATGAAAACTAGCTTGACGATAATTCCCATATGTCCTCGGGAGCGCTTTACCTTGCATAAGAGTTTGTCCAGGCTTGGTCTTTGCTACAAAAAGGATTGGGCCACCTTGTTGCACCTTATTTACTTTTATTGTTTGTCACTTGCTACCAATTATCTTATCACAAAACTATATGTTACCTATAATTTCAGTGCTTGCAGAAAATACCTTGCTGAAAATTGCCTATCATTTCCTTCTGCTCCTCGTTGGGTTCGACACTCTTACTTATCGAAAGGACTACGATAGATACCCTACACTGTGGGTCATCAAAGTGCAATGAGAATTTTATAGATCAACCAAGGACTATCTCATACCAGCATGGTGCACTAAATAAATGAGAAAAATAAGCACCAAAGGCACTCTAAGAATTTACGCATATCATGTGAACAAAATGAAAACCGAGACATACCGATAATTGTCGAATAAAGATGGGATGCCTTCTGGGGCATCCTCAAGCTTAAACGATTAAGTCTCCTTGAATATTTACTTGGTGTGCCTTGGGCATCCCCAAGCTTGAACTCTTGCCTCTCCTCCTTCTTCTCATGTCGAAACCTCCTCGATCTTTGAACAACCACTACTGCAGGATGCTGCTAACGTGACACTACGATCAGAGACCCTTCGACAAAACTGTGTGTGATGCAATAATCGCAAACGATGGTGTAAAAAACCCGTCAAAAAAGGTGCAAAACGTTTGCGATGACAGATGCATCAAACACGGTTCGGATTTTAGTTGCGTGTGTGATGCAGGGCATACGATTCGGTTCAATTAACTGTTTGTGATGAGGAGGAACGAAAGAAATGGGCAACCAGATGAAAGTGTGTGCGATATACAGTATACGGTTCACTCGGATGAACTATTTGTGATTAGGCAACACAAAAGAAATGGTCAGCCAGATCAAGGTGTGAGCGATATACGGCATGCGGTTCACTCAGCCTTGTCATCAGTGTGTGACCTCTGTGGCAACCATTCGCTCCCCACTAGCCTCTTCTTGAATCGTGCAACCATCCACCGCCTCTTTGCCTTTCCCTCTCAATTTGGAACTGTTGTCGCACGCTCTTCCTCCCTCCATTTTCCTTCACCCTTCCTTCTGCCATTGTTCGATCATCTTCTCCATGGAGGGACCAGGCTGGAAACGACCCCGTTATTCTTGCCCCGATCTGAAAGATGACATGGTGGAGGAACTCATTGATCAGTGCGACATCATCACCTCGTCTAGCACGGTAGGTTCGTTCAAGTCCATTCTTGAATCAACAAATAACATAATTGCAAAGAACCCAAGGGTTCAGGAGCGGTTTGATCTCCCATATCTTCTTTGCCATGATGTTGGTCGCCGGCGTGGGGACGACGGAAGCGTCGCCTTGTGCAAGTTGATACCGCTTGATAATGATACGTGTGATGTTAAGATGCCATCGCTTGAGGGTAAGTCTTGGGCAGACGCAAATGGAGATTGGGTTGTTTATATTGGGTATAACTACGAGTGGAAACTTGTGAATGTGTACACTCGTCACCGGGTTCCACTTCCAAAAATCACAGACTGCCCTGAGGTTGAGCACACAGATGATCTACGTACGTTCAAATACGATCATGGTGACTGTCGTCTATGGAAGATAGCAATTTGTCGAGTTCCCAACCTCTCTTGGGATTACAAGAACTATGAAGTTGTTGCTATGTTTGACAAGCTTGTTGCCATCCTTACTTCCACGCCTCGATGGATATTGCTCAAAATCCATTTTTGTACACGGATGAGTACTGTGATGCAATTCAATACGAGGGTCTTGTGTTTGCTGCCACCACTCGTGGCACTTTTTTTGCATGGAATCCTTATGGTTTCGGTACGTTTGTCTTCCACCGTAATTATAATTGTTTCATCCACATGCATGCGGGTTAGCTAGTTTCCCTTTACTAATTAACCTTCTTGTGTTTCCAAGGTCCTGTGAACATTCCACCACCTATACTTGAAATTTTTTATAACCAAGGGGGAGATGACGATGGTGATGATAACGAGCATGAGGATGAGCAGGACCTATATACTCAGTGGCATCTGGCAACTTATTCTGACGGATCACCTCTTCTTGTATGTATACAAGGCACTGCTGATGTTACTAATGAAGCAGGTGTCATCTCCCATGGTCGCACTCTCCGGACCTATTCCAACATCAGTTGCAGGGTATTCGGGATAGATACTAATGTCCTAGCTCCAGCACCTTCTGAATGGTTCCGTATTGACAGTCTTGGAGGAAACTCGCTCTTTCTTGGACAAAACTATCCAATGATGGTGAAAGGCGATCCAGCTGCTGTTGACACAACGTTACTACCATTTATGAGAAGCAACTGTATCTATACCTCGGACATTGCTATGGTTCCCTACCCTGGTGATACGTCTCCAACGTATCTATAATTTTTTATTGTTCCATGTTGTTATATTATCACTCTTGGATGTTTTACAATCATTTTATAGTCATTTTATATCATTTTCCGGTACTAACCTATTGACATAGTGCCAAATGCCAGTTGTTGTTTTCTGCATGTTTTTTACATGGCAGGATATCAATATCAAACCGAGTCCAAACACCGCGAAACTTTTTGGAGAATTTTTATGGTCCAGAAGACACCCAATCGGCCAGAGCTGCACCTGGGGGGTGCCCCAAGGGGGCACAACCCACCAGGGCGCGCCCAGGTGGGTTGTGCCCACCTCGGTGGCCTCCTGCATCACCTCTTTGCTCTATAAATACTCAGATATTCCAAAACCATAGAGGAGTCAACGAAATTCTATTCCAGCCGCCACAATGTCCAAAACCACTAGATCCAATCTAGACACCATCACGGAGGGGTTCACCATCTCCATTGGTGCCTCTCCGATGATGTGTGAGTAGTTCCTTGTAGACCCATGGGTCCGTAGTTAGTAGCTAGATGGCTTCCTCTCTCTCTCTCTTTTGATTATCAATACAATGGTCTCTTGGAGATCCATATGATGTAACTCTTTTGCGGCGTGTTTGTTGGGATCCGATGAACTTTGAGTTTATGATCAGATCTATCTTTTTATCCATGATTGTTATTTGAGTCTTCTTTGATCTCTTATATGCATGATTGCTTATAGCCTCGTATTTCTTCTCCGATATTTGGTTTTTTTGGCTAACTTGATCTATTTATCTTACAATGGGAAGAGGTGCTTTGTAGTGCGTTCGATCTTACGGTGCTTGATCCCAGTGACAGGAAGGGAACCGACATGTATGTATCGTTGCTACTAAGGATAAAACGATGGGGTCTATTTCTACATAAATAGATCTTGTCTACATCATGTCATTGTTCTTATTGCATTACTCCATTTCTCCATGAACTTAATACACTAGATGCATGCTGGATAGCGGTCGATGTGTGCAGTAATAGTAGTAGATGCAGGCAGGAGTCGGTCCACTAATCTTGGATGTGATGCCTATATAATGATCATTGCCTGGATATCGTCATGATTATTTGAAGTTCTATCAATTGCCTAACAGTAATTGTTTTTCCACCATTTGCTATTTTCTCGAGAGAAGCCACTAGTGAAATCTACGGCCCCCGGGCCTCTTTCTCATATTATTTGCCTATGCGATCTATTTACCTTTGCTTTTATTTTCAGATCTATTAAACCAAAAACCCAAAAATACCTTGCTGCAATTTATCTTATTTGGCATTCGACCTATCAATATTTACAACTCTATCACGTCTGTTACCCGAAAGGGATTGACAACCCCTTTTACACGTTGGGTTGTGAGTATTTGTTATTTGAGTGCAGGTGTTGTTTATGTTGTGTTGCTTGGTTCTCCTACTGGTTCGATAACCTTGGTTTCATCACTGAGGGAAATACCTACCACTGCTATACTGCATCATCCCTTCCTCCTTGGGGAGAAAACCGATGTAGTCCTAGCAGTCATCAAAAGGAAATTTCTGGCGCCGTTGTCGGGGAGCACCTTCAACATATACCAGGTTCCTAATCACAAATCTCATCTTCTCACAATTTACATTATTTTCCATTTGCCTCTCATTTTCATCTCCCACACATCACAAACATTTGTCGTTTTTATTCGCCCTCTTTTTCATTCGCCGTTTTCCGGTCGGATCTATTTCCCACTTGTGTTCTTGTTTACAATTGCTCAAAAAAATGATGCAAGAGAACACTAAGTTGTGTGATTTTTCCAATACTAACAACAATGATTTTATTGGCACTCTGATTGTTCCTCCCGCCAATAGTGCGAAGACTTGTGATATTAATACTGCTTTGTTGAATATTGTCATGAAAGATCAATTTCCGGCACTCCTAATGAGGATGTCGCGTCCCATCTTAATACCTTCGTGGAATTATGCGATATGCAAAAGGAAAAAGATGTGGACAATGATGTTGTGAAGTTGAAATTATTCCCGTTTTCTTTGCGAGATCATGCAAAATTTTGGTTTTCTTATTTGCCTCGCAATAGCATTGATTCTTGGAACAAATGCAAAGACGCTTTTATCACTAAATATTTTCCGCCCGCAAAAATTATATCCCTTAGAATCCAGATCATGAATTTCAAGCAACTTGAACATGAGCATGTTGCACAATCTTGGGAAAGGATTAAAATGATGCTAAGGAATTGCCCAACTCATGTTTAAATCTTTGGATGATCATACAATTTTTTTATGCGGGGTTGAATTTTGTTTCTCGAAACCCTTTGGATTACACTGCAGGTGGTACTTTTATGGAAATTACTTTGGGTGAAGCCACCAAATTGCTTGATAATATTATGGCGAATTATTCGCAATGGCATACTGAAAGGGCGCCGACTAGCAAAAAGGTTAATTCGGTTGAGATTGATTCTTTGAATAGAAAAGTTGATGCTCTTATGAAAATGGTTGCTAGTAAAGTGCTCCTATTTATCTTAATGATATCCTTTGTCTACTTTGATTGAGCAAACTAGTGATGCTATAGATGTGAACTTTATCGCTAGAAATAATTTTAACAAAAATGCTTATAGAGGTAATTTTAATCCTAGGCCTTTTCCTAGTAATTCCTCTAACACTTATGGTAATTCCTATGGAAATCAGTCTTACAATAATAATGGGAACACCTATGATCTAGAGAATAATATTAAAGAATTCGTCAATACTCAAAAGGTTTTCAATGCTTCCATAGAAGAAAAATTGAATAAGATTGATGATATGTCTAGGAGTATTGATAGAATTTCTCATGATGTGGAAAATCTCAAGTTGAAAAGTTTTGTGCCTAAAGTTGAAGAATCAATTAAAGCTCTTTATGTTTTTACGGATAAAAGTAAGGAAAGAACCGCCATGCTTAGAGCTAAACGAGAATTTTTAGAAAAAAGTGTTTTCTAGTGATTGCTTTCATAAGACATTAAAATGATTGGTGTTTCTTCTATTGATTCTTTGTTTAGTAAAGTTCAACTTGATGATAAAGGTACTGGAGAAGAGTCCACTTTAGGTAGAAGGCGTCCCAATATTTCGGAGATTAAAAATCTTGTTGAGAAAATTGATAAAAGTGGGTTTGGAGAGGTCAAGATTTTAACTAGTGATGTGCCCACTATCTTGGATTACAAAGACTTTAATTATGATAGTTGCTCCTTGATTGATTGTATTTCTTTGTTGCAATCCATGATTAATTCACCCCATGCAAATGAACAAAATAAAGCTTTTACTAAACGTACTGTTGATGCTATGATGAAAGCTTTAGATAATAAGTTGGAATTAGAAGTATCAATTCCTAGAAAGTTGCATGATGAATGGGAACATACTATCAAAATAAAAAATAAAAAATTATGAGTGTTTTGCTTTGTGTTATTTGGGTGCTAGTGTTTCCACGATTCTGAAATCTCTTTGCAATGTTCTTGGTCTTACCAATATTGAAGATTGCTCTCTTATTTTGCATTTGGAGGATTCCACTGTTAAAAAGCGTTTGGGAAGGATCAACGATGTTCTTATTCTTGCAAATAGGAACTATGTACCCATATACTTTATTGGTCTCGACATCAATTGCAATCCGTCTTGCCCTATTATACTTGGTAGACTGTTTTTGCGCACTATTAGCATGGTGATTGACATGAAAGAAGGGAATATTAAATTCCAATTTCCCTTGAGAAAAGGCATGGAACACTTCCCTAAAACCAATATCAAATTGCCCTATGAATCTATAATGAGGGAAACTTATGGAACATCCAACAAGGATGACAACACTAAAATCTTGGTATCATGCCTAGCTAAGGGCGTGAAACAATAACGCTTGTTGGGAGGCAACCCAACTTGTATCTTTCTGATTTTTGATTTCCTTGATGTTTTCAATAAAATACCCTTTAATACCTATGTTTAGATGTGTTTTTGTGGTTTGAATAAAGGTTTGTGCCAAGCAAAGCCTTAGGATCATGTTGGGTGCTAGTGGATTTGATCTTGCTGAAAAACAGAAACTTTTGCGCTCATGAGAAAAATTCTCATTTTTAACAGAAGAGTGCTTTTAAGTTGATTCTTTTTGCAGAAGATTAATATCAAAATTCACCAGCGTGTCCCTATGTTTTTCAAGATTTTTAGAGTTACAAAAGTATTTGAAACTGTCAGATTACTACAGACTGTTCTGTTTTTGACAGATTCTGTTTTTATTGTGTTATGTGCTTGTTTTGATGATTTTATGGTTTTCTTTGATGAGTTTTTGCCATATAAAAATTGGAATACAGTAGATATAATACAAATACAAAATATGAATTGGTTTACTACAGTATTTATAGTAGTGATTTGTTTTCTTATACTAACGGATCTCACGAAGGTTTTGTTGAAGTTTTGTGTGATTGTAGTTTTCAAGTTTTGGGTTATCTTACGATGGATGAAGGAATAAGGAGTAAGAAGAGCCTAAGCTTGGGGATGCCCCGGCATCCCAAGCCATTATCTAAAAGAGAATCAAGCAACTATGCTTGGGGATGCCCGTGAGTGGCATCCCCTCTTTCTTCTAACAACCATCGGTATTTTACTCGAAACTATATATTTATTTGTCACATGATATGTGTTTTGCTTGGAGCATCTTGTATGATATGAGTCTTTTCTTGTTTTGTTTTACTTTTTAAGTCATAAATCCTTGCTGTACACACCTTTTAGAGAGAGCCAAAATTATGCCATGACTTGTTAGAATAGCTCTCTATGTTTCACTTAAATTTTTATGAGCTATGGATTTGCTCTAGTGCTTCACTTATATCTTTTTGAGCACAGTGTGCTTTAGGATTTTTGAAGGAATAATCTCTTGCTTCACTTAGATTTATTTGAGAGTTAGTAATTTTTTAAGAAATTCTCTCTTGCTTCACTTAAATTATTTTGAGAGAAAGAAAAAAACATGATCATGATCTTCACTTATATTTATTTGAGCTTATCAAAAGCAACACATGAAAATTAGTTCCAAAGTGATAGATATCCAAGAAGGATATAATAAAAACTTTCATGAAGATCATTGGACAAAATAAACTTGATTCCTTGTGATAGTTTTGAGACATGATGATATGATATGTGAGTCATGTTAATGAGTAATTATGCTTTAGTAAGAATATTAGTGTTAAAGTTTTTGATTCCCTATGCAATCACAAAAGTCAATAATCATTCAATGAAATTACATCCTACTTGTGGTGCATTATTCGGTGTTATTTATGCCCAATTCTCGCTTATGATATTATTTGTTTCATGGTTGGTTGCTTCCCAGTCTTTTGTTAGCCTTCATTTTGCACTAAGTATGATCACTACTTATGCATCCAAAATCCTTTATCCCGCTTTTGCCACATGAGTCCACCATAACTACCTATATGCGGTATTCCCTTGCCATTCTGAGCAAATTTGTATGTGCTATCTCTAAATTTCAAAATAAATTTCACTTTTGTGTGCCCGTACCGCTCGCGAGGCGGTGAGGGGTGGCCAATAATTTCCATGCTAGATGTGTTATTCTCATGATGAGTGTTTATTCACTTGTCATTGCACGAGACTAAGTCAAAGGTATTAGGGATGCCCAGTCCCAAAATGAAAAATAAATTTACTTTATGTTGTTAAATAATAAATTCCTTGAAAAGTGTTGGTATGGAAGGCAACCGTGGATTCGGCTAGCCATGGCTTGTGAAAGTTTGGTGGAAAAGGAATAAACTTTATTTTATGTTTGGGAACCACCTATGATATATCTAGTATGGAAAGTGTTGGGAACCTTAAGCCGTTTTCGTTGGTGGGAAAAGTACACCTCCCAAAATAATTTTATCTCTCAATTTGAGCTTTGAGCTTTGGCACCTCTACAAGTCCCTACTTCCCTTTGCGAAGGGCCTTTCTTTTACTTATGCAATTTTTATTTTCAATTTGAGTCACCATCTTTTCTTATAAAGCACCAACTAGGAAACACTATGATCATACTTGAGCATTGGGTGTAACTAATATGCGAGTGTGTTTCATGAATGGATGAATGGTAGGTATATGCGGTATTTCCATGTCGTCCTAAGTAAATTTGTATGTGCCAACACTAAATTTCAAACTAAACTTCTCTTTTGTGTAACCGTACTTCTCATGAAGCGGCAAGGGGTGGCCAATATTTTCCATTCTAGGTATGTTGTTCTCAAGACGAGTGTTTATTCACTTGTCATTGCACGAGAGTGTGGCGGTAATAGGGATGCCCGGTCCCGAAATGCAAAAAAAATACTATAATAAATTCCTTTGGTATGTGTTGGTATGGAAGGCACCCGTGGATACGGATAGCCATGGGTTATAAAAGAATGGTGGAAAGGAAACAAACTTTATTTTATGTTTGGGAACCGCCTATGATTTATCTAGTATGGAACATATTGGGAACTCTTAGCCTTTTTCATTGATAGGAAAAGCATGCCACCCAAAATAATTTTATCTTTCAATTTAAGCTTTGAGCTCTGGCACCTCTACAAATCTATGCTTCCCTCTTTGAAGGGCCTATCTATTTACTTTTATGCAATTTTTATTTTTATTGAGTCTCCATCTTCTCTTATAAAGCACCAACTATAGAACACTATTATCACACTTGAGCATTGGATAATGTATCTAATATTTGGATGTGTTTCATGAATGGGTCAATAATTGAGCATAATTGGCTAGGGATAACTTACTTTTGTGTTGATATTTTGAAAGACATGGTTGCTTGTTGATATTCTTGAGTATTAAAGTCTTCATGTCAAATTATAGACTATTGTTTTGAATCATTTAAAAGTCCATGTGTCCTTGCTACAAAGAAAAGAATAAGATGAACATGTTAGCCACATTCCACATAAAAATTATGTTTTTATCATTTACCTACTCGAGGACGAGCAAGAATTAAGCTTTGGGATGCTGATACGTCTCCAACGTATCTATAATTTTTTATTGTTCCATGTTGTTATATTATGAATCTTGGATGTTTTACAATCATTTTCTAGCAACTTTATATCAATTTTTGGGACTAACCTATTGACATAGTGCCCAGTGCCAATTGTTGTTTTTCGCTTGTTTTTTACTGCAGTATATCAGTACCAAATGGAGTCCAAATGCAACGAAACTTTTTGGAGAATTTTTTCTGTCTGGAAGAGACCCAAGGAGCCCAGGAGGTGCACCAGAGGGGACCGTGGGCCCACAAGACACCAGGGCGTGCCAAGAGGCCCGGGCGCGCCCTGAATCACCTAACAGGATAAATGGGTACCACGGGTAAAAATACCCACGTTTGCGTAACATAAATTGGAGCACACACAATCATAAACAACAACATATAATCATAATTTATAAACAACAACACATAATAACATCAGTACATACATATAAAAAGCAATATATCATAAACAATAACACATTCTCTAAACAACAACACTTTCTTGTAAACAACAACACATCAAAATATAAACACATAGTCAAAATGGGTATGGGAAAAAGTTATACCCACCAATGGGTATGGGTACGGTGATGGGTAAGCTGAAATAGGACGGTTAAGGGTATGGGGTGGCTCCACCCGTACCCAAACCCTGTGGGTGCCATCCCTAGCCCTGATGCCTTGTGGGGCCCACAGGAGTCTGCTCCACCGACTTCCAGCTCTATAAATACCCAAATATTCTAGAAACCCTAGGGGAGTCGATGAAAAATTGTTTCAGCCACCGCAAGTTCTAGAACCACGAGATGAAATCTAGAGCCCTTTTCCGGCACTCCGCCAGAGGGGAACATGATCACGGAGGGGTTCATCATCCTCATTGTGCTCCTCCGATGATGTGTGAATAGTTTACCGCAGACCTACGGGTCTGTAGTTAGTAGCTAGATGACTTGTTCTCTCTTTTTGATCTTCAATACAATGTTCTCTTCGGAGATCTATTCGATGTAATTCTTTTTGCGGTGTGTTTGTTGGGATCCGATGAACTGTGAGTTTATGATCAGATCTATTCATATCCATGCATGATTATTATAGCCTCGTATTTCTTCTTCGTTATTTCGGTTTTGTTTGGCCAACCTGATTGATTTATCTTGCATTGGGAAGAGGTGCTTTGTAATGGGTTCGATCTTACGGTGCTCAATCTCAGTGACAGAAGGAGAAGTGACACGCATGTATCGTTGCTATTAAGGATAAAACGATGGGGTCTATTCTTACATAAATAGATCTCGTCTACATCATGTCATCGTTCTTAAAGCATTACTTCATTTCTCCATGAACTTAATTCACTAGATGCATGCTGGCTAACGGTCGATGTATGGAATAATAGTAGTAGATCCAGGCAGGAGTCGGTCTACTAATCTTGGACGTGATGCCTATATACATGATCACTGTCTTGGATATCGTCATAATTATTTGCTTTTCTATCAACTGCCCAACAGTAATTTGTTTACCCACCGTATGCTATTTTCTCGAGAGAAGCCACTAGTGAAACCTACGACCCCCGGGTCTATTTCTTATCATAAATTTTCAGATCTATTTTGCCAAAAATCCACTAGTGAAATCTACGACCCCTTGGAAGATTTCGTTTGGTACTGATATTCTAGAAAACCGAAAACAAGCAAAAAAATAACAACTGGCACTTGGCACAAAGTTATTCCCAAAAAATGATATATGATGACATATAAATGCATAATAAACCTCCAAGATTGATACTAGAATAGCATGGAACAACCGAAAATTATAGATACAACTGATTTTTCACTTGAGGTAGTGGGAGCATCACTTGAAGCTTTGTAAGCACTGATACGTCTCCGATCTTCTAATTGTGATCGCAATTGCTACAATTATGGAAGATCCGAACACTTTTCCAATGAGTGTACGACACCTCACAAGAAGAGAGAAGACTCACCAAGGAGAATAAGCTCCAGAGATGAATCACCTCGAAGAGAGAGAAGGAGTAGAGACGATCACTATGAGCGAAGATCCTCTCGTAGAAGTAAGGATTCAGAAAGGAAATACAAGTCATGAAAGAGCTACACAAGAAGAAGACATTAAGCTCATGTTGGCGAATGGATTTCTGGTTCGGACTCCGACAACCAATCCGAAGGAAATTATCACTCCGACTCCGACTATAGTCAAGATGGAGGTGTTGCCAAATTAGCTCTTGTGTCATCCAACTCCTATGACATATTTGATTCCCCAAATGTAGGAATTGGAGGATGCTTCATAGCAAAAGGCCCCAAGGTATCACATCCCAAATTCATTGACTTTAATAGTGATGAGGATTATTTGCTTGGTGATGATGAATTGCTCGTTGATAGAACTAGTGAATTAAGTTAAAATGAAAATGCTAGTAATCAAGATAGCCAAGTAGAATCGTATGACGATGCTATGAACAAGATTGAGAGTCTAACTAAAGAACTAGATACTCTTAATTTAGCCTATGAATCTACTCAAGAAGATCGTAGATCATGAGAAGCTACACTTCGAGAAGCTCACTCTAGAGTAAGAACATGAGTTTCTAAAAGAAGTCAATGAAGATATTCAAAAGAAGAGTTCTTCTTACATGCCAAACGACTTCGCTTGTCTACATTTATGCCACAAATTAAAACTAAGTAATCTAATGGCAAGAGTAAGAAAGGTTCTTCATCTAGTAGTAACAATACCAATGTTAAATCAAATGTTGTTGCTTCTAGTAGTTCTCTTGATTCCACTAATGATTCTCTTAGCCAAGTTACACTTGAGCAAGAAAACAGTTTATTGAAGGGAACTAGAGAGAAAGGTGCACACAAAAGCCTTGCCTCAAATTCTATTCATTATTGTCTCAAATTTTATTCATTCTACATCACAAAAATTGAAGTATTTTTCGAACCCTCCGGGTGAGGCGCACTTGGATTCATCGATCTGGCAAGGACTGAACTCCAAAACCTTCTAAATGTTTCCAGTTGGACCAACTAACTCTCACTCGGTCACACCGAAACCATTTGTAATGATCTGGCTTGCCTTCTCGGTGCAACCGACTTGAACCGTTTTGGAGTCCCCGATGTGCTATACTGCTAGCAGTTACACGTATCGGTGCCACCAATTCGTTTCACTCGGAGCCACTGACAGCTGATGAGTATACATATCCAGTGAGACCATTCGATTGAAATTTCTTAACTCGCTTTGACCTCACGCCTCACAGCTGCCGTCGCCAAGTCTTCAGACAGTCGCCTTTGTGTCCAGCGTGCCCCCGCAATTGGTTTCCATTGCCGTCAATGGGAATATCTCCCTCTGTTGCCGTCGTAGAGGATTTGCGCCAAGTTAGGTTAAAATCTGATCCCCTCGTGCTTCAATTCCTGATTAATGTACTAGGGTTTGAGCCATGATTCATGCCATAGTATGCATTATCTATCCCCCACACAAAATTCTTTAGATTAGATTCGAGCGAAAGTTTTAGGTCTAAGTTTCCGCAGAATGCATCTCAGACCGACCGAATTGAAATTTTAGAGTCGTCGATTTGAATTTGGCCATTGCACTAGCACGTCTTGGTGCCACTAATCGGTGAGGCCAAAAGTAAGTTTCTGTGAAACCCTAGCATATCGGAGATACCAAGCCACATATCAGTTTGACCGAAACTGTGTGCCAAGTTTCTATTAAGTGCTTCGGTATCACCGAAATGATCAACTCGAATGATCCAAAATGCCTTATGTGAGAACTTGAAACTAAGATTTGAACTCATTTAAAAAATGAGTTGTTTGTGATGACTCGTCTACTTTGCCAATACTCAGGTATTCACAGGTCTGCTTGCAAGATGTCACATGCCAGTGATAGTCAGAATGCCTCTGCGGCAAATGCTGATCTGAGTGAAGGTTCAAGCCAAGAAGAAGGCTTTGATGAAGGCGGTAGGAGCACACCTAGCAACCTGCCTAAGGCTGCCAAAAGAACAAGAAAAGCTAAGGGCTCAGACACAGAAGATGAGGACTTCCATCCCGAGGAAGTGACCTCCAAGAAGAATCCAATTGTTGTTCACATAGAGTATGAAAGAAAAAAGGAGAGGAAAGGAACCAGAAAAGTTTCAGGATCTACTTGAGGAGCCAAGTGGCTCAAAGGCAGAAGTTGTAGACAAGGAGAAGAAATGAAGGAAGAGGACAGTTCATGTTGTTGGCAGAAGGTCTTCCGTGTTTGTTGATCCAAATGAGGACGAACAATAGGAAGAGCCAGCAACTAATCCACATCTTGCCAAGCAACATAAGCTTATGGCAGATGCTATGAAAACTGCTGCTCCTTCCAAGTCCAAGCCCAAGGTTCCTGCCACCAAACCCAAGAGAATCATAAGAAATGTTTCAGCAAGTGAGAAGAACAAGGCCCCAGTGCCGGAAGCTCCTATTGACGATGAGCCATTAGTGCTAAGAAAACTTAGGCCCAAGATTCCAAACCATGACAATGCTCATCCAGTTGCTGAGAACATGAAGGATAGAAAGGATAAAGGAATGCGTATGTGGAGATTATCTGATCCTTATTCTACCAGGAGGACAACATGTGATTATCGTTTTCACACCAGAGAGCAACAAGATTTTTATGAGACAATATTGCTTGTTAAGAAGCCCATAGTCAGTGATATGAGATGGGTGGATTGGAAATTCATTGATGCCAACGAAGACAACTTTCCCCGTGTGCATGAAAGCTTAAAGCTCGCAGGAGTGGATTCCTTCATAGGGAAGAAGCTTACCTCATGGAGTGACGAGATGATAATACAATTTTACTCAACTACACATTTATATCCAGATGGGAGGATAGTGTGGATGCCGAGGGAGTGAGATACCAGTCAACTATCTATGAGTGGGCAGCTCTTCTTGATGTTCCTGAGGAGGAAGAGCGATACATTGATGAGTATGCTAAGCCCAAGATGGACCACAATTCAATGAAGGATATGTAGAAAGCTATTCCTGAGGAAGACATCGCGACTTGCTACCTGGTTTGGCCACACTAAACACCATTCTGAGGCACACTTTGTTACCCAAGTCTGGAGATGACAAGATGATCCATGGCCAGTCCATCAATACGTTGCATTTGTTGGACACACCTCGGAAATTCAAGGAGATGAGAATGAGTGTTGAAACTATTAAGCCAACCAAAAGTGATCATGTGGATTTGCTCCGCACATTGAGACGCTCATCAATTCCAAAGTTGGAACGAGCACATATCTTCTTGATTGCGAGCATCTCCCATTGTTGCCAGAATTCAAGGATAATGTAGTGGTGATGGACCCATCTAACCCTACTTCCGTCGAGGCACATGAGAGGATACATGAGCTGCTGCAACTAAGGAAGAATTAGGTCCTAGCACTCTAATCGCTAATCTCAAGACCAAGAGTGATCAAATGACCGATACGTCTCCAACTTATCTACAATTTTTGATTGTTTAGTGCTATTATATTATTTTTTTTGGATGTTTAATGGCTTTATTATGCACTTTTATATTATTTTCGGGACTAACCTACTAACCCAAGGCCGAGTGCAAATTGTTGTTTTTTGCCTATTTCAGTGTTTCGCAGAAAAGGAATATCAAGCGGAGTCCAAACGGAATGAAACCTTCGCGAGGATCGTTTTTGGAACAAACGCAATCCAGAAGACTTGGAGTACACGTCTGGGAAGCCACGAGGCAGGAGGGCACGCCCAGGGGGGTAGGCGCGCCCCCACCCTTGTGGGCCCCTCGTAGTTCCACCGACGTACTTCTTCCTCCTATATATACTCATATACCCTGAAAACATCCGAGAGGACCACAAAACCCTATTTCCACCGCCACAGCCTTCTGCACCCGTGAGATCCCATCTTGGGGCCTTTTCTGGAGCTCCGTCGGAGGGGGAATCGATCACGGAGGACTTCTACATCAACACCATAGCCTCTCCGATGAGTTGTGAGTAGTTTACCATAGACCTTTGGGTCCATAGTTATTAGCTAGATGACTTCTTCTCTCTCTTTGGATCTCAATACAAAGTTCTCCTCGATCTTCTTGGAGATCTATTCGATGTAATACTTTTTGCGGTGTGTTTGTTGAGATCCGGTGAATTCTGGGTTTATGATCAAGATTGTCTATGAACAATATTTGGTTCTTCTTTGAATTCTTATATGCATGATTTAAATATCTTTGCTAGTCTCTTCGAATTATCAGTTTGTTTTGGCCTACTAGATTGATCTTTCTTGCAATGGGAGGAGTGCTTAGCTTTGGGTTCAATCTTGCGGTGTCATTTCCCAGTGACAACAAGGGCAGCAAGGCACGTATTGTATTATTGCCATCGAGGATAGAAAGATGGGGTTTATATCATATTGCATGAGTTTATCCATCTACATCATGTCATCTTGCTTAAGGTGTTACTCTGTTCTTATGAACTTAATACTCTAGATGCATGCTGGATAGCGGTCAATGTGTGGAGTAATAGTAGTAGATGCAGAATCATTTCGGTCTACTTGTCACGGATGTGATGCCTATATACATGATCATGCCTAGATTTTCTCATAACTATGCGCTTTTCTATCAAAATTGCTCAACAGTAATTTGTTCACCCACCGTAGAATCTGCAATCTTGAGAGAAGCCACTAGTGAAACCTATGGCCCTCGGGTCTATCTTCCATCATATTAATCTTCCGTCAACTAGTTATCTTTACTGTTCTTTTATTTCACAATCTGTGACGCCCGAAGACCAACGTCCCAGAAGATTCCAGAAGATTCCAGAAGATTCCAGAAGATTCCAGATGTTCCGGGTTCTCCCGTGTGTTTCATTTGTGCTTGTGTTATTTATTTTTGCATTGCATCATGTCATCATGCCATCATGTCATTTTATTTTGCATCTCAACCAAATAAATTGTGTGGACCTTCGGTCCATTTAAATCGAGGGAAGGTGACTTCTCTTTATAACATATCCTCCAAATATTTATGGAGCTATATTAATAAATATTCCATTGTTTGGAATTAATCGTAACACACTTGCATATTATTTTTTCCTCATGTCTATTTCACTTCAAGTTACACCTTCAAAACCTTGCCAATAATTTCTTTCCGTTGTTTTGAGGTTCCTCCAAAAATCCTCAACATTTTTGGACACTTCTATAATCAAGTCTTAGTTCAAAACTATTTGAATTAAATTCAAATATGTTTGAATTATTTTCCGATCACGCCTTTTCTATTTTCTCGGACCGTGCTCTTTTTTATGCTACCCGAGTAAAATACTCCCATGTGCTAACTTTTGCCCTAACCCCCTCCTCATTTTATTCTCTTCTCTTATTTTTTTTGGTTTCTGCAAAAATCCTGAGAAGGGAGAGGCCCAAACTTCTTCTTCCTGGCCTCTAGGCCTCCCTGCGGCCCAGGTCTTCCCTCAAAGCCGGCCCACTTCTCCTCCCTGGCCCAACATCCC
>LR738713.1:147579674-147595110 GCA_902687465.1 Secale cereale | reverse complement strand
ACCCCCAGCCTTCGATCTCCACTCCCTCGCTCTCTATCCCGAGCCCGACCCCCAAGTCCCTCGTTCCCCTCTGCCTTCGATCCCCAACCCCCGATTCCCTGCGCCTCGCCGAGCGAGCCGAATCCCTCGAGCAGCCCGGGCCAGGGGCTCTCACCTCGCCTCGCCGTGGCGCCCGCTCCCTCCGGCCTCCTATCGACCGAGGCTGCAGCTCCACCGCGCAGGCCTCATCTCCCCGCAGCACGGCCCTCTGGCCAAGGCCTCGTCGGCCAGGAGCGCCTTGGCGCCCGCGTTGCCCGCCGTCGGCCTCCAACAGAGCCGCGACCGCGGCTCCTCCTCTGCCCGCCGTCGTCCTCCCTCGGCCAGAAGCGGCCTAGGCCTCGCCTCCACGCCTCGGGCCTCCAGCCACCCCTCCTTCGTTGCGCGGCCAAGAGCGCTCCGCGCCTCTCCAGAGCCCAGCGCTCACTTCTCCAGCGCCGCACCTCTGCCCGTCCCGTGCAGCCGCTGCCATGGTCTCGTCGCCCCCGTGCTGCAGTGTCCTGTGTTTTGTTGTGTTGCCTTTGCTGTTGTCTTGACAGAGAACCGTGTACGACTCGAGACCGAGACCCCAAGTACCTCTACGGATATGTGTACATCTACGTAACGAGAACGTCTACCGTCGACAAGACCGAGACACCGAGTACCACGACGACCCGAACGACTACCGTCGCCGTGTACCACTACCGTCGCCGAGACCCTCAAGTACCTCTACGAACGGAACGACTACTCGTTGGCGACCTCGTGTACAACTACTTCCTCTCCGATGAACGAGAACAACTACTTCCCTCTACGGCATGTACCACTACCGTCGCCCCGTGTACCACGACTCGTGAACGACTACTTCCGCTACGTCCCTCGACGTCTCGAACCGCCCCGAAACGCACGCTTCAAAGGTATAACGAGACGACCCCGTGGATGACTCGTGGAATGCTTGTTGTGTTGTATGAAATGTTTCCCGTGTGCTCCGTGCCGTTTCGTCCGTTTGTCATGTTCCTCGGTTGCCTCGTCACCTACTCGTGGGAACCCCGTAACGGGATCGCCCCACCTTTCATCTCGTTTGGCTCGATCATGCCATCTTTCCTTTTGCACCGGACTCTCAACGAGTTACCGGAACCGAGATGTTGCGTTGCATCGTTTTCGGATTGTTGCCGTGGCACCCTTTCATTCCCCCACGATGACAACACTTCATATCTCTTCATGTCAACTTTTAATAAAAATTGCATAAACTTGATCATGTCATCCGCATCATGTTAACAACACTAAAATGTTTAATTGTTGTTGCTTTAAATTACTAAACATGCTCCTCGGGATTTTCCGGAATTTGTTGTTGTTTTTCCGGCCTCATTTAAAATGCTTAAATAGTGTAGTTTTATTATGCTTCACCTCTTGCCATGTTAACAAACATTTAATCTTGCCTTGTAAATAAACGAGAGTCAATTAAATAATTAAAATGTGGTGTTTCGTCAATATGCAACTCGTTGCATATTGAGCTCCACTTAACTTGTAGTTTTGTTTGTGCACTTTGCCATGCCATGCATATTAAACCGGACATGCATCATACTTGGATGTGCGTCGTATGCCATGTTTATGATTGCGTGTTTACCGTGTTTTTTCTTTCTTTCCGGTTGCTTCTCTTGTTAGCTTCGGTTTCGTTCCGGAGTTGTGAGGATTCGCTCGACTGTTGCTCCGTCTACTTCATGGATCCGTTCTTCTCCCTTGTGGAATCCCAGGCAAGATGATCATACCCTTGGATACCTTTACTACCATTGCCATGCTTAGTTGTCTCGATGCTATCGTTACATGTCGCGCTACCCATCTTTTATGTCAGCCTCTCCTTCTTGCCATGAAACCTCTAACCTTGACACCTTCCTAGCAAAACCACTGTTTGGCTATGTTACCCGCTTGCTCAGCCTCTCTTATAGCGTTGTTAGTTGCAGGTGAAGATGAAGTTCGTTCCAGGAGGGAACTTGTTGTTGGAATATCATAATATCTATAATTATTATTAACACACCTATATACTGGGCATGGGTGGAAGGCTTGGCCTTTTGCTCGGTGTTTTGTTCCACTCATGCCACCTTAGGCGCCGATAAACCGGCATTATGTTCCTTGATTTTGCGTTCCTTACACGATGGGTGAAATGGGGACCCCTTGATAGTTCGACTTTGAATAAAACTCCTCCAGCAAGGCCCAACATTGGTTTTAATTTGCTCATAATAACAACTTAATTAATTAATTAAATTTGCATAGGGAGTTAGCGCTACCCGAGGATTCTTAATTCTACATAGCAGGGGGGCCAGTGCTGATGGTGTTGGTCCCAAACGGGGGTCCTGCGGGGCCACCACGGGGAAACTCGAGGATTGGCTCCCGTAGCATCGCCCATCCGGTTGTGGCTTGAGACGAGATACGCGCGGCTACTATCAGGGTGTCAGCACGCCGGGAGGTCTTGCTGGACTTGTTTTACCATTGTCGAAATGACTTGTGCTACCGGGAAGCCGAGCCTGATCGGATTTTCCCTAAGATAAGGGGTGATGATATTATATTTATCACTTCAGCTAATCGTGAGAGCTTGTGATGGGCTAAGTTGGAACACCCCTGCAGGGTTATGATCTTTCGAAAGCCGTGCCCGCGGTTATGTGGCAGATTGGAATTTGTTAATGTCCGGTTGTAGAAAACTTGACAGAGGATCCGAAGTAAAACACACAACTGTGTGAGTAACCGTGACTGTCTCTTTTCACTTTGAGAAGAGAACACGGTGGGGTTATGTTTGACCGTATGTAGTTCAGGATCTTTAGCGATCACCTTTTGCGACCGTTTGCGTAGATGCTCATCTTATTCTGGTACTCGTAAGTTAGCCACCATATTATGCTTAGCCGCTGCTGCAACCTCACCACTTTACCTCTTCCTACCCACAAAGCTTTGCTAGTCTTGATACCCATGGTTATGGGATTGCTGAGTCCTCGTGGCTCACAGATACTACAACACCAGATGCAGGTTCAGCCGAGTTCGATGCAGGAGCTGGTTCAAGTTCTTCACCCGGGAGTCCGATGAAGAGTTTGGCTGTATGCTTGTGACGTTTTCGACGATCAGTAGTGATTTCTACTAGGATTCGATCCTGACCTGTGGCTTTATGTTGTTTTGGTATCTTTCTTTTGGATCTTCACCCGTAGTCGGGTTGTGATGTTTTGAATGATGTCTTGCTTATGTAATGTATTGTGTGAAGTGGCGAGTGTAAGCCAACTATCTTCTTTTGCAATTTAATCCCTCTTTTACATGAGTCGTGCAAAGATACCAAACTTGAGATCATTCTAGGATGGGCTTATACCTTTAAGTCGTGCCTCGACACGTAGGAGGTATAGTCCCATCCTGGGCATTACAAGTTGGTATTCAGAGCCTTCTCCGACCTAGAAGCCCCCACTGATTGATCGAATCATTGACGGTTGAGTCTAGGCACACACTTGAAATTTTTTTTGAGTCCTATATATATATCGGAGAGTAGGATTTCTTTTGCTCCTCATCTCTTTTCATTCTGGTGAGGACTCCTGACGTCTACTCTTACCTCTTTTACTTTCAAAAAATGCACCAAATTTTTTTTAGGATCTCGCGAGTATTGTTTGGATTGTTCCGATGTCTTTGTGACGAGAACATTGTTCTCGATGCCTCCTGTCATTAGGGGTTGTGGCAGTGTCCCGGGGAGTTGAGCTCCGAGGTGTTGTCGTCACAAATCCATCGCGGCAGTACTAGAATACTTAAGACGGCCGACATCGAAAACTCTCCTATGCGGTTAGTGGATAGATAACCCCGACATCACCCAGTACTGGGGAGGTAGTTCGGGAGTATTGCCATGGCTTGTATAGTAGATGCGTTTCGAAGGTCCGAGGTAAACGGTTTCCGAGAACAACTGGTTATGTGTTGAAGGATGGATACAGCTGGATGTAGGATTAGAGTTGAGTGCGCGGTGCTTCCCCTGTATCCCCAACACCTGATTTCATAACTGGAAACTTTCTGAAATTAATAGGTGGGTTCATCCAGTAGTTCTAGGCATTCTTCCAATGAGTGCATGATATGAAGTTCGGGGTTCTACATTGAGTGAAGTGGTTTTATGGACTTGTTCCGATCGGGAGTTGCATCTTAAAGGGTCCTTGGCTATGCTGATCCGGGGATTGCAAAACCCTTTTGTAACACGTTCCATGAGCCTTCAGCACGAAGATGTCGGACGAAGCTTCTATCTTGTATTTGTTCTATCTGTTCCTTGTTCCTTTTTATTTATCTTTTTGTTCTCCAAGTGGCTTCTCGTCAAGTTGATGTACCTACGGAATTCATTCGTTCAATCCTCTGTTCGAATGATATTGTGAAGATCATGTTGCATATCTATCCTTTGTTTCGTTTTGATTCTGGTATTCGAGTTGCTTCGATGTCAAATGTTGATTCCATACCTTTCGTAATCTGTATTCTCATATTTCTATGGGAGTGCTAATTCTTCTTGATCATCAAGATCTTCATGTTAAATTCTTTTCAACCGGTGTCCATTTTGTTCGTCTCAAGTTGTCTTTGTTTTCCCCACCCTACCACCCTTCTTCTTCTCGGAGCAAGAGATTCTCAGATGAAGTATCCATTTTATTCTTGTGATATTTCTTCATTCTTTTCCTTCAATGTTCTTATCCGGTGTTTGATCATGAAGATGCTCAAGAGCTTCAAGTTCATCATTCTTTTGTTCTTAATTCTGCCGGTGGATGTAATTCAAGATTTCGGTGTTGATCTTATCCTTTTCCTCATTTCGCAATGCTTTCTTATTTCGGTGCACCAATTAATCATTCTCCTCTTGCTATTCATATCCGGAGTGCTTAAGATTCATAATTCCATTCTTAATCCGTTCAAGCTATTTTGAGGATTGTTATCTTATTCAAGCCATTTAATTCAACCGATGCAATATCTCTCAAACAATCTTTTCCAACGATGATTTCTTTTGAGTGGGCCCTAACCCACAGGTCTTTTCCAGGATCTTACCTGACTCTTCTTTTCTGGAGTTATTCTCAAATTCTTTTTTTTAAATGTGACGTAAGAATGATTCCCATCAGTCACATGCCTTCTCCAAGATCGCTTTCAAATTCTTTTTCATCATTGGTTCAACCTTTTAATTCTTCATTCCGGAGTGCTCAACAATTCTTATGGCATTTCTCGTCTTCATTCTCAACATTTGGAGACCGGAGAAGTGTTTCTCTTAAAATCTTGGCCCGTTCTCTCAAGATTCTTCATGAATTCTTTTCTTTGTGTTCCTCCGAAGGCCATCATTTCAGAATATTTCTTCATTCTCAGTTTTCAACCTTGTCCTCCAAATATTCTTCATTGATGTTTCTTCGTTCGTCTCCCTATTCTTACGGTGGTTCTTTCAAGTTACTCTTCCGTTGTCATCGTTTCAATTCATTTGTTCTTTTCATAATCCTACCGGTGGTTCGTTGAAGATTGCCAAGCTTGTGCGAGATCTCTCTTTAATTCTTTGCAACGAGAATAAGTAGTATGCCAAATCCTTTGGTTGTCATCAATTTAAATTGGTGAAGGAGATGCATAACATAATTCTTATTCTTATTCCTTCAAGGTGATTTAATTCTTTTGTCTGGAGCTTGTTCATCATATCATATTCTCGGTTCTAAGTTGTTCATCTTGTTTTCCGGAGTTCCAAGTGATTTCAATTATATCATTTCAAAGCTCCATCTAATTCATCACAGGCCTTGAATCTTATTCTTTTCATCTTTCACTTCTCATGCTTTCTTACCGGAGTTCTCATGGTGGTTCATCATCATTTAATTCATCCTCGAAGTCTTCACCAAGATTCTTGTTGGAGCTCAAGCATTCTTCATCATGCTTTCCAATTGCAATCCTTTCTACCTTATCTTTTCAGATGGTGTTATGTCATTCTTGATAATTTTCCTCCATGTTTCATGATTCATGAGTTATCAAGAATGAGATATTTAAAACCATCATTTCCTTGTTCAGAAATCTTTCAACCCTTCAATTTGTTTCTTGGAGTAATCTTGGGTTGTATTTCACCAAAAAGCTTTCCCTAAGGATTGTTGCTAATTATGGTGCTTATAAATGACCCAAGTTCTTCATTTATCATTCCGGTGAAATAAGTTTTTCGTCTCCTTGTTGATCTCTATCCAATCAATTGTTTAAGTTAGTGGCTGGTTGTCACCTCTTAATTTTGAGATGTTTTCCATAAGCCCACATCAAGCTTATTCGTTTTCGTTGTTGATTTTTCCAACAACTCCGTTCAACCCTTCCTTGTAAGGATGCTCTTTCAAATTCAATTTTGGGAGAAGTTGTCTTTTTCTCTCCGTTCATTTCCTTCGTTGAATTATATGCTATTCTTTCATTCCGGAGGCCTTGTGATATTGCTCTCTTTAACCATCATATTGTTTTATCGAGATCATGTTCTTTTCTTTTTTCTAGTCCATTTAACCGGAGTGTGGTATTCTTCATTCTAGTTCCGTCATCTTATCTAGTTTTCCTCTGTTTTCAACCGGAGTGCTGTCTGAACTCTTTCTTAACCTTGTGCCATTCTTTTAATTGTTCCGGAGGCTCTGTGTTGTTGTTTTCATCAAGTATCACTCCATCTCCTCAAGTTCTTGTTAATTCATTCCATTTTTAGACGGAGTGCTGTCCGAATCATGTCATTCTTATTCCTTGGCTATACCGTTGCAGTTTCATATTCTTTTGGTCCGTAAGTTCTTGTTTCATGTCTTTCAACATTCAAGGTTCTCATAATGCTCCTTGTTCGTCTTTTCCAACGGAGTGTTTCATCTTCGTTCATCTCCATTGTATTCTTATTCAACTTGTTTAACCTCTCAAGGTTCCTGGTTTCACTCGTCTGTCAAAGAAGCAACTTTGTTTTACCTCTTCTTTTCCGTTTTTTATCCGGTGCTATCTCTAGGATCTCGGGTCGAGATCCTCTAGTAGTGTGGGAGAGTTGTGACGCCCGAAGACCGACGTCCCAGAAGATTCCAGAAGATTCCAGATGTTCCGGGTTCTCCCGTGTGTTTCATTTGTGCTTGTGTTATTTATTTTTGCATTGCATCATGTCATCATGCCATCATGTCATTTTATTTTGCATCTCAACCAAATAAATTGTGTGGACCTTCGGTCCATTTAAATCGAGGGAAGGTGACTTCTCTTTATAACATATCCTCCAAATATTTATGGAGCTATATTAATAAATATTCCATTGTTTGGAATTAATCGTAACACACTTGCATATTATTTTTTCCTCATGTCTATTTCACTTCAAGTTACACCTTCAAAACCTTGCCAATAATTTATTTCCGTTGTTTTGAGGTTCCTCCAAAAATCCTCAACATTTTTGGACACTTCTATAATCAAGTCTTAGTTCAAAACTATTTGAATTAAATTCAAATATGTTTGAATTATTTTCCGATCACGCCTTTTCTATTTTCTCGGACCGTGCTCTTTTTTATGCTGCCCGAGTAAAATACTCCCATGTGCTAACTTTTGCCCTAACCCCCTCCTCATTTTATTCTCTTCTCTTATTTATTTTTTGGTTTCTGCAAAAATCCTGAGAAGGGAGAGGCCCAAACTTCTTCTTCCTGGCCTCTAGGCCTCCCTGCGGCCCAGGTCTTCCCTCAAAGCCGGCCCACTTCTCCTCCCTGGCCCAACATCCCTCCTAACCCTAGCTAGCATCGCTCCTCCCTCTGGATTCCTCAGCGCCGCCGCCGCATTCAGCCTCGTCCCTCGAGTCCCTCTGCCTCTCGCGTTCTCCCTCGAGCGCCCAAACCCCCAGCCTTCGATCTCCACTCCCTCGCTCTCTATCCCGAGCCCGACCCCCAAGTCCCTCGTTCCCCTCTGCCTTCGATCCCCAACCCCCGATTCCTTGCGCCTCGCCGAGCGAGCCGAATCCCTCGAGCAGCCCGGGCCAGGGGCTCTCACCTCGCCTCGCCGTGGCGCCCGCTCCCTTCGGCCTCCTGTCGACCGAGGCTGTAGCCTCCCCCGCGCAGGCCTCATCTCCCCGCAGCACGGCCCTCTGGCCAAGGCCTCGTCGGCCAGGAGCGCCTTGGTGCCCGCGTTGCCCGCCGTCGGCCTCCAACAGAGCCGCGACCGCGGCTCCTCCTCTGCCCGCCGTCGTCCTCCCTCGGCCAGAAGCGGCCTAGGCCTCGCCTCCGCGCCTCGGGCCTCCAGCCACCCCTCCTTCGTCGCGCGGCCACGAGCGCTCTGCGCCTCTCCAGAGCCCAGCGCTCCCTTCTCCAGCGCCGCACCTCTGCGCGTCCCGTGCAGCCGCTGCCATGGTCTCGTCGCCCCCGTGCTGCAGTGTCCTGTGTTTTGTTGTGTTGCCTTTGTTGTTGTCTTGACAGAGAACCGTGTACGACTCGAGACCGAGACCCCAAGTACCTCTACGGATATGTGTACATCTACGTAACGAGAACGTCTACCGTCGACAAGACCGAGACACCGAGTACCACGACGACCCGAACGACTACCGTCGCCGTGTAACACTACCGTCGCCGAGACCCTCAAGTACCTCTACGAATGGAACGACTACTCGTTGGCGACCTCGTGTACAACTACTTCCTCTCCGATGAACGAGAACAACTACTTCCCTCTACGGCATGTACCACTACCGTCGCCCCGTGTACCACGACTCGTGAACGACTACTTCCGCTACGTCCCTCGACGTCTCGAACCGCCCCGAAACGCACGCTTCAAAGGTATAACGAGACGACCCCGTGGATGACTCGTGGAATGCTTGTTGTGTTGTATGAAATGTTTCCCGTGTGCTCCGTGCCGTTTCGTCCGTTTGTCATGTTCCTCGGTTGCCTCGTCACCTACTCGTGGGAACCCGGTAACGGGATCGCCCCACCTTTCATCTCGTTTGGCTCGATCACGCCATCTTTCCTTTTGCACCGGACTCTCAACGAGTTACCGGAACCGAGATGTTGCGTTGCATCATTTTCGGATCGTTGCCGTGGCACCCTTTCATTCCCCCACGGTGACAACACTTCATATCTCTTCATGTCAACTTTTAATAAAAATTGCATAAACTTGATCATGTCATCCGCATCATGTTAACAACACTAAAATGTTTAATTGTTGTTGCTTTAAATTACTAAACATGCTCATGGGGATTTTCCGTAATTTGTTGTTGTTTTTCCGGCCTCATTTAAAATGCCTAAATAGTGTAAGTTTATTATGCTTCACCTCTTGCCATGTTAACAAACATTTAATCTTGCCTTGTAAATAAACGAGAGTCAATTAAATAATTAAAATGTGGTGTTTTGTCAATATGCAACTCGTTGCATATTGAGCTCCACTTAACTTGTAGTTTTGTTTGTGCACTTTGCCATGCCATGCATATTAAACCGGACATGCATCATACTTGGATGTGCATCGTATGCCATGTTTATGATTGCGTGTTTACCGTGTTGTTTCTTTCTTTCCGGTTGCTTCTCTTGTTAGCTTCGGTTTCGTTCCGGAGTTGTGAGGATTCGCTCGACTGTTGCTCCGTCTACTTCATGGATCCGTTCTTCTCCCTTGTGAAATCCCAGGCAAGATGATCATACCCTTGGATACCTTTACTACCATTGCCATGCTTAGTTGTCTCGATGCTATCGTTACATGTCGCGCTACCCATCTTTTATGTCAGCCTCTCCTTGTTGCCGTGAAACCTCTAACCTTGACACCTTCCTAGCAAAACCACTGTTTGGCTATGTTACCCGCTTGCTCAGCCCCTCTTATAGCATTGTTAGTTGCAGGTGAAGATGAAGTTCGTTCCAGGAGGGAACTTGTTGTTGGAATATCACAATATCTATAATTATTATTAACACACCTATATACTGGGCATGGGTGGAAGGCTTGGCCTTTTGCTCGGTGTTTTGTTCCACTCATGCCACCTTAGGCGCCGATAAACCGGCATTATGTTCCTTGATTTTGCGTTCCTTACACGATGGGTGAAATGGGGACCCCTTGACAGTTCGACTTTGAATAAAACTCCTCCAGCAAGGCCCAACATTGGTTTTAATTTGCTCATAATAACAACTTAATTAATTAATTAAATTTGCATAGGGAGTTAGCGCTACCCGAGGATTCTTAATTCTACATAGCAGGGGGGGCCAGTGCTGATGGTGTTGGTCCCAAACGGGGGTCCTGCGGGGCCACCACGGGGAAACTCGAGGATTGGCTCCCGTAGCATCGCCCATCCGGTTGTGGCCTGAGACGAGATACGCGCGGCTACTATCAGGGTGTCGGCACGCCGGGAGGTCTTGCTGGACTTGTTTTACCATTGTCGAAATGACTTGTGCTACCGGGAAGCCGAGCCTGATCGGATTTTCCCTAAGATAAGGGGTGATGATATTATATTTATCACTTCAGCTAATCGTGAGAGCTTGTGATGGGCTAAGTTGGAACACCCCTGCAGGGTTATGATCTTTCGAAAGCCGTGCCCGCGGTTATGTGGCAGATTGGAATTTGTTAATGTCCGGTTGTAGAAAACTTGACAGAGGATCCGAAGTAAAACACACAACTGTGTGAGTAACTGTGACTGTCTCTTTTCACTTTGAGAAGAGAACACGGTGGGGTTATGTTTGACCGTATGTAGTTCAGGATCTTTAGCGATCACCTTTTGCGACCATTTGCGTAGATGCTCATCTTATTCTGGTACTCGTAAGTTAGCCACCATATTATGCTTAGCCGCTGCTGCAACCTCACCACTTTACCTCTTCCTACCCACAAAGCTTTGCTAGTCTTGATACCCATGGTTATGGGATTGCTGAGTCCTCGTGGCTCACAGATACTACAACACCAGATGCAGGTTCAGCCGAGTTCGATGCAGGAGCTGGTTCAAGTTCTTCACCCGGGAGTCCGATGAAGAGTTTGGCTGTATGCTTGTGACGTTTTCGACGATCAGTAGTGGTTTCTACTAGGATTCGATCCTGACCTGTGGCTTTATGTTGTTTTGGTATCTTTCTTTTGGATCTTCACCCGTAGTCGGGTTGTGATGTTTTGAATGATGTCTTGCTTATGTAATGTATTGTGTGAAGTGGCGAGTGTAAGCCAACTATCTTCTTTTGCAATTTAATCCCTCTTTTACATGAGTCGTGCAAAGATACCAAACTTGAGATCATTCTAGGATGGGCTTATACCTTTAAGTCGTGCCTCGACACGTAGGAGGTATAGTCCCATCCTGGGCATTACAAGTTGGTATTCAGAGCCTTCTCCGACCTAGAAGCCCCCACTGATTGATCGAATCGTTGACGGTTGAGTCTAGGCACACACTTGAAATTTTTTTGAGTCCTATATATATATATCGGAGAGTAGGATTTCTTTTGCTCCTCATCTCTTTTCATTCTGGTGAGGACTCCTGACGTCTACTCTTACCTCTTTTACTTTCAAAAAATGCACCAAATTTTTTTTAGTATCTCGCGAGTATTGTTTGGATTGTTCCGATGTCTTTGTGACGAGAACATTGTTCTCGATGCCTCCTGTCATTAGGGGTTGTGGCAGTGTCCCGGGGAGTTGAGCTCCGAGGTGTTGTCGTCACAAATCCATCGCGGCAGTACTAGAATACTTAAGACGACCGACATCGAAAACTCTCCTATGCGGTTAGTGGCAAGATAACCCCGACATCACCCAGTACTGGGGAGGTAGTTCGGGAGTATTGCCATGGCTTGTATAGTAGATGCATTTCGAAGGTCCGAGGTAAACGGTTTCCGAGAACAACTGGTTATGTGTTGAAGGATGGATACAGCTGGATGTAGGATTAGAGTTGAGTGCGCGGTGCTTCCCCTGTATCCCCAACACCTGATTGCACAACTGGAAACTTTCTGAAATTAATAGGTGGGTTCATCCAGTAGTTCTAGGCATTCTTCCAACGAGTGCATGATATGAAGTTCGGGGTTCTACATTGAGTGAAGTGGTTTTATGGACTTGTTCCGATCGGGAGTTGCATCTTAAAGGGTCCTTGGCTATGCTGATCCGGGGATTGCAAAACCCTTTTGTAACACGTTCCATGAGCCTTCAGCACGAAGATGTCGAACGAAGCTTCTATCTTGTATTTGTTCTATCTGTTCCTTGTTCCTTTTTATTTATCTTTTTGTTCTCCAAGTGGCTTCTCGTCAAGTTGATGTACCTACGGAATTCATTCGTTCAATCCTCTGTTCGAATGATATTGTGAAGATCATGTTGCATATCTATCCTTTGTTTCGTTTTGATTCTGGTATTCGAGTTGCTTCGATGTCAAATGTTGATTCCATACCTTTCGTAATCTGTATTCTCATATTTCTATGGGAGTGCTAATTCTTCTTGATCATCAAGATCTTCATGTTAAATTCTTTTCAACCGGTGTCCATTTTGTTCGTCTCAAGTTGTCTTTGTTTTCCCCACCCTACCACCCTTCTTCTTCTCGGAGCAAGAGATTCTCAGATGAAGTATCCATTTTATTCTTGTGATATTTCTTCATTCTTTTCCTTCAATGTTCTTATCCGGTGTTTGATCGTGAAGATGCTCAAGAGCTTCAAGTTCATCATTCTTTTGTTCTTAATTCTGCCGGTGGATGTAATTCAAGATTTCGGTGTTGATCTTATCCTTTTCCTCCTTTCGCAATGCTTTCTTATTTCGGTGCACCAATTAATCATTCTCCTCTTGCTATTCATATCCGGAGTGCTGAAGATTCATAATTCCATTCTTAATCCGTTCAAGCTATTTTGAGGATTGTTATCTTATTCAAGCCATTTAATTCAACCGATGCAATATCTCTCAAACAATCTTTTCCAACGGTGATTTCTTTTGAGTGGGCCCTAACCCACAGGTCTTTTCCAGGATCTTACCTGACTCTTCTTTTCTGGAGTTATTCTCAAATTCTTTTTTTTAAATGTGACGTAAGAATGATTCCCATCAGTCACATGCCTTCTCCAAGATCGCTTTCAAATTCTTTTTCATCATTGGTTCAACCTTTTAATTCTTCATTCCGGAGTGCTCAACAATTCTTATGGCATTTCTCGTCTTCATTCTCAACATTTGGAGACCGGAGAAGTGTTTCTCTTAAAATCTTGGCCCGTTCTCTCAAGATTCTTCATGAATTCTTTTCTTTGTGTTCCTCCGAAGGCCATCATTTCAGAATATTTCTTCATTCTCAGTTTTCAACCTTGTCCTCCAAATATTCTTCATTGATGTTTCTTCGTTCGTCTCCCTATTCTTACGGTGGTTCTTTCAAGTTACTCTTCCGTTGTCATCGTTTCAATTCATTTGTTCTTTTAATAATCCTACCGGTGGTTCGTTGAAGATTGCCAAGCTTGTGCGAGATCTCTCTTTAATTCTTTGCAACGAGAATAAGTAGTATGCCAAATCCTTTGGTTGTCATCAATTTAAATTGGTGAAGGAGATGCATAACATAATTCTTATTCTTATTCCTTCAAGGTGATTTAATTCTTTTGTCTGGAGCTTGTTCATCATATCATATTCTCGGTTCTAAGTTGTTCATCTTGTTTTCCGGAGTTCCAAGTGATTTCAATTATATCATTTCAAAGCTCCATCTAATTCATCACAGGCCTTGAATCTTATTCTTTTCATCTTTCACTTCTCATGCTTTCTTACCGGAGTTCTCATGGTGGTTCATCATCATTTAATTCATCCTCGAAGTCTTCATCAAGATTCTTGTTGGAGCTCAAGCATTCTTCAACATGCTTTCCAATTGCAATCCTTTCTACCTTATCTTTTCAGATGGTGCTATGTCATTCTTGATAATTTTCCTCCATGTTTCATGATTCATGAGTTATCAAGAATGAGATATTTAAAACCATCATTTCCTTGTTCAGAAATCTTTCAACCCTTCAATTTGTTTGTTGGAGTAATCTTGGGTTGTATTTCACCAAAAATCTTTCCCTAAGGATTGTTGCTAATTATGGTGCTTATAAATGACCAAAGTTCTTCATTTATCATTCCGGTGAAATAAGTTTTTCGTCTCCTTGTTGATCTCTATCCAATCAATTGTTTAAGTTAGTGGCTGGTTGTCACCTCTTAATTTTGAGATGTTTTCCATAAGCCCACATCAAGCTTATTCGTTTTCGTTGTTGATTTTTCCAACAACTCCGTTCAAACCCTTCCTTGTAAGGATGCTCTTTCAAATTCAATTTTGGGAGAAGTTGTCTTTTTCTCTCCGTTCATTTCCTTCGTTGAATTATATGCTATTATTTCATTCCGGAGGCCTTGTGATATTGCTCTCTTTAACCATCATATCGTTTTATCGAGATCATGTTCTTTTCTTTTTTTTCTAGTCCATTTAACCGGAGTGTGGTATTCTTCATTCTAGTTCCGTCATCTTATCTAGTTTTCCTTTGTTTTCAACCGGAGTGCTGTCTGAAGTCTTTCTTAACCTTGTGCCATTCTTTTAATTGTTCCGGAGGCTCTGTGTTGTTGTTTTCATCAAGTATCACTCCATCTCCTCAAGTTCTTGTTAATTCATTCCATTTTCAGACGGAGTGATGTCCGAATCATGTCATTCTTTTTCCTTGGCTATACCGTTGCAGTTTCATATTCTTTTGGTCCGTAAGCTCTTGTTTCATGTCTTTCAACATTCAAGGTTCTCATAATGCTCCTTGTTCGTCTTTTCCAACGGAGTGTTTCACCTTCGTTCATCTCCATTGTATTATTATTCAACTTGTTTAACCTCTCAAGGTTCCTGGTTTCACTCGTCTGTCAAAGAAGCAACTTTGTTTTACCTCTTCTTTTCCGTTTTTTATCCGGTGCTATCTCTAGGATCTCGGGTCGAGATCCTCTGTTAGTGTGGGAGAGTTTTGACGCCCGAAGACCGACGTCCCAGAAGATTCCAGAAGATTCCAGAAGATTCCAGAAGATTCCAGAAGATTCCAGATGTTCCGGGTTCTCCCGTGTGTTTCATTTGTGCTTGTGTTATTTATTTTTGCATTGCATCATGTCATCATGCCATCATGTCATTTTATTTTGCATCTCAACCAAATAAATTGTGTGGACCTTCGGTCCATTTAAATCGAGGGAAGGTGACTTCTCTTTATAACATATCCTCCAAATATTTATGGAGCTATATTAATAAATATTCCATTGTTAGGAATTAATCGTAACACACTTGCATATTATTTTTTCCTCATGTCTATTTCACTTCAAGTTACACCTTCAAAACCTTGCCAATAATTTCTTTCCGTTGTTTTGAGGTTCCTCCAAAAATCCTCAACATTTTTGGACACTTCTATAATCAAGTCTTAGTTCAAAACTATTTGAATTAAATTCAAATATGTTTGAATTATTTTCCGATCACGCCTTTTCTATTTTCTCGGACCGTGCTCTTTTTTATGCTGCCCGAGTAAAATACTCCCATGTGCTAACTTTTGCCCTAACCCCCTCCTCATTTTATTCTCTTCTCTTATTT
>LR738713.1:147568165-147579047 GCA_902687465.1 Secale cereale | reverse complement strand
GAACGTCTACCGTCGACAAGACCGAGACACCGAGTACCACGACGACCCGAACGACTACCGTCGCCGTGTACCACTACCGTCGCCGAGACCCTCAAGTACCTCTACGAACGGAACGACTACTCGTTGGCGACCTCGTGTACAACTACTTCCTCTCCGATGAACGAGAACAACTACTTCCCTCTACGGCATGTACCACTACCGTCGCCCCGTGTACCACGACTCGTGAACGACTACTTCCGCTACGTCCCTCGACGTCTCGAACCGCCCCGAAACGCACGCTTCAAAGGTATAACGAGACGACCCCGTGGATGACTCGTGGAATGCTTGTTGTGTTGTATGAAATGTTTCCCGTGTGCTCCGTGCCGTTTCGTCCGTTTGTCATGTTCCTCGGTTGTCTCGTCACCGACTCGTGGGAACCCGGTAACGGAATCACCCCACCTTTCATCTCGTTTGGCTCGATCACGCCATCTTTCCTTTTGCACCAGACTCTCAACGAGTTACCGGAACCGAGATGTTGCGTTGCATCATTTTCGGATCGTTGCCGTGGCACCCTTTCATTCCCCCAAGGTGACAACACTTCATATCTCTTCATGTCAACTTTTAATAAAAATTGCATAAACTTGATCATGTCATCCGCATCATGTTAACAACACTAAAATGTTTAATTGTTGTTGCTTTAAATTACTAAACATGCTCATGGGGATTTTCCGGAATTTGTTGTTGTTTTTCCGGCCTCATTTAAAATGCCTAAATAGTGTAGTTTTATTATGCTTCACCTCTTGCCATGTTAACAAACATTTAATCTTGCCTTGTAAATAAACGAGAGTCAATTAAATAATTAAAATGTGGTGTTTCGTCAATATGCAACTCGTTGCATATTGAGCTCCACTTAACTTGTAGTTTTGTTTGTGCACTTTGCCATGCCATGCATATTAAACCGGACATGCATCATACTTGGATGTGCCTCGTATGCCATGTTTATGGTTGCGTGTTTACCGTGTTGTTTCTTTCTTTCCGGTTGCTTCTCTTGTTAGCTTCGGTTTCGTTTCGGAGTTGTGAGGATTCGCTCGACTGTTGCTCCGTCTACTTCATGGATCCGTTCTTCTCCCTTGTGAAATCCCAGGCAAGATGATCATACCCTTGGATACCTTTACTACCATTGCCATGCTTAGTTGTCTCGATGCTATCGTTACATGTCGCGCTACCCATCTTTTATGTCAGCCTCTCCTTGTTGCCATGAAACCTCTAACCTTGACACCTTCCTAGCAAAACGACTGTTTGGCTATGTTACCCGCTTGCTCAGCCCCTCTTATAGCGTTGTTAGTTGCAGGTGAAGATGAAGTTCGTTCCAGGAGGGAACTTGTTGTTGGAATATCACAATATCTATAATTATTATTAACACACCTATATACTGGGCATGGGTGGAAGGCTTGGCCTTTTGCTCGGTGTTTTGTTCCACTCATGCCACCTTAGGCGCCGATAAACCGGCATTATGTTCCTTGATTTTGCGTTCCTTACACGATGGGTGAAATGGGGACCCCTTGACAGTTCGACTTTGAATAAAACTCCTCCAGCAAGGCCCAACATTGGTTTTAATTTGCTCATAATAACAACTTAATTAATTAATTAAATTTGCATAGGGAGTTAGCGCTACCCGAGGATTCTTAATTCTACATAGCAGGGGGGGCCAGTGCTGATGGTGTTGGTCCCAAACGGGGGTCCTGCGGGGCCACCACGGGGAAACTTGAGGATTGGCTCCCGTAGCATCGCCCATCCGGTTGTGGCCTGAGACGAGATACGCGCGGCTACTATCAGGGTGTCGGCACGCCGGGAGGTCTTGCTGGACTTGTTTTACCATTGTCGAAATGACTTGTGCTACCGGGAAGCCGAGCCTGATCGGATTTTCCCTAAGATAAGGGGTGATGATATTATATTTATCACTTCAGCTAATCGTGAGAGCTTGTGATGGGCTAAGTTGGAACACCCCTGCAGGGTTATGATCTTTCGAAAGCCGTGCCCGCGGTTATGTGGCGGATTGGAATTTGTTAATGTCCGGTTGTAGAAAACTTGACAGAGGATCCGAAGTAAAACACACAACTGTGTGAGTAACCGTGACTGTCTCTTTTCACTTTGAGAAGAGAACACGGTGGGGTTATGTTTGACCGTATGTAGTTCAGGATCTTTAGCGATCACCTTTTGCGACCGTTTGCGTAGATGCTCATCTTATTCTGGTACTCGTAAGTTAGCCACCATATTATGCTTAGTCGCTGCTGCAACCTCACCACTTTACCTCTTCCTACCCACAAAGCTTTGCTAGTCTTGATACCCATGGTTATGGGATTGCTGAGTCCTCGTGGCTCACAGATACTACAACACCAGATGCAGGTTCAACCAAGTTCGATGTAGGAGCGGGTTCAAGTTCTTCACCCGGGAGTCCGATGAAGAGTTTGGCTGTATGCTTGTGACGTTTTCGACGATCAATAGTGGTTTCTACTAGGATTCGATCCTGACCTGTGGCTTTATGTTGTTTTGGTATCTTTCTTTTGGATCTTCACCCGTAGTCGGGTTGTGATGTTTTGAATGATGTCTTGCTTATGTAATGTATTGTGTGAAGTGGCGAGTGTAAGCCAACTATCTTCTTTTGCAATTTAATCCCTCTTTTACATGAGTCGTGCAAAGATACCAAACTTGAGAACATTCTAGGATGGGCTTATACCTTTAAGTCGTGCCTCGACACGTAGGAGGTATAGTCCCATCCTGGGCATTACACAATCTTTACTTTTCAATCTATACAACAAAAATACCAAAAATATTTATCTTATTATCTCTTTTAGATCTGACTTTTGCAAGTGGCCGAGAAGGGATTGACAACCCCTTTATCGTGTTGGTTGCAAGGTTCTTATTTGTTTGTGTAGGTACGAGGGATTTGCGTGTAGTCTCCTACTGGATTGATACCTTGGTACTCAAAAACTGAGGAAAATACTGACGCTACTTTGCTGCATCACCCTTTCCTCTTCAAGGGAAAAACAACGCATGCTCAAGAGGTAGCAATGACCAATGTGCTAGAAGCAACCCTCGGGATTGAGTGGATTTTGGCCAACCTCGCCAGGAACCAGGAGAGCTTAGAGCAGATAGTAGAGACAAAGATTCATCATCTTATGTAAAGCTCACATAAGTACAGACTAATGTGGATAAGCTGAAGGGTGATGTCGATGAAGCAGCCAGAGATCGAGAGGTTGTAGAGGACAGTGGTGATGACAGACCTACTACAGACAGATTCCATACAGTGCCTAGGACATCAAGGTTTGCTGATGTGCCTGCTGCAGATACGAGGGCTACCATTTCTGGCCCTGCTACTTCTCCACCAGTTCCACCGCTAATGTCTACTCCACCAGCCTAGCAGGTGTCAACCGCAACTTTAGTAGATGCACTTCTCTCCACGCCGTCGACGCACACCGGAGCTGCTAGCCAGAGATCTTCACCTCCAGGAGCTACCGGAGATCGTGCCTAGAGTGACGCATAGCTCTATACCTATTCAAACTTTTTGGTACTTGTTGCCAAAGGGGGGGAATTTGTATAGATCATTAGGCTTCGATAAAGAGTGTCTTGTTGTTTTTTGCTCATTTGTTTTGCCTTGAGTTGCTACTATTTGGTATGTGTTACTTTGTTCGTTGTGTTTGCGAGATACTATGTTGGTTGATAGTGTGCTTGAGCATACGATGTTGTTAGCTTTACCTCCGTCTATGTATGATCATTCACATGTGCTTTTGGTGATGAGGTGTTTATTATTCCACTTATATCATTTTGTGCGCTCCACCAAGATGTATGTGACACGAAAGAGTAACCCATGATAATAATCAATTGTGCATTTGCATTCAAATGCAAATTCTAAATAATGCACAAATTTAGGGGGGGGGGCTCTTGCTTATCACATACTTCTCAAAGTGACGATACTATTCATTGTTTATATCCTTTGTTGAAGCTTTGATCTATATGTTGTCATCAGTTACCAAAAGAGGGGAGATTGAAAGTGCAACTAATCTCGGGTGGTTTTGGCAATTAATAACAACATATATCTCATTGAACTAATACCCATTCAAGTTAAATATTTCAGGAAGTTCAACGATTGGCATGGCAAGGACTAGTGAATGTGGACCCCCTCAAAATTCTAAGGACGTGGACTGGCAAAATCTCAAGACTCTACATTTTTGGTTAAGTGACCCAAGAACAGATTGAGTCCATAGGAAAGCCAATACCATTAAAAGGCGATGATGTTTCGATGATGATCTGGTTGCTCAAGTGCTTAGTAATATTGCTCCAAAATCCTCAGTCAATTTCTCTATTCAAATATGTCCAGAACCCTAAAAGTCAACTCGGTCCCACCAAATCTCACCTACCCGAACTCACGGAGTTCATCTGGACACTACCACAGCCAAACCCAAACAAATCGGATCTGCCGATTTGGATCTTGGTCCCGCCGAGATGGCCTTGCCAACTCTCTGTCATCTGTTGCAATTATTTCGGTCTTACCAAGATGATGCAATCGGTGCCATCGAGATGGCTTGCCAACTTTCTGTTGCCTTATTTCTTCACTTCGGACTTACCGAGATGATGTAATCGGTGCCACCGAAATGAGGTTTTGCCTACCATTGCACAACAGTCGCTCCGAGATGTTCCTATTCGGTCCCACCGAGACCTCCAACATTCTTTTTTACACAGGTCGGTGCCACTGATAATTCTGATCGGTGCCACCGAGTTGGGTCAAATGTGTGTAACGGTTGGATTTTGTGTGGAGGCTATATATACCCCTCACCCCTCTTACTTAGTAAGAGAGCCATGAGAACGTGACTACACTTTTACCATTCATTTTCTGAGAGAGAGAACCACCTACTCATGTGTTGACATAAAGAGATTCCAATCCAATCATATGAACCTTGATTTCTAGCCTTCCCCAAGTTGCTTTCCACTCAAATCCTTCTTCCACCATAGCCAAATCTGTGGGAGAGAGAGAGTTGAGTGTCGGGGAGACTATCATTTGAAGCACAAGAGCAAGGAGTTCATCATCTACGCACCATCTATTACCTTTTGGAGAGTGGTGTATCCTAGATTGGCTTGGTGTCTCTTGGGATCCTCCGACATGATGTGGAGTTGAACCAAGAAGTTTCTAAGGGCAAGGAGATCGCCTAGTTCATGAAGAACTCGCCGAGTGAGGCTAGTCCTTCATGGACGGAAGCCATGGTGGAATAGACAAGGTTGCTTGTTTGTGGCCCTTTCGTGGGTGGAGCCTTCCGTGTACACGCGCAGTCGTTACCCTCCATGGGTTGAAGTCTCCATCAACATGGATGTACGATAGCACCACCTATCGGAACAACGCCAAAAATTACTGTGCCTCCACTGCGTTTGCTTTCTCCAAACCCATCCTTTACTTACATGTGCAATGTTTTGTTTTCCACTTCTACACTTTTAGAATTTCATGTGCGGGGTGATATTAGACTCGGTAGAATTGCTAAAATCTGGCCACAACTAAAATTGGGAAATGAATTATTTGGTCAAGTAGTCTAATCACCCCCCTCTTGACATTCTTTCGATCCTACAAAGAGACCGGTAGCCCAAAAACGAAGCAGTAGTGCCCGTGGCACATGACTGTGAAAGTACCGCACAAGCGGTACTACCGCTACCCAGGGCGTTACTACCATAGTGTGCTTCAAACCAGCCCAAGCACAACACATGGATGCAAGAAAACCAGAACGGCCATAAATTATGTAAATGAGCTCCATATACAGCAAACTCAAGCTTGTTGGATAGATGACAAGTACTATCCAACATCGATTGGTTATAGTAAGAAGTGGCAGCAGAAAAATGCCATTGATATAGAGGTATGAAACCTCCATTAGTGAAGAACCGGCAAAAACCCTAACATCAGAAACACAAAAGATGATGCATATGAAATCTGTTTTCGACAAACTCGAGCTTGTCATGATGATGACCACAAGCCCCAAATCTCACAAGGATAAAAGCCAAACAAGAACCAAGAATGCAATGGTTTGAGCTCTCTACGAACGATGTGATCAAGCTACTTACTTGAGAGCCCCCTTCTTGATAGTATGACAATCGATCCTATAACCCGGTCTCCCAACTACCACCATGAGACTGGTAAAATAGAAAACCTATCAAGGCCTTTACCTTGCGCATAATCCACTTGATCTAGATGATGACGATCTTGACCTCCTCAAGTTGGGCCACCTTTCATTGATTGCGCGGGCTCAAAGAAGACTAGTAGATTGCTCCCCCATACACCACTATAGGTGAGCCACTCTTTAGAACATCTTCACAAGTTCATTGTCACCACAATGGACGGCAAGCTTCAAGCACGTGATCTCCTCGTGATTATCCACTTGAACTTTCACAACAAAATCTTGATGACGATCACCACTCGATGTCATCCTCCATGGGTTATATGATATCTTACTTTTGATGCACGCCCATGGAAACATACCTAACCCCACAAAGAACCCTCACAAAGACCATGGGCTAGTACACAAAGCGTAATGGACAATGTTTGCCATACCATGGGATCACTTGATCCCACTTGGTACATGTTCTATGATTTGTGTGTTGATCAACTTGATTCACTCTTTGGCTTAGTTTTGATCAACCTCTCACATGATCAAACTTTGGATAAATCCTTGAATAGCACTTTGGTCAGCACACAATCTTCTTCTAATAATCTTGAAACCAACTAATGGCATTTAAGCAAAGCCTATGGACAAACCCTTCAAGTATAACTTAAGGAAAACATTAGTCCATAGGGATTTCCATCAATTACCAAAACAAACCATGGGGGCACCATGCTCTTTCAATGTCATTGCAGAAAACTTTACAGGTGCAGGATGCTTCCACCATGTTTCATCGACCAGATATGCAACAGCTCTTCCATGGCATTGATCCAAGTGGTGATTCAGACATATGGTTATTCCCTAAGGCAGCTAAGGAATTGAAAGTCTCTGTTGCATACAAATTATTGATGGGGGGACATCAGACAATACAAGCTATTCATTGGCTTTGGAAAGCTTGCAGTCAGTTGTGCACAAGATCTTTTTTGGCTTCTATTGATGAACAGTTTAAGTACCAGAGAACTCCTTCGGCGAAAGACTTTTTTCCTTGATGATTAAACATGTGTGATGTGCAATGACTTTACTCTAGAATCTAGAGACCGCCTCTCCTTCACTTGCAGATTTGCACAACATTCTTGGAAATACATATGGCCAAATTGGACACAGGTAAATATATCCAGGTACAGATTTCTAGGCTACGCACTCATATCAATTTACCATTTTCTATGGATATTATCATTCATGTTCTGTGGGGACCCCGACTCATAAGTCGAGATCACCGAATGCACGTGTACAGTGATCCCAGAGATCAATGCTCACTGAACACACAGAAGCTGAATAACAAGAGTCTTACATCCATACATACCATCTTACACAAATTATGACCATTATGGTCAAGTCTTATATATATAAAGCCTCAGGGGCTGAACATCAAATAAACTCGAGTAGCGGAAGTCTTCGTAGATAAGTAGAACCCATGCCATCTGCCTTAACCCTACATGCATTCTGACTGGGAAAGTGTCCTAGTTTGCATGTTCGTCTCCAAAGAACTCTTCTTCATATTCCTATTCTTCCATGCCTGGCCAATTAAATAACCAATAGCAAGCCAATAAGTACTTTGAATGTACTCGCAAGCAACCCATGTTTTCGATCAAAGTAACAATGCAAGTTGTAACAATAGGTAAACAACCTAGCTTCAAGCTAGGTGAAATGATCTATCATCTTGTAAGGTATGCATCAATGAACTTGGGTAACCATGAGAACAGGTTACAGATATCAACATAAATAGTGTTTGGATCAATGCTAGCTCATTCAACATGTCAAGTCACTGCCTTGACTCAAATAGTTCTCTTCCACACACATATGCACCAAGTTTGTAAAATTTCTTGACATAGTTTAAGTAGCACCTCCCAACTGTCCATGACCGTGGACACGGCTATTCGAATAGTTTGACACTCTGCAGAGGTTCCGCACTTTACCCACAAGATCCGAGAATCTTTCGTGTCATCCACGATCCCGCAGTACCTCAAGTACACGGGGGAAGCACCCGATCATTACCTTTCCCTAGACAACACTAACATAGGGTCCACTCTTTGATACACGACCCTCGTGTATAAGCAAAAGATCGTGGGACTCTGCCCTTTCACATTATCACACATACACGAAGGGACCAACGGTGTGTCTGGTGCCCTGTAAAAACAGTCATGGCCGCCTATCCAAGCACGACCCCTTCTCGAGAGTGACCTCAAGTCAACCCCGTCACTAGTAATGTGGGTACCATGCTACTATCAGCCTAAGTAATCAATAATGCCCCGTCCCATAAGGGGTAGAGTGGTTGCACATGTTTGGTTGGGACAGTAATCACACATAAATCTAATCCATCATTTTACACACACACCAAAAGCTTTCTTTGGTACACCACTTCTTCCTCAAGTGGTGACCTTAGTTCAACATCACCCACGGGCATTAGGGGCACACGATGGGGTTTTCGAAAGAATGCAACCACGAAGAGTTCATAGTATACATGCAACATTATGCATCAACAACTATTCTTTTGACCTTGCATCCATGCACAAGGTAGAGTTATGAGTAGGGGTATGCATCATGTGGTGGTTCACAACAAGTTCATCACTGTCACTCTTCATCATCATGCAATCGGAAAAAGGGTACCGATGAACAAGAGGGGTGTCATGGTCAAAGGGATGCTTGCCTTGGTTGGCTTGGTCTTCAAAGTCTTCAAATCCTTCCCCTTCTTCTTCTCCAGCAACTTCGTCAAATACGGGATCTAATCGTCGCAAGATATTAACGAAAAAAATAAGGCAATAGCAAATACAGAAAAATCAAAGTGCTCATAAAAATGTCCACCTATTTTTCTTAAATAGTAGGATGAAAACTAAGAATGGAAAAATTCTTAGTTTGGGATTTGGAGTTGCAGAATAGGATAAATGGATTTTCAGAGAGGAATATAAGTGCTCAAATTTGAATTTGAATTTGAACAGTGCAGAAAAGTTTGATGGATATTTATAAAAGTTACACCATTAAATAGGTGGAAATATTACAAGATTTTAGGAGTTGGAATTAATTAATTTGGATAAATATTTTATCCTGTGGAATTTTTGCAAGTTTGCACAGAAAAAAGAGAGCAAAAGGGCACTGTGCCTGCTGGGCCAGAACAGCTGCAGCGCAGCAGGCCCAGAGGGAGAGGAGACCTAGACAAGCCAGCGGGCGGGGCCCTGCTGCGAGTGGGAGAGAGAGGGGGCGAGAGGGGGGTGAGGATGATAGGTGGGCTCCACCTGTCATCTCCAACCTCGCGGCAGAGAGGTCGATGAGCTCACCGGCGATGCTATGGGGTACGACAGGTCGAGCGGGTGGCACCGTTAGACTTAGGAGGATGTCATCGTTCGAGTGGTGGTGGTGGTCGCTGGAGCTGCCTGGTTTGCCGGCGATGTCAGGACCCCGATCCTAAGTCACACCGATCTAGCTGTAACACGTCATATCACTTTGCGGCCTCACGCACGGTAACCCCACGGGAGCCACCTTACCTGGCCCGGGACCGTTTGCGCATTTTGGCACAAGTATATGACAGTGTCACTAGAATCCATATGACAGAGAACCCGGGCCGACATGGCTAGTTATAAACCAAAAGTGGCACTAGATTACAGAGACAGGCATCCATGACCCAGCAACGAACGTGTCGGTCATCAACGTACGAACCCAAGTCGTAGCAAGCTACATGGACTTAAAGGAACAACGCGTGACATTTCCCCTAAGGGACAGACACAGGAACGAAGAAGGACACATGCCGGCCAGCCTACGTGTTCCGAGCAGTAGCAAGCTACCAAGGCTCATTGGAATCACTAGGAGGCATTTCCCTGTAAGGTAGGCTACCAAAGGAAAACAACTAGGTGTCGGATCCCACACATACCAAGCATTTCAACCATACACACAATATGCTCAATATGTGCAAATACAACATTGCATCACAACAGAACTCTATGACTCAAAGTACTTTATTTAAGAGGCTCCAAGAGCCATACATAACATATCCATACAGGTAGGGGTCACAAGACCCAACACTCAAGTCATACAGTCATACAAGCACAAGCGGAAGCTATATGTCTGAGTACAGACAACTTAGAAAATAAAACAGGCTTGGTGTAGCCTGACTATCTACAAGGCCCTTCACAAGCTCCAGATCTCCGTCTGGGTGTCAAGCTACTCGTCGACGTCAACGTCTATGTAGAACCCATCAGCAGGGGCAGGGTTCTCCTCTCCAACAGTTATTAAGCAAACATGAGTACAAAGGTACTCAGCAAGTCTTACCACAGAACCTATCATACATGCACCATTATCAAAGGGGGTAGTGGAGTTCATAGCAGAAAGCCAGCTTTGACTCTTGGCTAACCTATACTACAACTCTCAACAGATTGCAAGATGTTATTACGAACACGAGTCCTCTACTCACCACAACAATACACTACTGAGGATCCTCTTCCGTCATCCTACGGAAGGGCCATCCACGGCACTCACACTTATCTTGAGGCTTTTAGTGGTATCCATCAACTTGTCTATGAACTATAAGAGTAACCAAGTAGTCCGTACCGCGAACAACGGCTATTCGAATAGATTGATAACCCTGCAGGGGTGTACTTCTTCACACATGTTTTCACCACTTAGCGTCTGCACACGACATGTGCTTGGCAGACTTCAAGCGAAAGCCGACGTGGGTGTAGACCACGACCTAACCAACCACTCAAGTCTCTCGTCCA